>JAHXJK010000142.1:0-359201 GCA_019395245.1 Botrytis pseudocinerea
TCAGATATAAAAGAATTAAAAGATTATATTATTAATAAAAATCAACATTTATATTGTAATAGAGATTCTAATTATTAATTTATTAATATAATATCTTTTTGTAATAATATTAAAATAATTAATAAAGTATTAATTATATATTAAAATAAGAAAAAGTAATAAACTTTATTTGTTTTTGTTAGAAATCAAAAACTTCCTTTTTTTAATTAAGAATATCTTTTTTTGTATTATATTTTTTTATTATATTATAATTATATTATTTAAGAAATTATATTTAAATTTGAAAAAGTTAAAGAAGTTTTATAAAAATAAATAGAATTTCTATTTTCCTTTATTTAAAATTCAAGCCCTACATTTTTATATTTAATAATTTCTTTTTTTCTAAAATTTCTTTTTTATATTTTTTAAAATCTTATTTTTTATTATCTTTTCTTATTTTATATATCTTTTTTATATTGTTATAATTTTATATTTTTTTTAAAAATTATATTCAATATAAGTTTTATAATATTGAATAAAAATAATAATATAAAATTAAATAATTATTTATTTGGATTTCAATTTTTCAATTTTAATAATTAAAAGAAAGAATAAGATTAGATTTTAAAAATCAATATAATAAATATATAACTTTAATATATATAATATAATAATAATAATAGAGAATAATATTATATTTGTAATAATAAAAGTTTATAAATTTATTCAATTATTTTTGGAAAAGGAATAATATATTAAGTATTTAGAATTTAATATTTAAATTGATATTTAAAAAAATAATATAAATATTTTAAAAGAAATATTTATAGTTAATATTATTAAAATTAATACATTAATAAAACATATAAAAATCAGTAATAAAATGATTTTTTTAAAAATAAAAAAGATTCAATATATATAATAAAAAGCTATTAATAAATTTAGTTTGTTATAATATAGTTTTTATAAAAGTATTACTTTTATTATAATTTTTATTATAATATATAGAATTAGATTCTAATATAAATTATTCAAAATTGTTAAATTAATTAATTTTAATATTTTATTGAAATTAATTAATAAAGAATTTATATATCGATTAATAAGTTTTTTCAAGTTTAAAATATAAATTAATAAATATTTAATATTTTTTAAATTTAGAATAATATTTAATATTTTTGATTTTAAATAAAATAACAAGAATTAAAAACAATTTAATCTAAAGTATAATATAATTAAAATATTAAAAAAAAAGGTATTAATTATTTAAAAGATATTTTGTTAATAAAAGATTCAAATATTGAATTCAATATTATTTTATTTTTATTTTTTAATAAAAAAATGATTATAAATCTAAAAAGATAATTGAGATTAGAAATTATAATAATTAAAAAGAACAAAAAGTTATAATAAATTTGCTTGATAAATAAATGAATTATAAAATAAGTTATATTATTAAATAATAAAAAGAAATTAAATAATACAAAATAATTTGAATTATATAAATATTTATTAAAGATTTTAATATCAAAAGATTAATATTTAATTTTAAAAGAAAAATTTGTAATCAAATAAATCAATTGAATAATAATAATCGAATTAGTTTTTTATAAATCTAAAGGAATTTATAATTTCTATTTTTGTTATTTAGTAAATGTATTAAATTTCAAAATTATTTATATAAAAAATATGGATTTTATTTATTATTTTAGAATTGTATATAAATATAAAGATTGTATTAATTTTATATAGATATATAATAAGTACTTTATTTGATTTAAATTCAATAAAAATAAAAAATAAAATAAAAGAAGAATTCTTGAAATTTTAAAATTTCATTTTTTAAAACCCTTAGTAAATAAATTAATGATTATATAATTGTTATATACCACCCTTATCAGAATTTATAAAGTAAATAAATATAAAAGATTAGATGTTAATTCAATTTTTATTATATTAATAAACTGATATATAGAATTAATATCTATATTAATAAAAATATATTATTATTATAATCAATATAAAAAGTAAGAATTTAGTTTCGCTTATTATTATTATTATACCTGTCACGAGATACACGTGATCGCGTCCGATCGGGCTAGTATAGTACTAAGCTTCGAGCCGATTATATATATAGCTCTATAGCACTCTCTTTTTAATTCTATAACTTTTAATTTTAAGATTGATTTTTAAATATTTATTAAATTTGTTATATTATTAAAAGCTTTTTTAAATAAAAAATAGAATAATATTTGTATACATTCTTAATTATATATACTTTATTTATTTTTATTTAAATTTATTACTTCTATTTTTTCATTTATATATAAATCTTTTAATATTATTCAAAAATATTATCTCTTTTTTTATCTTTAATTTTTGAATTATAAATTATAATTCAATAAATCTTGTAATTATAAAGTTTTGTAGTGGAATGATTTATTAATAGAATAAAATCTCATTTCTATATTTCCTAATTTTTAAATACATTTCTATTATTTATATTTTTTTTTATTTTAAACTTTTATTCTTTGATTTCAAAAAATTTAATGATAATTTTCAAAAGTTCGATATTTAGTTTTCTTTGATTCAAATGAAACTATAATAAATAATATTATAATCAATAACTTTATAATTCAATTTTATTATATTTATTTTAATTTCGATTTTTACATACAAACTATAGTATTATTTCAACTTTCCTTTTTTGATTAAAATATTTTATTAGATTATATAGTAATTTTAAATCAATTTATATATATTCACAATAATTCGAATAAAATCTAAAAAGCTAAAAACAAATTATTCATTTTTAAATAAGAAATCGATTCTTTATATATTTATATTATAAAATTCAAAAAAACTCTTTATAAAATCAAAAATTAAAATTGATTTAATTCGAATAAGATTTTAATCTTTTATAATAGATTCAATACTATTTTTAAAAATCATCTTTTTTAATAATTTTCCTTTTTCTATTTTTATTCCAATTTTATTCAAATTATATAATAATTAATTATTTATACAATAAATAAATTCCCTATATTATTCTATTCTAATAAATCTAAAACTTTATATATATTTGTTACAACGGGTTGGTAACAGGCTGTAGAATCACTGACTTATAGGTTATAATAGTATTATAGGCCTTAGTGATTCAGCTGTAGTATACCAAAGAACATTAGGCACTCAAAGAAAGCTTTAAGTATATATATAATATTAATTATAGGATATCTTAGAAATCTAGAATATAGTTTCCAGGATAATAGGTTCTAAGAAAGACAGAATATAGTAAACAAAAAGACTTCACTAGGATTAATAATATCCCAAGGGATTAGACCCTAGAATAAAAGGATAAGCTAAAACAATAGGAATTATAGAACAAATGTCATATAATCAAAAGCCGATCAACTTATCAATCGACTTACTAATCAACTTGTTAATCGATTTCAAAACAAAGGTTTATATATAGAATAGATTTTATTATAATATAGAGCTTTATATTCAAAATAATAATCATTAATTTCATTATTATAATTATAAGAATTACAATCAATTACAACCTTATTGAATTTCTATTTGAAGTTTAATCTAAATTATCTTAAAAGATCTCTAAACACTTTTATATAACCTTAAAAACAACTCCTATAACATTTTGAATATTATTTTTACTTTAAATATCGATTTGATAATTAATTACTAATATAATATCCAGAGCTACTACTATAAATTAATTTACTGGAGATACTAATGATATTGAGATAATTGATATCCTAAAGGAGATTATTATCAATGAAACTCTTAAGATTGCCTTACTAAATAAATACCAAAATAATTAATAAAAGCTCAATACTTTCCTTTTACAATTTGAAATCTATTTTCAATTCAATAAGAACAAATTCATTATCAAGAAATCCAAAAGTATATAGATTATATTATATCTTTGAAGTAAAACAATCAAATAAATCCAATCATATTTGCACAACTATTTTGAATATAATAATAAGGATTGTATATAATCTATTTAAACAATCTTCAATAATTTTGAAGGATTTAAGATAGAGATTTATAGAATCTTTAGAAATTCCAATAAGTTAGAAATAGTAGAAGATAAAATCTTCAATTTTAAGTAGATAGAATCAATATTGAAATATATTATGAAATTTCAAAGATATACTAGAACAATCAAATGGAATGAAATCACTATTATAAGTTATTATTACAAAAAATTCAAATCAAAAGTCAAATTAGAATTAAAAAAATCTATTGAAAATACAAATCTGAACAATTTAATTCAAAACTTTATTAAATCAGATAATTGTTTTTATAAATATTAACAAAGCCAAAAATTATATAAACTCTAAGAAAATCAAAAGCAAGGGCATTACTACAAGAATAAGGATAGATCACATTACAATCTATAAAGATATAGAAACTTTATAGAACTAAATACTATACACTACATAAACAGAAACAATAATTTAAAAAAGAGATAAAAACAAGAAAACAATTTATACTTTGAATATAAAAAAGCAGGGTATCGAATAATAGATTACTGAAACAAAAAAATAGAAGGAAAAAGAAGCAATTTCAAACCTAAATTTGGCAAGGGTTAATTTAACACTATCTTTATTATTTCAAAAAACTCAACTAAATTTGAAAATACTGAGACTTTTATTGTTAAGGAATTTCAGCAATTATTAAAGAAATTATTATAAAATCAAAAAGATATAAATACAATAAATTTATAGAAATAAAAGTATTACAAAATCCTAACACTTTTTATAATAAAAGAAAATCATTAGAATAAAATAGAAATAGATTATACTATAATAAGCTAAATAGCTTGCTATAATAAATTCTATAAAATCTATTAATCAAATAAAGAAGCAATCGAATGATTCCTCAAAAAAAGGAAAACAAAGAATTATCAAAATAATATAATATACAAGGATTTAACTCTAAATATAACTTTGTAAAAAGTTCGTAAAGTTACTTAGTAGTTAAATACTATGGAATAAATAGAATAGATATATTGTAAAATTCAAATAAATGAATATATATAATTAGTTATAATAAATTTAAAAGCTATAAGAAATTTTATTATATTAAAAGTAACAAAATACTTGAAAATACTATTTCAAATGAAACAATACTTTTATTAATTGCAATTAATTAATGAACAATTAATAGAATCTAATAAAAAGATTTTATAGAAGACAATCTTAATATAAATAAATATAATTTAATATATAAAGGTTATATAGTTTGATATTATATTATTAGACCAACAACAGATTATTTTAGAAATACTATGATTAAAAGTATATAATCTAAAAATAGATTGGATACAAAGAGTTGTGATATTTGATTAATGCAAAAGTAATTATAAGGATATACTAGAGATATTTGCGAGATGTAATATATGTCAAAAAGAGTTGAATACGAACAATATCAGCGATATAGAATATCTAGTTCAGGATCCTCTATTAAAAACAAAGGCTAATATACTTTCTTTATAAATACAAAAGCCAACAATACGGTACGAAATTGCAATCGAAGCGAAAAAGAGGTTTACAATATTAAAATAATATAAGAAATATAAATATATTTTCAAAGAATTAGAAATCTATAAGGTTTTATCAAAATATAAGTTATAGGATTATAAGATAATATTGAAGAAAGACAAGATGCTTATATATACTTTAATTTATTCAATATTAGCCAATAAGTTAAAAAGATTCAGAGAGTATATCGATAATAATTTAATTAAGGGATAAATTAGGGAATCCATATCCCAAATAGCCAGTCCAATTATATAGATATTCAAAAAGAATAGACTCGATAAACTAATTATAGATTATAGAAAGCTTAACACATTTATTAAGAAGAATCGATATCCATTTCCATTAGTTACAAAATTAAAAGATTGATTAAACGGAGCTACAATATTTATCAAAATGGATCTATATAATAGTTATCATTTGATCAAAATGAAGAAAGGCGAAGAATGGAAAACCATTTTCAAAATAAAATATAGACTATACGAATATCAAATCATACTATTCGAGCTAATTAATGCATTAATTATTTTTATAAGGCTTATAAACAATATATTGTCACAATATTTGGATATTTGCTATATATACTACTTGAATGATATCCTAGTATATTCAAATAACAAGGTTCAATACATTAAGGATGTTAGTAACATTTTCAAAAACCTATTCAAAACAGACTTATTATATAAACTAAGCAAATGCAAATTCCATATTATAGAAACAGAATTCTTGGGATTCACTATATCAAGTTAAGGGTTCAAAATAAGCAAAGACAAAATTAAGGTAGTACTCGAATAGAAATAGTCGATTACAATTAAGGAAATACAATCCTTTTTAGAGTTTATTAATTTCTATAGAAGATTTATTAAGGGTTACTTAGAGATTATTATACTCTTAATTATATTAACCAGAAAAGATTAAGGAAGCTTTGAATAGATTACCAAAGTATAAGAATTATTCGATATGTTCAAACAAATAGTAACAAAAAAACTAATACTGTTGACTTTTAATTTAGAAAAAGAAATTATAGTGGAAATAGACTTCTCGGATTTTATTATAAAAATAATTCTAAGCTAACCAAATCAAAATGGAAAATATTAGTCAATCGCATTCTACTCTCAAAAACTATTATCAGCTAAATTGAATTACAAGATATATAACAAAGAATTACTAATGATAATCGATATATTTAGAGAATAGTAAATATATTTGAAAGGATTGAAATATATAGTACAAATATATATAGATTATAAGAACTTAATTTACTTTATTATAATGAAACAATTAAATCGATGATAGATCAAATAGTTGGAAACTATAATCAATTACAATTTTAGAATTTCATATGTTAAAGGATTAGAAAATGTTAAAGCCGATATTTTTAATTGAAAATCAGAATATCAAGAAAACAAAATATACGAGTTATATATTATATTCAAAAAAGATAGCGAATCATTGATTTACAATATATTACAGCTTATAGTAATATATTTATTGAAAAATAATCACTTTAGGAAACAAATCCAATTATATTATAATAAAAATACTATTGTTATATATATATATAAAACAATAAAATCAGGATTCATTATAGAAAATAATACTATATACTTTTATAGAAAAATATATATTCTGAATCAAATAATTAAGGAATTTATAATAGAATAATATAGATTGCTGATATATGAATATCAAGGAATTATAAGGATATTTATAAAAATATAGGAAATCAGTTACTTCCTATGAATAAGAATAATAGTTGAAGAAATTATTGGAAATTGTAATATTTGTATATAAAACAAATTATTATGATATACTCTATATAATCAATTCTAGATCCCAGATATACCTTTTCAGTTATAGAAGTCTATTATATAGGACTTTGTAATCAAACTATTATTTTTAAAGGATTCTATTATAAAAATTAAGTACAATATAATATTCAATATAATAAATAGACTAACGAAATTTGTATATATAATATTATTCAAGGAAATATAAGATACTAAATAATTAGTATATATATTCCTTAGGATTATAATAAATATATATAAAGTACCAAATAAGATAATTTCAAATTGAGATAAGCTCTTTATCTCGAAATTCTGGATTACCTTATTAATATTTATAAATATTAAAAGGAAGTTATCGATATCTTTCTATTTATAAATAAATAATCAAATAGAGAGAATCAATTAGATAATAGAAGTATATTTTAAATATTATATAAATTATCGATAAGATAATTGGGTAGAGCTATTACTTATAGCACAGTTTGTATATAATATATTAGAAACGGAAATCACAAAAATCATATTAGTATAAACTAATTTTGGATTTAACCTATAAGTATATAAAATCCCGATATTATAAAAAGTTAATGTCGAATTAGTAATAATACAAGTTGAACAATTGAAAGATCTCCAAGAGCAACTGGCTCTTGATTTAAGATTTATATCTTTCAGAATAGCAGTATACTATAATACAAAATATAATATGGAATCTATATTTAAAAAAAGGGATAAAGTTTATTTGCTACAACGAAATATCGAAACCAAAAGATCAAATAATAAACTCAATTATAGGAAACTAGGATCATTTAAGATTGATAAGATAATAGAAATAGTTAATTATCGATTGAAATTATTAGATATAATAAATATTCACCCAGTATTCTATATATCCTTATTTGAATTAATATTATCAAAAGTATCAAATACATTATTTACAAAAATTGAATCAATTAATTCAAATGCTATATATAATATTGAAATGATATTAGATTATAAATATATTAAAAACAAGGTTAAATATTTGATCAAATAATTAAACTATTTATATTCAGAAAATATATAGGAACTCAAGGAAGATCTTAATTGCTCTAAAAAACTATAAGCATTCCATTTGAAGTACTCACATCTGCTAACAAAGCTTTAAGCTTTATATCAAACAATAAAGGCAATAAAGAATCGAAAAAACCAAAAGAAGAACTATTAGAAATAAATATAGTAATAATAATTATTATCTCTTTCTCTGTATACTCCTTTTTCAATTTTTTCTTTTCTAACCTTTCATTCTTCTTAGCTAAATCAAGCTCTTCTAATATACAAAGATCTCAACGAATTATCTCCTTTTCATATTTGCGAAGAAATTTTTGTTGTTTGTATAATCAAAGAATTCGAATATTAATCTCTTGCGATTGAGCGAAAGCCTTTTCTTTTTTTAAGTATAATAATTTTTGCTATTGCTTTAAAGATTTATAATTTATAGATATCTTTGATTCAAAATGGCAACAACCTTTTTTATAATGGATATACTCAGTATAACACTATAATAAACTATCGTTAATAATGTAATAACGATTGGATTTGATGTACAAATCGCAAGAATCTCTTTCAATATTAGAACACTTGATACAACAAATCAAGTTAAGAATATTATAAACAGAAACTGTTTATATAGAAGGTATACTGAAGAAGAAAAACATTATAATTATTTAAGTAAATGAAAGAGAAAATATATTAATATAAACACTTGAAATAAATATTAGACTAAGAAGGGGATAGTATTATAACAGGTTGGTAACAGGCTGTAGAATCACTGACTTATAGACTATAATAGTATTATAGGCCTTAGTGATTCAGTTATAATATATTGGGGGATATTAGGTATCTAAAGAAAGCCTCAGGCATGTATATAGTATTAGTTATAGGATACTCTAGAAATCTAGAACACAGTTTTCAGGATAATAGGTTTTAGGAAAGATAGAATACAATAAGCAAGAAGGCTTTACTAGGATTAATAATATCTCAGGGGATTAACTTCAGAATAAAAGAATAAGTTAGGATACTAAAAGTTATAGGATTAGTGTTCTGTAATGGATAGCTTAAGAACGATAGTGTTTCAGAAACAATCAATTGTTTTAATTGTTTAAATGAAATAAAGATCTATATAAAGGAATAGATTTCATTATAATATAAAGCTTTATATTCAAAAATAATCATTAGTTTTATTACTATAATTATAAGAATTATAATCAATTATAATCTTATTGAATTCCTATTTGAAATCTAATTTAAACCATCTTGAGAGATCTCTAGATACTTTTATATAACTTTAAAAGCAGCTCCTATAACAATTGGGAGTTTATAAATAAAGTCAGTTTACTTTCTTTTAAATTAATAATAATAATAATTATATTTATAATTATAAAAACTTAAAAAAGAATATATATTGAAAGCTTACAAGCAAAATTAGTTTATTTAATATATTCTCTATATAAAAGAATCCAATTGCAATTTCAATTCAATTACAATTTCAATTCTAGAATTACATATTATATATATTAAAGTGGATTATTTTCACATTGAATTATTAATTATACTATTAAACCACAAAAGCTATATTACTAATATAATTTTTATTATTATTCAACTCCTTATATTTAATATAAACCTTTTCTAAATAATTATATAAATTATAATTATATTTATACTATTTTAACTTCAATCCTTTATAAAAACCCTAATTTTGAAACTAACAATATAAAAAATATATCATTTAAAAGCCCTTAGCTTTTTATATATAATTATCACTTTTTCTTTTTTTTATTCAATTCATATTAGTTTAAATAAATTGATTCAAAAGATTTTATTACTAATTCAATTACAATACCACAACGTCACAATGCTAAGAACGTTATAAAAGATTTATAATCAATCAGATAGCTAGAATCGCAATTCATTTTAAATTGATAGTTTTCGAATCGAATTTTTCATATATATACACACCTTCGGCCCTTATGGACAGCAAGAATATTAAGGAGATAAACCTCCAATAAAGAACTTTTATAATTGATATAATTACAAAAAAAAACAATAATAATTCTAATATAATTAATAATTTTATAGAAAGAAAATAATAATTCAAAATAGAAAAGATAATGAAATTTCTAGCAATATAAAAAATCCCTATATTATTAACTTTTTTCTATTTTACTAGCTTTATAGTATTCCTATAATAATAAAAACAATACTGTTGAATTCATTGAACTAAGGCATATCGAATAATATATAAAAAAGTAAAATCGTTTTCATTAAATATTAGCCTAATCTTAACCCTATATTCAGTCTTCATAATTCCTCTTTTCTATAGACCTAAAATACATCGTCTTTTCCCCCTCTTACTTTGACCCCTACGAGTGTTATAGCCTAAGTGCGTCCTTGCACCTCGCTGTCACTATGTAGTGATTCACCCCTAGTCACTAGGCATAGCTGTTAGGTTGACTATAGTGTATGCGAAGGCTTTTCTTGTGTGACCTCTACCACGTTCTACTCTTTCACAGTAGGTAACACCGTGCATACATGGAAAACAAACTTACCTGATGTAAACTATATCATTCTGTAATAAAAAATCATATAAAATGAAAAAAATAATAATATGAATCATTTCGTTTAATATTAAGAGAAATAAAATTATTTTATTTTATAATCAAGATGCTAATAAGTTAGGATTATCGAATTTATTTCGATTTGAATGTAGAAGGATAAGTTTTCTTTTATATTATATTAAAATATATAAGTTCTCAAAGATAGCATTGAGGACAGACATAAGATCATTAGTTTGAGAGGTGTATATAAACACTTTAGACTGTTTTACTTTATATTTTTAAAGTCAGAAGACTACTGTTGAAAATTAATATAAAGAGATCACTCCTGAGTAACTATAACAATCGGATAATATTTATACTATTATTAAACTAGAAACAGTTGTCTAAATGGTCTTTCATTTTTTACTATCTGTCAAGATAATGAACTTATGTTATATGTTTCAGTGAAAATATAATTAAGCGTGAAATAATCTTTGAACAACGTCAAAATAACTTTCAACCAGTAGTTGAACAAGTTCCAATTTTCGAATGTATAAGTCAATCATTTTGTACTTCCTTATCTCTCTTTTCCTCAGTATCATGCAATCTAAGATTCTATTATCACACTTTGATAACACCATATTAGATTTACTGATCACCCAAAAGGACATCCATCGATATGTGTCGACACTCAGCCGTCATTCACACTTGCGACTGTGAACCAAAAACCACATTCCGTAAGTGTGTCGATCAACTTGAAGCCGAATCACGAAGCAAGAAAAAGGACTTCAAGCCTCTGGAATGCCCAAATTACTTCCGAAAACCTAGCGTCCGAGTGGAGGGAAAGTGCTGTAATTGTTTGGCCTTCGATTTGGTTATCGAACAATCTTTCGAACCCAAACAACTTTATGCATACAACAGACGCCGCATCTCCTTGGACAGAAAGGGAAGAGAAAAGATTCGTTCAAAACAATCCGGCCGCTCAGCCATCCCGAGCAGTCACACTCCAACCCCAATCACGTCAAACTCCACCCCAACTTCCTCTACTGGTCCGAGCAAACACTGTCAAGATCGTGGGTAGGAAGATCGGAGAAAAGGTAAAAAGTTTGATGAAGAAGTTTGAAAGCTGAGCTCGAGGGGAAGGTTTGAGAAAGTGAGGAGAGAGAAAGAAAAGAGATAAAATAAAAAAAGAACAGACTGAGCTAGGTCTCGCTAACCTCACTCCTTTATGGTTTCATTTGTCAGGGTATAAACCTCTCTTACTTCTGTTATCTTTCTGAGATTGCGTTTCAGTTCCTTTGTCTCCTTTGTCTCTTGATGAATAGGTAGTATAAATTTCCTTGTTAGATCTATCTCTTTACCAACGTCAAAAACATTCAAATGCCACATTCCTTTGTTTAAAAGAAAAAGTAGCAAAAACCTTTCATCAACAGCTCTAATATGATTTCAATGTGATTAAAATATGTTCAGAGGGTGAACATATTCTCTACTAGTCCCTATATCTACGTTCATATGTGATAATAACTTCATGTTTCTTGACTGGCCCTTGTTGTGTAGAATTCAAAAGATGCAACTTCAATCCAGTCAATATCATTGTTTCTGTATGCAATACAAGTAGCCTACTCGTCTTAGCCATTTGTGATTATCGTGTTCTCAATATCCCAGTCAAACGGCCCAAACACTCTGTATTTTTTGAAATAAAAATAAATCAAGGATGATTAGAAAATGACAAATTCTGTCATTATCAAGACTCTTTTCATTTCATCATTTCCTTGTAACTTTGCAAGGCTTCTCATAATGAATAATTTCTCGAGATCGATAAGATTTCCTTCCATGCCTGTCTCGCTCTACATTCACAGTTTAGATGACGATGAGGTATGCTTTTGTATGTATTGTGGCTGCTAGTAAGATACCAAACATCTTCATTTCAGCTAATATCCGAATCATATCCTCGATCTCACAGGCATCACATCAAAACTTTCCCAGAACTCCCTAGAATCATAACATCTTCCCAAGTCATCCATTGACCTTGGTAAAGCTTTGACATCATGTTCCTTCATTAGCTCACCAATCCATTTTATTTGTCTACCCTCCATCTTTCCATCTCCATTTTCAGCATCTAATTCACCTGCATAACCCAAGATTAATGACCACCAATCATAAACCATCAAATCAGTCAATATCTAATGATAAATTTAGTAAAGAATCATTTAGTTTCACGACATACTCACGAATCTTTGGCCTCTTGCCTTTTCCCAATTTCCAATCACTCCTACCACTCCTCTCGACACATCAAGACCATGTACCATATGTAAACTTTTTTTACCACTCAGCATCTCTTTTGAAGCAGCTACTCGTTCAATCCAATGCTTTGGGTTTCGTTCGCCACCCCACAATCCACTCAAATTCAGGACGCATCCACCCAATCCGAGAAGTTCATCTTCAGCGATAGCTCGATCATCAGCAGTATCGTACGATGAATGACGTGTGACCCATGTATCTTTACCTGGGACAGTGAAAATTCCTGTGCTCCCCAATTGAATAAATTGAAATGAAGGCGCTGCATGATTTTCGATGGATTCCAAAGAGTGTGTATCGTGATAAAATTTCACAAGAGATTTTGCTTGCCCCTTTCCTTTTAGAGGGAACGTGATCAATATACTTTGAGCCGTTGGAAGGTCAAGCATTTGTTTTTGGGTATCAGTGTCATCTTCTGGATTGAATCGAAATTTATAAGTCCCATCACGACCAGTAGTAGTAGTAGCGGCGTACTTAATTCCTTTCTGTTGAAGAAGGGGGATGAGAAAAGTTGAAGTCCATCCCGCTCCGAGAATGAGAAGATCGATGGCTGATTTTGAGTCTTTTGACTGGGGAGGTAAATTAGCTCCTCCTCCCTGAGATCAATTAGAGGAATTAAAGATGAGTTGTAGCATTTTACTGAGTACTCACCATGGCTTGATTATTTATGAAGGTGGTAGTTACAAGGTAGTTAGACACAAGGTTTTCTTTTGACGTGTTGTGTTGTAAAATTGTTGTAAAATTGATGTGAGAGTTTGAGAGTTGGGGTAAACTTATTATTTGTCATTATGTATTGGACATCCAGGAAGTAATGACGTGATTGAAGATTACAATTGGAACCTCAAGACGGCAAAATGCCGTTTTAAACATTATATAAGTTACACTTATATTTCTAGGTGCTATAAAGACTAACCAGTATTTACATTTTCATAATTCTGAGATTCGATGTCGATTACTGTGGTTCGGACAAGAAGAGAAAGAGGAGGATTACTAGAGATATACGGTTGTGCGTGCTGGTGGCTGCTTTTAGACATGGCAATTGACATTTACATGAATGAGCGTCAACGACATTTTAATCATGATAATAAGATAATCGTTCAAAATATGACGATTAGACAATGGTCGTAAACTTTGCTTGATCATTTCCAAGTAACCATTGCCTACCCTAATAACAATCTATGAACTGGCCCGTTCTGTGAAATTCCCAATCATTACCACCCACCAGTAAATCCATAATCGCCGCCTGTAATCGCCACAAACTTTTCCTCGTTTCCTAATCATCTACCTTTGGAAAAGAAAACGCCAGAAAGACATATATATGATCTACCAAAGAGACCAGCATCTAGTCTATTGCTCCGGATTACAGAATAAACAATGTATGCGCTGTATCTCTGAATGGTCCCAAGGCAACTCCTCGTGTAGAAACACCATACTTGTTGAAGATTCGTCACTGCAGTCTAAAAAACGACCCCCCTCCTTCTGAAGAAATCAGATTTAAACAATCACTTTGTTTTGATGCATCTCCAAAAATCCATTTGAATCCAATAAACTCTGACTTGCAACATAGCTGAATCCACCAAAGGGGTTATTCTCATTGGCAGAAGTGGCGCTCCATGGTACACCATTTTGACTAGTAACTACAGGACTCAAAGAGAGCTCCGTGAAATCTTCCGCAAAGTTCTCCGCGAGTTCTGGATCTGTTATGAATGGTTGGATTGGTGCACCGACTTCTCTCTTTGCAAGCTTCTGCCAATCTATGCGACGAAAGAATCGATGTTTCTTGATAACGGCCATGTCCTTGGGCATATGAGCTCCGAGTCTTTTGTTTGGTTCCTTACGGAGAAGGCGAGTCAACAAATCTTTCGCATCGGGTCCTAAAAAGTAAGGCATGGCAAGCTTTTGCTTCGTGATTCGATCCTGAATTACTTTATTGTTTTGACCTTGAAATGGCGGGCTGCCAGTCAATAAGTCGAACCCAAGAGCACCAAAAGACCACCAATCCACGGCCATTCCATACTTTTGTCCAAGGATGATCTCAGGTGCCATGTATTCAACAGTACCCAACAAAGAGTCGCATTTATCATTTTCGTCCACAGCTACTTTACTTAGTCCGAAATCGGTGAGGAGTAAGTGACCTTCGGCATCCAATAGACAGTTTTCCGGTTTGAGATCGCGATAGACAACTCCAAGATTGCGATGAAGATGCTCCAGAGCCAAAACCATCTCCGCCATGTAAAATGATGCGACTTCTTCGGAAAACATACGTTCCTGTGCAAGGTGGGTGAATAATTCTCCGCCTTGCGCGTATTCCAAGATCAAGTATAATTTTTCGTGGTCCTGGAAGGCATAGAATAATTTTACGACGAAGGGATGTCGATTTACACTTTCGAGAATGCTTCTCTCTGTCTTTGTCTGCTCCACCAATCTCTTATGGACCGTCAGAGATGCCTTCTTGAATTGTTTTTGAGCGAATAATGTCCCGGTCGTACGTTGCTTGACCAAAATGACAGTCCCGAATGTTCCCTTGCCTAAACATCGTAAGGGTTCAAAGTCGTCTGCAGCCATCTTCCTCGCAATAGTATCCTGGATCAATCCTCCTTCAATTGCACCGAACATCGGTTGTGCCCGCACACTTTCACTAACAAAATCGTGTTCCAAAGGAATCTCATATGTCGTGCTATCGGATCTTTCGTCATCGCTCAAGTCATCGGACGTCGTTGCCGTACTGCTCTGTGGTTGCGAGTGAGGTTGGCTGCGCACTATAGAATTTGTTCTGGATTCATTCTCCAAGTTAAGAGTATCGAGTTGTAGCTTTAATCTGCTAATGCCACCAATTCCTGGGGATTTGAACGGTTTCAATGAAGGGCTGCAATTTGCGCTGACAACATCACCGATCTTGGACTTGTATCGCGCAGGAGTGCTGCAGCCATAATCAGAATCTTCATCGCCCGAAACGGCAGGAGTTTGAAAGCCTCGAATTGTCGTTACGGCTGGTTTCTGTTGTGCCTGCGATTGATTCATGGTGCACCACGGCGACGTTCAGCGTCAGCTCGAATTTGGGAACGATAATTTCGATGTAACTTTTGGTGATTCTTGGATGGTCGCATCAGGTTCTGGCAGTGGAATGTAAAGATTTCGATATAATTTCTTTCGATATGCATTTGCTATTGATACGGTTTATTCTAGTAGGAAGTAGAATGAAGTGTGAATTAAATTTTCTCCCGAGGAGGTGATGGCAGTAGTAAGAAGTCGAAAGGAGTAAGAGGAGGAAGAATGATGAAGGATCAGAAGAAAGTTTCCAAGGATTTTGCTTAGTACTACTTTCGTACTGTCTGAAGTATGGAAGATCAAAGCCAATTTTGGGCTGGACTGGGGAAATAACATTTTTGGGTTTTCTCGAGTGGTGCATTGTTATCGATTTGTGGGAAATGATGAAAATAGAATCGATTGATTGGTTCTTCTTTTTTCCCGAATAGGCTTTTATCTTCCGATGTTTGACTTAAAGTGCAAGGTTCTGCTGTGAAATGGCCTGAGCTGAAAGGATGTTACAGACAGTCTAATAAATCAAAGTATTATGCCTTCCTTGTCTTGTGTACCTGAAATCCTAGAGCATACCTGGTGTGTGTCTAAGATACCCAAGGACGGTGCAAGTTACGGGAAAAGATCTGAGAAGAATTCATTTCAGACTTTTCTCATGATACAACGAATCAAATCGTAGGATCTTTACATTGGATACACACTCAGTGTATATCACCAAAGGCCCTTGTTCTGGAGCAATGCTCCTCTTATCATTCTATCGGTCCATTAATATCACCATCATGTTTCTTTCGCTCTTCCCTCTCTGCCCTCCCTAAACCCAAGATTCTGCCCCAGTGCAAACCATGCGCAGTTGCCCCAGATGACCGATGCAGGCCAGTGTGCCCGTCGCCAGTCTCCACGGTTTGCGTCCGGAACGTATCACGAGATCCGATTGACATTCGCTTCATTTCGTATCTGCTCTCCACTGTAGGTCATGGGCGTAGTCACATGGAAGGCGACTTAGATTTCGGCGACAGCGAAAGGGTTCACTCCAGCTACTCTATCCCGTCAAGAATTTTAGATCTCGCGAATACAGAAGTGTACGAAGTGTCAGTCACACATGTTGCAATAGGTGGCAGATCGATTTGAGGTGCATAGAGAGAAAAGGTCCAAAAATCTGTCGTGTGCAGAGATCAGATGAAATCATCCTTTACACGTTATACTCGATTCTCGTCACCAGCGCGAACGACTCCAGTTAAATTGCATCATCGAAATTCCAAGACACCTACAAAAAGTGCAGAATAATGATCGTGGAACCAATACTGATACCAATCGGTTCAATCCTCAAACCTTACTAAAGACCAGGCAATTATCTCCCAATTCTATCTACTTCTTGGACTTAAACTGGGGCCATTTTCTTATGGTCTTTCTATTAGATCTCCATATCATCACTGCCAGTCTCGAATTTATCACAAAAGTCGCTTTGTAGGTCGTACCTTTGTGGTTTAAACATCACTTGCACCCTTTCTCATCTCGTACTTCAACAAAGTGTCCGCCCAAACTTCATACAATTGAACCCCTCGCTATGTTCTCATCCTTCCATCCATGGTTATGAGTGATTTTTGGAGGTTTCCTCTTCTCACTTTGCTTTGTGGCTCTACAACGGACATTGAGTATTAACGTGGTGTATATCACTCAAGTCCTCTCTGGATCATTGATTTTGATGAAAATAAATCAGGAAGTCCTGATAATCGTTTCTTCGAAATAGGCAACATCTGATGTAATAGTATTCAAGAGGTCAAGTCTGGTGTTTCTCAACATAAGAGCATGTCCCAGAATCCATCGTATTTCCTTTTGTGAGGAGGCAAGTGCTGGCTCAAGGTTTGCGAGGTGTATCTTCCTTGCGTGATGTAAAGATGCCTAACCATAGGTGATTCAAGATTTTAGTTTGAAATTTTAAACATATTTGGGTCCGTTCGATGGAGTGATTAGTCCGAATCAAATTAACAACCAGAACTGTCTCAAAATTTGAAACAGTTTCAATGACTTATTAGGAAATATTTTGTTTTGCCCAAAGTATTTACTTTTTGCCCTGCAGTTCGGACTGTTGATCTCTTTGGAAGTAACCATCCCACGAGCTTGCTTGGAGAGGATAAAACAAAGGGTTTCTAAGATTATATATACATATGTTCCTGATGTAACTTCACCACATGGTTATACAAATTGTAATTCACTATTCTAGATAGCCTTTTCCATCATTTATCTCACCTTGAAGTTGTAGGAATGTCTCTTTATCATGCCCTGGTATCACTCGACCTCTGGTTGTAGATTCCAAACGTTTCAATCGCTGGGTACTTTGGAACCAAGCTGGGTGATCACTGTGGCTTCATGTTAGCTTCCCTTTTCGTTCAGTGGTATCAAGCATCTCATACCGTGCTAGCCATCCTTGAGGTACTCCATCTCGCCACTATCAAATTGTTAACAGATTATAACATTAACAAGAATAAGGAGGAATTCAACCAACATTTTCAATGACGTGACAGTGGTCACTAATAAAGAAGAATGTTCCGGTCTCCCGGAGGTTTAATTGCATTCCCACGAGACCATCTGTGTGACCAGGAAGATGATGAAGAGTAATTCCTTGACAGAAGTCGACGGTTTTCTCATCGAATGTCTTCCAATTCAACGATAACTTTTTCCAATCAGCATTTGACGAATCAACGACAACAAGAGACTCTGGCTTACATCCAAATAATGTTTTAAGTAGACTCCAACATCAGCACCAGTTGCAACAGACCAAAATGCCGAACGCAACTCTTTATCGTGAACCCAAATCTCAACGTCTTTTCTCTCCAGGAATTGATCCAACCCACCTGCGTGATCCAAATGCAAGTGGCCGAGAATTCTATTTTTGGGTAAGTATATCTTCTTAGCCTATCTTCTAAAGGCAACCTACATTTTTTTGACATCCTCCAATTTGTGTCCTGTGGCTTCAATTGCTGCTTTCAATTCATGTCTTGGCTCATATTTAATTCGTGCAAAAACATCGACTACTTGTGGACCCCAAACTTCAGGATAATCCACCCCACATCCTGTTTCCCAAAGTATTACACCTTCAAAAGGGTGGTCGATTAATATGGCATATACTGGTAGTTCTCTTCGTTTGTTCACGAATTTCTCTCCTTCTGTAGACTTCAACGATGTGTTACCGCCTCTTGTTACAAATCCTTCGTCACATTCTAGCCATCCGAGTTCGAGCAAATACGCTTGTGTCCCTGGAGGACAGACATTGGAGACATGGGCAGGTACTGCGCCTGCATCAAGAGCTCGTTGTATTCCTGCCATCGTTCTATATGTAAAGAGGATTGTTGTTTGAGGAGTTGAATGGTTCAATTTGGTATTATGATATTGGTATTTAATATAAGTAGGTAGTATTATTGAAGATTGCGATCTGGTGGGGGAGATCTCTATGAATTCTTATACTGGTAATCGATGTGATCCACTCGACCCCGCTTTATGTGACCAGCGCGATCTTGTTTTCAGCCATCACATCTTACAATACACAACCTGGAACGATACAATTACAAATATTAGTTTAGCAACTTCAGATGAAAATGTAAGCTGTGAGACGAGTTGTGAGTTGTGGGCTAAACAGCATTCTATGTTTGAGCCAGTCCGAGCTGGGTCAGCGTGGGTCAACCACTTCCCTACTCTGTCTGCACTCTGTCAAAACATTCTAAATTCTCTCCATGTCGATGATTGACTGGATGGGTCAATTCCGCTCATCATAAAAACGCCTGCCGCCTCATATTTTTGAATAGGTTTAAGTAAACTGACTAATCGGACCCAACCATGTCAACCCAAGCTAGAAGATGATTTCCGAAGGGATTTAGTAAGAATCAAATTTGCCCCCACTAATTACCCCTCCTCGAATTGATCACCCCGCACATCCCGGCAACTAAGTTAAATAATCGATTGAACAAGTTTGTTTCCGTTATAGAAAGCCTTTCATCATATTGACTGCTCACAAGATTTTGAAATAATCCAATCCTGGGCCCCTTTTAAAACACTCAAAATCATAAGAACAAACATCGAAGCCTTTCATCAAAATGACCCAAGATACTATGAAAGCCGTGGTATTTCATGGAACACTCGATGTTCGACTAGAAGATCGACCCATACCAAAGATCGTGGATCAAACGGACGTGATAATCAAGGTCAAATACTCGGCATTGTGTGGAAGGTAAGTTAACCTTGCATTGTACATCTTTGGCCATGAAGCTCGAAATTGATTGATTTCACAGTGAACTGCACGTTTTCAGGGGACACCAAGCCTCGAAGACAGGCTTCATCATGGGTCATGAGACCACAGGCACAATTGTTGAGTTGGGAAACGATGTAAAGACACATAAGAAAGGCGACTTGATTGTCATGCCATTTACCGTGTCTTGTGGTGAATGTTTCTATTGTATGAGAGGGTATTCATCGCGATGCGAAAAATGTTTGTTATTCGGATGTCCATTACTAGATGGTGGTCAAGCCGAGTATATGAGAGTGCCATTGGCCGATGCAACAGCTGTAAAAGCTCCGGAGGGCATTGATGAGAAAAAGTTGGTGCTAATGGCGGATATCTTCCCTACCGGATATTTTGCGGCTAGGAATGCTTTTGATGGAATGTCGCAAGAAACCATAAGCAATAGTGTTGTGGTTTTAATCGGGTGTGGACCGGTTGGCCTTTGTGCCCTGATCAATGCTTTGGAGTATAAACCAAAAATCGTGATAGCTATTGATCGTGTGGACAGTCGGTTGGAATTGGCTAAAAAGTTGGGCGCAGAACCATGGAACGATCAGACAAACAAAGAAGGATTGACAAAGCGAGTAAAAGAATTGACTGAGGGAAGAGGAGCTGATTGTGTAATTGAGGGTGTCGGTCATGCAGATGCGCTGAGAACTGGATTTGACTTGCTGCGGCCATGGGGAACAATCGCGAGCTTCGGTGAGTAAACTTCTTGGCTTAAAAAGGCCACCTTGTTAATAATCTGAGATTATAGGTGTACAACAAGATGATATTCCTTGGTCAGGCATGGAAGCTTATGGGAAGAACGTGAAATCACAATTTGGACGATGTCCTGTTCGAAGTGTTTTCCCGCAAGCTATGGAGGTTCTCAGAAAGAACCAACATAAACTGGAGTAAGTACCTCCAATGCTATCTTGAAAATCTTTAAGTAGAATTCTGACAAAACACAGTTTCATGACTGATAAAATCATGCCCTTGAGTGAAGTAGTCGAAGGATATGATATCTTCAACAAAATGCAGGTGCACAAGGTAATATTTGATCCTGGGCATTGAAATTTTACCCTTGAATCTCGTTTGTCTTTTGAATTAATTATTACAATCAAGTGTAATATCTTCCATAGAATCATACATGTGGTGAGAAGAAAGATTTAAGTGACGATCGAATTCATGGTCAATTTCGTCAAAAAAGTAGTTCAGAAAAATCAGATTTCTAGACATACAAATTTTATTGAGCCAAAATACTACTTTCTATTCTTAAAATTATTGTGAACATTTGTTTTATATTTTTAATTGAACAAGAGCTAAAATTAAGATACATCTTTCAAGCCAGTCATAGGCAAATTCTCTCAATCATCCAAGGCAAATCTATCGACGAACCTGAAAGTCTTCAATCCGGCTTCAAACTCCTTAACAAGCCCACTCACACTCGTTGAATTGCTGTACACGCCTGGTCCAGTGGAGATTGACGCAACATTTAATGACTTTCTCGCATTTCCCAAAGTTCCCACAGGCTTTCCCCAATTGTACGCATCCAACAAGATTTGACGAGGTCGGTCAGCCGGGAAGTACGTTGATTTTGAACCGTTTGTGAACAAATTCTCGGCACCATCAGTTACAATAATACCATCAAACAGTGTCGCATCCGATGCGCTATATGTGGCATCTACTCCGTTCGTCAAGATTTCTCCTATGACTTTGACTTTTACCCCGGATGTCGAAAACAATGTTGCAAGATTGGCTGCTTGTGTTAAAGTCGCATTGTTCTTAACACTCACCAAGACTCCGACATTTAGTGTTGCTATCGTTGGGAGTTCATTGCCAAATATTGTGATGGAGGAAGTCTTGTTATCATTATAGTAAGTGTTATCTGCTTCCGGAACTGGTAGATTCAAAACTGAAGCGACACGTGCAGCAAGATCGTGTGAAACGCGATTCAACTGAATGAGAACATTTGATTTCACAACGCTGGATGTAAGTTGGGACGTTTCGAATCGGATCGCGTTAATGAGGAATTGTCGTTCTACTGGGATGAGAGAATTGTAGAATAGTCTGGGTTGAGACCAAACGTCTGAGAAGGTTGACGATACCTCTCTTACTAGATGACCTGAGACCGTTCTTCCAGGAGCTGTGAAGAATCCTCTACCCACTGTTTGATTTGCCTGCTTTGGTGCCGCATCATTGAGAGTGTTGGGGGAATAAGCAGCTGTGTTAAGAGGGATATATTGCTGCGCTGCGCCATCGCGATTGTTGTTGTGGACAGGAACAATTGGGCGGTTGATAGGTAGTTGCTCGAAATTTGGTCCACCATGACGATTTAGTTGTGTATCCAAGTATGAAAAGATGCGTCCTTGAAGAAGTGGATCATCCGTAAAATCAATACCACGCACTATGTGCCCTGGTTGGAACTACATTACTTACTATCAGCATGATATCTTCCATGTTGTTTCCAATAGCCCGAATAACAGAACAATAATCAAATCGTTTGGGAATTTCAAGTCTTTGGTTGTTGGACTGCAATCCAAGTTTTGAATAGGCTAGTCTTTCAGGATGCAAAAAATCTCTTACCATAACTTGCTCTGTTTCCGCGAAGTAATTTCGAGGATTAGCATTCAATTTCATGACTCCAATCTTTTGGACTGGAACAAGCTCTTCAGGAAGGATCTTGGTGGGGTCCAAAAGATCAAATCCAAACTTCAACACATCTTCTTCCTCCACGATCTGAATCCCGAGTTCCCATTCAGGGCCATTGCCGCTCTCAATAGCATCCCACAAATCTTTTCTGTGGAAATCTGCATTTTTTCCCGCGAGTACTTGAGCTTCCTCCCAGACCAAGCTTGCCTTTCCTTGTTTACTCTTCCAATGCCACTTGACTAGTTTGGAAGTACCAGAATCTGTAACCAAACGAAATGTGTGAATGCCAAATCCATCCATGTGGCGGAATGATCTTGGAATTCCGTTTCCGGCCATGGCCCAAAAGAGTGTATGTAGTGAACTTGGTTGCTGACTAAAAAAGTCCCAAGCAGAATCGTGTGCTGTTGCTGCTTGAGGTATTTCGTTGTCTGGAGATGGTTTGACAGCGTGAATCAAGTCAGGGAAAAGGATTGCATCCTGAATGAAGAAAACAGGAATGTTATTCCCAACAATATCTAAAATTTCGTAAGATTTCAGCATTATTGAGATGAGAACAATTTGCTGTTACCAAAATTCCCTTCATCGGTATAGAACCTAGTTGCAAAACCGTGGACGTCGCGTGCAGTATCAGCACTACCTCGACTTCCAGCAACAGTGGAGAATCGTACGAAGACGGGTGTCTCTTTACCTTCTTGATTCAGAAAGCTAGCTGCCGTTATATTGCTATAATTTCCATAACTTGTGAAAACACCATGTGCACCTACACGAATGTCAACAATAATCTACCCAAAGATATAACGAAGTTCTCACCGGCACCTCTGGCGTGTACGGCACGTTCTGGTACCTTTACAATAAGTTAGTAGAATCATTGATTAAAGATAAATAAACACATACCCGTTCATGATCGAAATGTTGTATCTTTTGACGAAAAATAAAATCTTCAAGTAGCGTCGGGCCTCTTGCACCAGCTTTTAGACTGGTGTCCTCCTGTATAGGCCCGCCTGCATCGGTAGTGAAGTATGTATTGGTGTCATTTAATGTGAACTGGTCTAAAAAATTAGAACTACTGGTTTGAGAATCTTTAGGTTCGCGCTTTTGGGGTTGCTTGTCCATTCCGTATGGACATTGGGCGGTGACTAAGCCTACGAGGCTCAGGACTGTTGCCAAATACATATTGACGAAATTTATGATACAAGTCTGCTGGCTTCAAAGAAAAGCTAACGTTACAGAAATAGTGAAAGGGTGAGTTCAGAAAGCCTTTTTATAACTAGAAAGTTCTGGCGCCAATTCCTGAGAAGTACTGGAATAACCGCAAGGTAGGATGATTGCATCCCCTCATCGATGGATCCATGAGAAATCAAATCACGCAAATCAAGCTCCCAGACAAACGTATGGAACCACACCCTAAGAATCACAGATCAATCATCAATAAGAAGCCGAGACATCACCGTACCATGCAACTAAACGCAGGTGTTGCGTAGGTGTTACTAAGGCAAATAAAATTGTGCGTGGTACGAATTTCGATCGTAAGCCAATAACAAAAGTGAATTAATTATCAATTGACTTTTTCAGAGAGCATATGCAGGGAATCGGCAAGGAAAATCATGGAAGGTCTCTTGTGTAATGAAAAATGAACTAATAATGCAGCCCACGACACTCGGTTGTTGGGGACGTTAATCCTGGATCCAAACAAATATATGATCGCCAGCCAGTCTCTCGATTGGTGCTTTCGATGTTTCCTCAAAGTCATGACCCGGCAGATAAAAGGCTCCACCGACACCATGGTATGGAAAATCCATAAGCAACATCAACAATTAGACGACCGGTGGGTGTAGACTCACGAGGCAGCGTGACAGTCAAGCATAATTTCACACCAAAAACAGCGATTCCAATAATTCGATTAAAAATTGAAAACTTATTACATGTTGGTTAAGTTATCAATGTCAGTTTATTAAGTATCAGAATATAATATCACTAAAGTATTATTCAAATTTAAAAGCTTTTAAGCTTAAAACCCGTAATAATATATCTCTCTATTAAGATACTTTTATAAGAAGTAAATTCTATTATTAAAGCTTCAATTCTCTTTTTATGAATTCAATTCTGATAAAATATGTTATTTCGATAATTTTATATCATAAATTTAGATTGCAAATAATTTACTATAGTTTTCGAATTTTAATAGAATTATTCAGATCATTGTTTGAGTCCGTGCAGCCACTAGTGAACGATTGGAGAAGCCAAGGAATTTTGCAGACCATTCGAGATCATCAACATGGCACCGTCTCAAATTGAATCATGCACAAATGTTTGACGCGTGGCGAAGCTTGTGTGACAGGATGAAAAGAAGGTAAACAGATTTCCAAAAATAATTCCAGAAGCAATACATCATCTTCAAGGCCTACCAAATCCATGATACAATCTTTGGCTGGGGCAACGCGAGAATGGTGGAATAGGGGTTGAGGATTAGTTTCTGCTTGATAATGGGAAAATATATCAGAGGTAAAAATTTGAATGAAGACAAGCTCACAGGCTCAAAGAAAGGATCAACGATGAGTGGTGGTATGTGGGTGCACAGAAAAGTCAAATGGAGTCATTTTTGATCCCCAGAAGATTGGCAAAGCAATATGAACCACCTTGTGGTGGTACACAATTGGTCCCCACAAAGTATTGTCTTTTGTAAGCATTGTTGTTCGAGGCTTTAAGCTACTAGCTTGTGTCTTATCATCAGAATGAAGCTTGACAGGAGATAATTACACACTATTATTGAAAGCAGAGAATGAATCATTGAAACCAATCGCTCGCAGATTGAGTGACACCCAATGAAAATTTTATTAAAAATATCATAAACGGAAGTCCGAAAGCTCTGCGAGAAAAGGCATAGGATTTGTGGAGCTCCGAATTCATCCCCAGTAAACAGATCAAAATTGTAAATTAAGAATATATGAATACTGCTTGGCTTTCGTCATGAAATCGACGTTGGTAAGCAAAAGATTATCAGATAGTCTCGAACACGGATGATTTTCATCAAGGACCTCCACATCGAATATCGGTATTTGAATGTTCATCTGAAAGATTGCAAACTCCACAAGACTAAGAGGATGGATGAATAATGTCAACGAAGTCCAAACAAAATGCCATATTGAACAAGCTAATGAAATAGGATTACCAGGATAACCATGTTGTTATTACTTGTAGTAATACATAATCGTACCTTGTGTGACATTCAAGGTATAATGTATCCGCATGACTATGTGAGAATAAAGATTACTGTTATCAAAAGTAAAGCACGCAACTCACAGTCTTGGTCTTTGAAAGAGTTGGCGTATTTCCTCCAGAGTGGTGCCATTTTAACATCTTGATCTGAAACAGACCGGCAATATTCAGGCAAGCCAAGTGTTAGGTAACGTTGAATATGCCGTAAGAAGTGTCAACCAACATGTTTTCGACTTAGAGTCCGGTAGTCAGTGGTGGGCATATTGTCAATTCTTGCTTCAACCAAAGCCAGATGCGAATCTTCGACCGAAAAGTGATTTGTCAACGCGTCGATGATAAGAAGACGGTTGAAGATCATCCGACCCAGCACTTATTACATAGACTGCGGCGTTCGTGGTTGAGACATCGGGTCTCAATTCTCATGGTACAAAGTCACCGTGGCAGCTAAGGCCGAGAAAATGGTACGACGTAATCTTCCATGGCAGTATTATAATCCACATTTCCACCCCATCTTAACTTCCCTAAACTCTCATACATTGTTTGTTTGGTTATTTGCTTGTTTCGCTCCGGGAGTGGATTGCGGAATGGCAATTGTGTTGAACATCTTTTTCTCTTCCACAGCTTGGCAGCGCGATTCAGGACCGTATGCCAGAAGACTTTGTATGTTGTCGAAGATGAAAGGCGAAACATACGTGATGCCCGTTGATGTTTCTTTGTTGGGCTTGGAGCCGGCGGTTTGATTGTTTCGTAGTCGTACAACAAGCAATCCAATTCGCACTTCGTTCGCGACGAACAAATAGTTTAAATTCGCAAAAAGTCCATCTGATTGGAGTCCGTTGAAGACCGAGCGAAGAATGTAGCGACTTTTGGACAATGATGATCCTAAGGAGACGAAGTTAATGTTGACCCAAAGCAAGTGGGATACCAAAGAGTATGAAATTGATGCCAATAATGTGCCGGTCCGACTCCCATCCCAAAGATGTGATTATCGATAGTTCGATAGTCCAACACGTTATTTACTAGTGTATGTCAAGTTGACAATGTCGATTGTAAATAATTTGCGCATCATTGACACAAGAAGTATCGAAGAGGATACAAACCCATTTTAACGTAACTACCTATATGATTATCATTTTTCTTTTCTCCCTTAGGTAGGCAGTTTGGCATGATTTGGTAAGCTTGCCTTACCTGGCACGTCTGGGTAGGTATTGCCACAATTGAACAACCTGTACTCGATATACCTTACTTTCAATTCATGGCGTATTGAAGTATACTCGATACATAGGTCAATGTACAGTAAGGTTGACGATGGCTTTCTTCGTCAATGTGGCATAAAGTTATGTAGGGATGTTCTCGAGAAGTATCTACCTCGCGGGTCTCAGAGCCACGGTACGGGCAGCTCCATTGCCCGAATGTTTACATGGAGAGAATGAAGAAGATGAAGAACAATCCGGTCACAACATTCGATATTCGCAGAAGTTTCCACTCCGCCATATTTTTCGTTGTATTTTTCGCGATATCCTTCGCCATATTCTTCGCAAAAACCTCCTTGTATATTGTTCTGTGTACCCGTTTGGTTACGTTATAAGGTTCGGTCGGATATACTTAGTCCCGCACTACCCAAGCACGTGCTAGGTCAATTCTGCCGTTTTGCACTAATTCCCCTCGTTCCCCGGCCGTTTCTAACCCCACATTCCCAAATTCCCACATTCCCACATTCCCACCATCCCGCGTTCATCACCACACTCGAGTCACATTATTCCTCAAATTGCTCGCTGAAGCTTTTACTCACTACGTACTCACAATTCCCCAACAGATCCACCCACTACATGCTACGTACCTACGGTCTGCTACTACTCTCTACTACTAGGTGCTAGTTGGCACTCTCAGCTACTTTGCTACTCTTCTCACAAGCACACTTCGACATCACATGATTCTCTCAAAAACATTGGCCTGTTGATCATTTCTACATTGATCGATATATTCCCGTCCAAAGTACATGCCATCACTTCTTGCATACATTTCGGCCCTTTTGTACATGCTCTATTTCAAAGGTGTCAAGCTCCTATCCACAGCTAACAAGGTCTCCCAACATCACATCCTTTGATTTAGTAAGTCTTTTTCCTTCTTCCATGACGTTGATCTATTTAATACGGGATCTATTCTGTGGCGGGGTTGGCGAAAGGCGGAGTGCGGAGGAGGGGTGGCTGCATTATATAAACTCTCTCGATTGTTCTCTGGAAGCTATCATCAACTCTTTCCTTTCTCAATTATCAGTTTCTCCGTCATACTTTGGTCTATGGACTTTTCTTCTCCTGCTTCCCATTTTTCACCTTATTTATCACTACCTTAAACCCGTTCGAGGAACGATGGGGGGTAGGCTTGGTGTCACAGTTGCTGCCTTTGCCGCAGCAATTCTTCACACAACATATGCGCAAAGTCCAACATCTTCACAACCAAATACCACTACAAGTTATCGTTCCGTTTATACACTTCCAGCTTCGGTTGATGTGAGCGCACCTGTTATCCCAAATATCCAAGATCCGCAAGCAGTCAATGCGCAAGATGTTTGTCCGGGCTATACGGCATCAGATATCAAGCGAACTCATTACGGGTGGACGGCATTCTTAACATTAGCTGGTGATGCCTGCAATGTTTATGGAACGGATGTGGATTCTCTCAATCTGACAGTAGAATACCAATCGAAAGATCGTCTTCACGTGGAAATTGTTCCAACTTATGTTGGACCTTCAAACAGCTCCTGGTTCATTCTTCCAGAGTCCCTTGTAGAGAAGCCCTCCATTGATGCCGATGCGAATTCTACCGCTCTGGATAGTGATCTTAGCTTTTTATGGAGCAATGATCCAACCTTTTCGTTTTCAATCTTTCGTCAATCCACAGGCGATGTTCTCTTTTCTACAGAAGGTACTAAATTAATCTACGAAAACCAATTTATCGAATTTGCTAGTTCCTTGCCAGAAAATTACAATCTTTATGGCTTGGGGGAATCCATCCATGGATTTCGTATGGGCAATAACTTTACTCGTACTTTCTGGGCCGCTGATGTTGGCGATAATATTGACGCGAATATTTACGGCAATCATGGAATTTATCTTGACACAAGATACTACGAGGTTGATGCAAGTACTGGAAACATGACATATGTCGCAAATGCAACAAATGTCACTGCCGACTACGTTTCTTACACTCATGGTGTCTATCAGCGAAATGCCCATGGCCAGGAAGTCTTGATGAAACCATCAAATATCACTTGGAGGACTCTCGGTGGGAGTATTGATCTTTATTTCTATGCTGGCCCAACACAAGAAAAAGTTACCAAAGCATATCAAATGAGTGCAATTGGGCTCCCAGCGATGCAACAATATTTTACCTTTGGATATCATCAATGTCGATGGGGCTACGCAAACTGGACTGAACTTGGCAAAGTAGTAGACAATTTTGCAAATTTTGGCCTCCCATTAGAAACGATCTGGTTGGATATTGATTACATGAATCAATACCGTGACTTTGAAGTCGATGAAGTCAGATTTGGATATTCTGAAGGTGCTGAATTCATTTCGAAACTTCACGGTAATGGACAACATATTGTTCCAATTGTTGACTCTGCAATCTACATTCCTAATCCAGAGAATGAAACTGATGCATACCCGCCTTTTAATCGTGGCAATGAAACCGACAGCTTTATGTTGAACCCCGATGGTAGTTTATACATAGGAAGTGTATGGCCTGGGTACACAGTTTTCCCCGATTGGATTGGATCCGTGTTGAATGGCACTGGAGCACATCAATGGTGGTCAGACGAACTGACGGCATGGCATTCGAACTTTTCATTCGATGGAATTTGGATTGACATGAGCGAAGTCTCTTCTTTCTGTGTTGGGTCATGCGGTAGCGATAATCTTACTCTCAATCCCGTCCATCCACCGTTCCTTCTACCGGGCGAACCAGGGAATATCGACTTTATCTACCCAGAAGGATTTAATCTTACCAATGCTACTGAAGCCGCAGCTGCATCTTCTTCTTCAGCCAGTCAGTCCTCCGCTTACGCTACATCATCAGCGTCATCATCGTCTCAATCCACAAGTTACATCCGCACAACGCCCACACCAGGAGTCCGCGATATAGTTTACCCTCCGTATACTATCAACAATTTCTTGGGTTCATTAGATGTTCATGCCGTATCACCAAATGCAACACATCACGGTGGAACTCAAGAATACGACTATCATAATTTGTTTGGGCACCAAATTTTAAATGCAACTTACAACGCCCTCCTAAATGTCTCTCCATCCAAACGCCCGTTTATCATTGGTCGTTCTACTTTTGCAGGATCCGGGAAATGGGCTGGACATTGGGGTGGTGACAACTATTCTCTGTGGGCATACATGTTCTTCTCCATCCCCCAAGCTTTGTCGTTCTCTTTATTCGGAATTCCTATGTTTGGTGCAGACACATGTGGATTCTCTGGCAATTCTGACGAAGAGCTCTGCAACCGCTGGATGCAAGTCTCTGCCTTTTTCCCTTTTTACAGAAATCATAACACTTTAGCAGCCCCCTCCCAAGAACCTTATGTGTGGGCATCTGTCATCGATGCAACTAAGGCAGCCACTACAATCAGATATACTCTCCTTCCATATATCTATACTACGTTCTACATGGCTCATTCTACTGGATCAACCGTCATGCGCGCTCTCGCCTGGGAATTTCCCAATGACCCCACTCTAGCGTCTGCGGATCGACAATTCTTACTTGGCCCAAATATCATGGTCACACCTGTATTAGAACAAGGCGCTACTACCGTCGACGGTGTGTTCCCTGGATCAGGAAAAGGGCAGGTCTGGTATGATTGGTATAATCAATCTGCTATCACTTCATCTCCCGGTCAAAACATCACAATTGACGCACCACTTGGTCATATTCCTGTTTACATTCGGGGTGGCTCCATTCTTCCGATCCAAGAGCCTGCATTGACGACTCAAGAATGTAGAAATAATCCATGGGGCTTATTGGTTGCATCCAGCTTAGAAGGAACTGCTAGTGGTGAACTTTACCTAGATGATGGAGAATCTCTGGCTCCAAATGCTACTCTTTGGGTCGATTTCTCAATGACGCAGAATTCGCTATATGCATCAGGTCGAGGTAGTTATATTGACAATAATCCACTTGCAAATATCACCATCATGGGTATTTTATCAAGTGTCAGTAACGTCACATTGAATGGTGTTAGTCTCACTAGTGGATGGACATATAATTCTACCAGCCAGGTCCTTGACATCAAAGGTTTATCCAATGTCACGAGTGATGGAGCTTGGAGTAGTGATTGGGTGTTGAAGTGGGCTTGAGTGGAATTTTCTTTGAAGGTGGAAAAATCATACTGAAAGGGATTGAGGCTTCAATTAATGATTAAGGCTAAAACGATGCAATGAATAATGAATTTAAAGGATTAGTTATTATGTAGAAGATAGACCCGGAAAGCACGAAAATAATGGCATCACACTTTCCAATTCGAATCAATGAATATCGAGAGAATGATAAAATGACAATCATCCTTCTAAGCGCTCGAGCTGTGGGAAATCTTTGTCACGGGTCCAAAAATTCAAGCCATATTGATAAATATGATTGACTTGGAAACTCCTGATAAAAACTTGGCTAGAAGCACAGTGACAATTTCCCTGTCGATATTTCTCATTCTCCAGAAGTCACCGATGTAATCTTCTGGTAGGACTTGAAATACACTTACTACTGGACTAACTTGAGAAGTCGACATCTACATATGAATACAAGTATAGACCAAGTACCCAAATGTTAGAATTTATGTCAGTTTCAAGTGCACCTTGCATCATATGTATGCGCACACTGTCGACATCACATTCGATGGCACCATCCCGGGGATTACACATAGCTTTATATCATATACGAAGTATCCTTTGCTTGAACTTGCACAATGCGCATTGTCTAGGGCACTTCTTTTTCCAAGAAAATGTCTACTTGTCACAAATCTTTATGATCGACTAGTTGCCAGAAATCGCTCGCTATTATGCTTGTTCGTAGCCGGTATCCTGCCCTTCATCGGAATGCTTTCTCCAACGTTTCTTCCTTCCTTGTCGTTTCCATTCCTTGTCTCTTTATTACCCACAGACTTTCCCATATTTCTCAATACCAATATTGTAAAATAAGACATGGCGACCAGCCCCGCCAGAATTCCATACACGATCTCACCACCTTTGGTATTTCTTGCCAATTTCAATCCTAATCCACCGCAGATAATTCCCAGAATTAGCAGAGAACGGCCATACCAAATATGCATATGGCCCAGAAATCCTCTGACATGTTGTTTTCGGTAAACGAGGTGATGAATGAGGCCTACGATAGCCTGGATAATTAAGAGAACAAAGAGAGCTAGACCAAAGCTTGTATGCGTTTTACCTTGATTCTTGAATAGCTAATATATGTCAGTTATTTCATTGTGAATTTGAATATTGAATTCGGAACTCCATAACAAAGCAATAAATTCAATGGTGGATATACGAAAGTACATACATAATCCTTGAACATCGCCAACTTCACGCCCAATCCGAAACCAACAATCAGCATCACCAAGCTGAATGTTTGAAAGGCTGCGTGAATCCACCATTTCCCAAACATATTCATGAGCATCGCGCCTAGTGGGAAGAGAATAACCATGGTAACACTCATTATAGTGCCATGAGCAATACTATAGGCGTCAAGTATTGAGGCCGATATTCCACGCTCTTCACTTCCACTTCCCGACGCAGATGTAATTGTACCATTAGATAAAAACGGGTTCTCATCCGATTCAATTATAGCAGTTGTGAGATCATAGGTAAATTGCCGGTAGCTGCTATCGCCGTGCTGTTTTATAGTATACGAAGTCGAAGTACTGTCAATTGGAGAGCCTAAGTTCCAAGCTGCTATCCATGGTGAAGCAGTGGATGTTGTGGATGGAAGAGGGCAGTTCGTACCTAATTTATGCCCATCAGCTTACACTGATTGTTGACAAAGAGATCCGTATCAATATTGTCAGTTTGTTCCCGGAGTCCAGAAACTAAGGTCTCCGGGTAATATAGCAGAACCTACACAGAACATTCGCTCTCATCACTCCTCCGGTAATTCCGCTACCCTCGAGCAATTGCACCTGGCTTCCTGGCCCTCCAGTTACCTTTGGCTCCACGTGACCTTGTCCTCCAGCCCTCGCACTAATGGTAACGTTTCCATTGCCATCGCTGTACATTATATACATATATGCACCGGCCATGGTGCGCCCAATACCTAGTGCAGTCCATTGATATGTATCCGGTGCGCTGAGCTGAAAATATATATTTCCGGTACCAGCCGAAACCGTTGTCGAAGGAAGGCCCAGGGAATAGACTGGGCCATCGGAAGGAGCAAAGACTGCAAGGGCGGAGACTGAAGCTTTATTAGTCGTTACATTGGTAGTGGTAGTGGTGTCTTTATTATTGGAATTGCGCTTAAGCTTACCGCATGCCAAGTCCCTAAGTACTCTGAGCACAGCAAAACTTGTTGCAATATTAGGAAACTTCATTTTAACAAAAAAGCTCGGTATGACGAAACGAACGACTGTGAATGCAAATTGAATGGGAAATCTTTCAGAGATCATTTAAACATGATATCAACTGCATGTTGCTAACGAAATTTGCCGACCGACGTTTGAGCTTCAGGTTGAATATATAAGAACATCTTCTGCTTATCATGATCCATTATTCTGATGTAAAATGTGGCTTACTGCGCCCGATTAACATTTGCGCCTATTCACACCCATTGAGTTGGTGAAGCCAATTATCTATTGATGATGACCACTTGCAATGCAGAAATCAAGTGAAAGAATAAGCTGGGGGCATTCAAATGCCGCATTGGGGCATGATTCTCCGTACCAGTACCATTTATTCTTATAGCAATAAAGGCGTTCCGCTCCATATCAGGATAATCATCCGGATTTCTAATATTCCGAGTGGAAGAATCATCCATCTATTTTGATACGAACGTTGACTCCTAAAGTTGACTCCTGAAGTTGTGAGTGTGTTCTCGCTGCAACGATGGAGATCACACAGACATCATTTCATTGGTCGGTAGTTAATTGATGAAGGTACATGTTCAAATCCCATCTCTTCTTATACAGCTTTCTTCCCTTCTCACTCGCTTCCAAGCTTGCAATCCCTCTTCCTGGCCACTCTGTATGAACTGCTAGAATTTGCAATACAGGATGAGATAATCACGATCGAAATATTGATGGGGAGTAAGTATGAAAATAATGGAAATCGATATAACTATGTACAAGTTACAACATGTGCAGAAAGTAGATTTTGGAGACGGTGGTAATTAAGCTTACCTTGGCCCTCGCTAGCGCCATAAACTCACACCGACAGACAGAATGAACCAAAGCCTAAAAGATAATCTCGGCGCGTCTTTCCAACAACAACAACAATTCCCATAAACCAAAAATCCATGATCAGAAATTTATGCATCTTTCGGAATCTTTCCTATTATATCTAATGGAAAGATTGCAATCTTTCTATATCTTCTATTGATAATGATTCCGTTCCAGAACGAGTCTCCCTGCAAGTTTAATTCCACCGGAGGATATACTGCCTAACATTACATTCGAATGATTTGCTCACCAGTTCACTCGTCTCCTTGCTCCAGAACCAAACATTTTTTGGTTTATCTGATGGCTCTATGATCTTCATCAATCGTCAATGCAACTGCTTAATTACAGTATTTTGACTTGATGATCACCGTTTGGGCATAATGACGAGTCCTTTTCGCCCTCAACTGGCCTTGCACTCCACACAGCCCCATGCAATGCATGTAAGCGTTCGGCGGCTGAAGAAATCGTACTCAACACCCCACTTACAGTTTACATTTCATCTTGACCATCGACCTTGTTGCTTTAATCGTTCATCGTTTATCAAACTTCCATAGATTCACTAACGCTCGAATCACATGTCGGAATTGTGACTGTCAGCTTCCTCGATGTCTGACGCTGATTTACCGTTTCCGGAGCCACTGCCGGAGCCATTACCAGAGGTGAAGGACCACGTGATTCTTTTTGATGACGGTGATAGAGCGGAAGATCGATGGCGTGGAGCCTCACACGGCACTGCATCAAACACTCTTCGTGATTCAGCCAATAGTCACAATGGCGATTTTCAGGCAATGCGCTCCGACATCCAGACAGACTACGTGGAATTGCCGCTCCCCTTTGAATGTGATCGATGCCCTCGTTCATTTTACAGGGCTAAAGATCTGCAATGGCACAAATACAAGCATGCGACTGGGCTGGCCTTCAACTGTGATAAATGTGAGGGAATGTTTCCAACAAATGATGATCTTGAAGCTAGTATACCCGAAACTCCAAATCGAATCCGTCGAATCTGACTTATAACTAGAAACATATATCCACAAATTGCAAAAAGACTGGATACGGGCAGCATTCAGAGGAAGTCAAAGCTTCTAGCATTCCGTTCAGAATGCAAAGATACGAGCTCTCTTCCTCCCATCGTGAACCGAAACCTCACGATTTTGTAGGGCTGAAAACAGCTCCAATTCATCTGGATCCTGTAGAATTAGATTCAGATTATGGCACTCGATTAAAGTTTAGACGCGAACCATTATCTTCGGAGACACTTCCTGCTGCGGTCAATAGTGAGGTTGGCCCTGTAACATGTCAATCTAATCCAGATCAAGTTACTGAAGATAGTCGAGAGCGTTCCGCAGCAAGCGAACTAGTTCCTGAAGAGATATCTCGGTCAGAGCGCGATGATTTGACAATAGAAGCCTTTGAAACTTTTGAGGAGATGAAGAGCCGTCATCGCAGGGAATTCGACGACCTACAGCGACGTATAACACAAAAGAGATATACTGCAACGGACGAAACTAGAAGTGAAATCAATAGGCTGTGTGATGACATGGAAAGACGATTGAAAAATCGACAATACATAGAAACGCCGTTATTGGTGGATCCAAATACCCGGAATCGTCGAAGGACAAAGCAGCTCAAAGCAGATGAGTCAAAAGAGCATGCTGCAGCGATTTCTAATATTGATTCGGAATTACAATGGATGGAAACTGAGAAGGCTCTTTTACAAACTCTTGAGGCCAAGCAAAGAGAACTAGGTCCCGACGATATTTCCACGATTGATACCGTGAAAAATACTGCTCGTGTTTATTTCGATCAAGGAAAGCTAGTCGAGGCTGAACACATGTATTTACGAGCTCTAAAGGGTTATCAAAATGCCAGCGGTCCTACGCAATTGCTAATCAATGCTGTAATAAATAACCTCGGTCGCATCTATTACCGGCAGGGTAATATGACTAAAGCTGAGGAGATGTATGTTCAAGCTTTAGCTAATTCTGAAAGATACTTGGGAAGTAATCACCCTACAACTCGTAATACGGCAAATAGGCTCGGCCATGTTTATCAAACGCAGGGCAAGCTCCAGGAAGCACAAAGACTCTTTGGAAAATCGACTGCTCCGGTAGTAGAGTCATCTTCAGATACAGTCAAAGACGTGGCTGCAGGATTGAATATCTTGCAATCTGATTCCAAGTACAGGGATAACCTCACAGGTACGAGAAAATTTACCAGCAATAATATTCGAGATCTTGGGAAAGCTTTTCGAAACATTGATGATTCGCACAGTGTTAGCTCTAAAAAAGAATTTGATATTATACGATGGTCGACCTCCGAAGATGCTTCTTTACTACGAACTATTGCCAGACTCGGATTGGAAGATTGGTCTGCTATCTCAACGGTAGTTGGAACTAAGACGGCCGAGCAATGTCACTACCGTTATCTCAAATTCGAGAAGAGTTTCGGAATCGACCCTACCTCTTCTGATAAATCTTCGCAGATCAAGTTTTTCATGGCTGCTATTGAAAAGAATTCTTCGTCAGAATTAGCACATTGGTTGCGTAATCATAGGAGTATCTCGGAAGGTGGAGATGATATTATATCACGATTGAATAAAGACAGCGCCGAATTTAAAGAAAGGAGTAACGAGGCAAATTCCACGGCTGGGTCAAAATCTCCAATTGTCAGTAAATCTTTCAGTAATGAAGAGTTTACTCAATGGAATAATGCCGTGGAAAGTAAAACGCTCGGTGTTGGTAATCAATCAAACATGGATACCCACAGAAAGAGTTCAAGTCAGCTATCTGCTGAATTAGGTCATGATGGATATGGATACACAAAGCCCATGCCGGAAAGAACCACACTTGAAATCGCGGGGTTGAGAGCTGAAAGAAGGGCAGAGATTGAGAGACGTTGTGAGGAACTTGATCCGCCTTTGACCAAGGATTTGCTGGCCAATATGCCCTTATACAGAACAACTATCCAAGATGTTCGTCCTTTGACTGAGCTTGGCTGGGAATTTCTGAAGCAAAATTTTCTAGCGGAGCGCAATATTGCAGAGTTAGAGTCCAGTGATTCGCCGAGTTTGTCTCCTATCAAGAGATCACACAGTGGGTCTAGTAGAGAGTATACGGTACGTGGAGAATTTCATGCTCATTGAACTTGTATTAACATGAAACAGAATAACATGGTCGTTGAAAGGGACATCATGGTCAACGAGAAGCAAAAAGCTATTTCTGACGAACGACAACATGGGTTCAATTCAGAAGTTCTTGATTCTGTCTTCATTGAAAGTCAAAAAGATTTCGCAGCTTCAACTACCGAACACACTTTGAGTTCTCATCGATCAGATGAATTCCACCAGTCCATGGGTCCAACTAGCGAAGCTCACAACCTTACCAAGTCTGAATATTCTTTGGAGGCAAAGGATAGTTTCGCTGGATACCAGGGCCGTGCAGACTTTTACGACACAAGTATTGCCAAGAGACTTCGACGGTCGGAGAATTATCATGATTGGGCTGTTCTTATTCATGGTCCCGGAGTAGAAAGCCGTGGCAAGGTGAATAGAGCCAATGTTGATGTGAATACGAACTTACTAATATCCCAGGATAAGAAGCTGAAGGTACCTGACTCTGTTATGGCTGAACAGGGCGGTATGAAACAGCATACGCCTGGTAATCGGCTGAAAGACATTGTGAAGCCATCCCAAGATCAAAGATCGGTGGAAAAATGGACAAATACTCCCGAGGTTCCGGCCAAGTCACAGACTGTTGACTCGCAGGATATTGAAGAGAAGCTGGCGGAGACGGCATATGATTTGGCAGAGTCGATGTTAGAGAAGTCAGAATGGCTAGGTCAAATTGAGGGTGATGAACTAGATCTTGCGATAACAACGCTGGTGAAGGATGTCCACAGCAAATTGCACGGGAAAGGTTGGCCGCGGACAACATTAGGGATGCATCGAGAAGTCCATATCGAAGCAATTCGTAATCTTCTTATGCGCCACCGAAGTGATCAAGGCCTGGCATCTTCAAACCTTTCGTCATTTCCATTGTCTGAAAATAGCACAAACAATGATTCTTGTTTGGGACAGCCCATCGAGGACATTCCTGACGATCAAAGCGACAACTCCTTCGAGTTCTCCGCTACGGAATCCGTGGTATCGGTTGCAGATAGTATATTTTCAGCAATGTCACTCGCTACGGGATCCTCGATGTCATCTTTATCGGTCTCTCAGACTGCAACTGACCGCCTAGTTCGTTTACTACTCGAAGATGCGACCATAAAGTCGCTCTGCGAGGATGCGTTGCGGGAAAATGGAATGTCTCGGGAACGATTTGAGCGGAATCTTAGCCGTCTACTGAAGGGCTTTGCCGTCGAACTACGAAAAGAAGCTCAAACTCGAGAACAGCGACAGGCCGCACATCTTGTTCGTTTTCGTGCAAGAAACTCTGCGCATGTGATTTGCAGCACCCTTCGGAAGGAAAAGGGACAAAAAACTTCAAATAATGTCAGTGACTCAGGTGCAGCTAATCTTTTGAATATTGAGGAAGCAGAAATGGAGTGCGATTTGGACATAGATGACGATTCGGATAGTGCATCTGAGAGTTCTGAAGATTCTCCAGATGACTTTCAACATCTTGAACTATTTGTCAAGGACTCACAAGCTTTCGAATTATTTCGGGAGAAACTACGAATTTTCATTCATCCACAGAAAGCACAGCTGACAACTCTATCAACACCGATGGTAGCCAGTCGACGAAATAGTTTATCTTCGAAGTCCCACAACTTAACAATTCCATTATCTGAAATACTTGATGACGTCAAGGAAGAACTTCTTGAGACGCCGAAAGATGTAAGGGAAAGTAGAAATCAGCTCATGGAATTGGAAGATCTCGAACTATTATCAGGAGAGACACAGTCGGAGATATATGAATCAATCTGGCAAAGGTTGGCAATATTTTCTAATGCGATTTCGATATGGGGAAGACCGCCAGTTGCACTCGGAAAGACACGGATTGAATGGCGCTGTGTGAGTTTAATCCGTCGTCCCAGAAACTTTCAATCATGAACTAATAACCGCAGAAATGTGGACATAGTATTTATGATGATTTCACTGAACTTCGTCCTGGAGCAGCAAATCGACTTAAGCAATCTCTCACGAATAACGAATCTGGCAACACTAGTCCAGATCGAAATTCAAGGTTCAGTGACTGCAGCAGATCCTTTTCGAATAGCTTATCTTCCATTTTTACAGTCTGGGCTTCGAACTCCTCGAGAAAAAGTCTCTCCTCTGGCCTACCCACCCACGAACCACCAAAGAATCAACTCGATTCGAACAATCCAAATACCGTAGAACCAATACTGCTTCCAGTGGAGAATGTGTATCTTCTTCTATGTTACCCATCTGGTCGCTACGCTACTCGACTCCTGCAGTTGGGTCTTCACAATCTCGAACCTAAATCTGATCAATCTCTCTTCAATACACTTAGAACTAACTATAAGTCAATGAGAGGTCGGTTCTTGAACCTGGTATCATTGAAGACTCTCAAATCGATAAAATTTGTCCACTTCGAGATGTACCACAGCTCTCTCATCGACGTGCGTCAAAAGGACGTCATACCACCTCCCGATCACATTGAATATCGTTACTCGCCTGCACCTCCCGAAGTGATTCCCCCAATTGGTGACAATCATCTCATGCACCTCTTTCTGCATCCCGATCACGCCGACGAAGATACTGTGTGTCTTGACAGATTCCCTAAGAAGTTGAAGGAGAAACTTTCTTGTAAAAAAGGACAGCCTACAAACTTTGGCTGGGGACTAGAGTTTGTGGAAGGTTGGGACATGAAAAGTATTTGGATAATTGCTTTTATTGTCTTTGGGATTGGAAGTTTACTGCTTGGAATTCTTTGGGCGGTTTATAAGCATAGTATTCAGGATGCCTTTGCGATCGCGGGTTACATGGTTAGCTTTACCGCGATCAGTGTGGGGGCCATACAGAGTTTATTGGTTATGTGAGGTGACATTTTGACCTACAGGACTGGAGAGATTCCTTACCCTGTATCATCTAGTAAAGTTTCGCAGAGCAAATAGTAAAAGCATATTGCCGCCACTGGGAGACTGAGTGGGAATCTTTTCGACAAGTTTCAATGGTGTTGGCAATTCTTTTGATGAGATGAAAAGATATGTGAGGTATAAATCGAGCTTAGTTGGATCGGACTGTTGGTCACATGAAATACTAACTGAGTACCGCTTGCAGCTTTTGGGGGGAGGTGTGCACAACGTTCGATCTTTCATAGGAGAACGCTGTCACACCAATTTCCCAAGACGAAGAAAGACATTGACTGACATGTGCAACATCGATGGGTTCAACACAACACAATATGTCTTAGTTAAGATTTCTCTAACACCCAAATGAGCCTCGTGTTTGAACTCATTTACTTTACTTTTCTTGCTCTTCTCTTTACAAACACCGGAATCGGAATTTCAAATTTCAGCATAGGAGAAGCAAAGAAAAAGGCACAGGAATATGACAGATTCAGAATCTCCAATCCTTAAACCTCCATCATGGGTTAGTCCTCGACCGTCTACCCCTGGAGTTTCGTTTTTTCATACGGCTTCATTTAGTTGTCCCACCATATATTTCTCTGAAACAAGAGAAGTAACTAAAACTCTGGCACCAGATGCCTCAGCTTCATCCCCACCTTCTCCGGTGAAAATACGCAAACTTGGAGAATCAGAGCGTGCATTGAGATCTAAAGCGTCATTAACACTTTCGCTCCCAGACGAAGAGACATTTGGTCAGCCTATTATCGACTTACCTGGCTTAAACATAGCCCGCGATTTTGGTTTTGGATTGGGTCTTGGATCAAGGACGTCAAGAATCGAAGAGAGAAGATCAGTTGCTTTTGTGGAAGAAACCAGAGAGGATGGCAAAATAATCTTCAAGGATGTAAATCTTGATGCTCACAAACGGCGTATTGGGGACAAAGGACTTGAGCCGGTGCCAATAGGAGACGAAGCTGAGGAAGCGAAGCAAAGGAGTATATCTGAGATACTTGATCGGCGGGAAGGCGACGAGGAAGGCAAATGCAATATATTCTTTGGTCACTTCAGGAAGGTTTTGGGATATATTGCTGTGAAATGTTCTTGTTTTTAGGGTTGGATATAAGATAGCAGACGCAATCTGGGTATGAGCTTTCACGAACGGAATTATTTCAACAAGCAAACTGAATCCAACACGTCGAACAGTCTAAGGGTCCGAAGATTCTGTTTGAATTCAAGAACAGAAAGCATCCAGGTTCCAGAATGAAGTGTGGGCTATCAAACATCACAAGGTTGCGATGATGGTGGTCTATGAGTGTGAGTAGCCTTCGATACCATGCAAATTGGTATCATTCACAACAATCGGGGTTGATAGATTTCAATTCTCGGACGAGCTTAGAAAGATAGGAATTCTCCGGAATGGCATATTCAACATAATAGCTATTCATCGATCTCGAAAAACCAATTGTTCCCGATGAATACATTGAAATGCAGAAGGAAAAAGTTGGGTAGCTAAAATTAGACACATGATAACGATCAATATTAGTGAAGTTGAAGATAATACCTTTCCGCTGCCTCCTTGTTTCCACCCCACTCGCACTCCACTCTCCCGGATATCGTTGCCACCGCAGTACTTTGTAGAAATTAAATCAGCCTATCTTACAGCAATTTTCGAACCGTTGTGAAAAGACGGGTAGACCCACCTTCCAAATGAAGTACGTTGCAGTAATTCCCTGCATATTCCTTGTGAATCTCACCAATCCGTCGTGAATTTCATAGAACCCGAGATCCGATCAGCATTGGAGTTTATTTGATGGATCCCTCGTGAACTTTTCTTCAACTACAATCAGCCGGAATTCGACACTGCATTTCATTTGGAACTCGCCGATTTTCATGTAATCGGAGTCGACGGCGGCCCATTTTTGTCGGAGATAGCTCATTATCAAGATTTTTTTGGGCTGCAAAACAGTTATACTGTTTTAGGTTTTTCCATCCATGAATTGCTGTTGTACCAGACCGACATTTCATACCATGGCTACTAACACACACAGATATTCACACAGGCCACACGATGCAGCCACAACTTTGCAGCATCCAAGTACGTGCTGTCTCCGAACAACTAACTTTTAGCCTGCACCGGCCACAGATACTTGTTCCAGAGGCGTAGATACATCTTTCGTGGAGATGTTAGGAAAAAAATCAACGGATACTTCCAGTAACCAAGCTTCATGTGGGCGAAAAAAACACGAAGCCTAAGAATACACCCTCTCTAATATTCAATATCAAATCAAACAATCAAAAATTAGAATCGAGGTTTAGATGCCTATATTCAGGAGCTCCTGAATTATTCAAATGCTATGTCTTGAATGCATTGGAATCGAATACTGATTTCGTGATTGAATGTACAAGTATCAATATTTTCAGTGCATGATTTTGTTTGGGTGAAGCCGAGGTAGACGAAAACAGGGGGGTTGAAAATTCCGACGTTTTTCTTCAAGGCTGGTAAGCAAGTGGACCATCCACCCATCGTTATTTTTCGGCTTTCTTTGTCCTGGAATGCCAAACTGGTTGTTTTTGGGTGGGGAAATCTGAATCGTGATATCGATTGCGTTCCTGATTTTTTTCTTCCATATATTAAATAGACTCAATAGACTATAGTATTCTGTAAGCGAGATGCAAGCCATTCGGACACTCTTCCCTAATGGTTACAATCTACATATGGTTCAGCTTCTATGAAAAGGTTTCTATTCGCAAGTGCAGCAATAGAGTGAGTTAATCACTCGCCCAAAGTACTAGTATTACATGTATGCGAGATGCATTGCATTGCATTGCAGTGCAGAAATGTTCTATCGACTGAGGGCGTACTTTGAAGGCTGCACGTCGAGTTTCTCGGAAGGCGGAGCCTATTTTCAAGCCAGATTAGTTCCAACCTCCGGTGCAGATATGAGATGCCATAGCAGAGGCAGTGGGCCGATAGATTTCCAGGTACGGATTTCTATGGTGGTATTCATGATTTGTAGTTTCCTTGACATCCGTTGAAGGCGTGGGGCTCTGAAAGTATGTCCTGACTGCGGATTTTGCGATTAAAATATCGTGAACTAACCTAGCAATTGGTGTGCCGAAGCTCGTCAGGCCATTTTCGGACACGAGTATCAAGTCTAGATTACTGAGAATAATGGGCGAGGCGGTTCTTTTGTTCCTCGCGGAAGAAGCTTTTTCTATTGCAGTTTCAAGCCAGGTTGGAGGAGAATTATATAAAGAAGTGTTTTCTCTGCGTAATGTTCCTCTCCATCATCACAGAAACGATATTCTAAATTCTATCTGCATTTCAGTCACATCATACATCGCCTAATAAAATTTACCAGCCTTATCCTCCTTCTCATACCACCAACACCAATAATGCTTGTCTCATTGATCGCTGGCCTCTTGGCTCTCACTGCCATCTCTGTCTCCTCTCCTGTCCCCGCCGCGAAGCGCGACACTGCCGAACTCTATATCCTCGCTAACTGCTACAACAATCTCACACATGCTTCCTACGCCTCCGCATTCTGGTACTACCCAGATTTCCTCCCAGATTACCCAGAACCACAAGCTGTCGCTATCATCAACGCTAAAAAATCAGTTACCTTTGAAGGCCTCAAGATTGCTGTTACATCCCCGTTCAGATTGACAGCCGCAATCCCAAAAAATGCCACGTTGGCTACTTATCAAGAGATTGTTGCATCAGCCACGATTAGCAGTTTTGCGGGCCCAGCTGCGGCCATCAAAGGCACTGGAGAGGCTTTCTACAGCCCTGCGACCAATGTTAACTGTTATTACGATTATGCCGTCAGGGATGTAAGTTTTTTAACAACCCTTCTATCTGAACGATTTGAATGCTAATAAATGGTATTAGAATCAAACAGAAGACATATGAACCCCTTATCGCGCGCAAGGTTTCAACAGACACCAAGAAAACTCGTGGGATTGTATGGATCAGGATTAATTATATCAGTTACTCTGGCGTACGACTGTGTTTGATGGATTAATAATTGATGACTGCACGATGGGCAACGACAACGATGACAACGACAATAACGAATCGACGACTATGAATAATAATTAGAATACATCAAATATGAATAATAGATAGTTTTTTTCTTCTCACACGTACAATTTTCGTGAAAATTTATCGGTGCCTTGTAATCCGTATTGAATACGTTGATCCAAATCTTACCCAATGGCCAAATGATTAAATGCTACTTAGGCTTTTGATAGAATCTAACTCGGGAGCCTTAGTTTATATCACATTGAGTAGCACGTTACAAATTACCGAGGGCACTCATGGCGATACAAAGGGAAGCCGCACATTTTATGCAAAATATTTCTGAGCTTTTCAATGAAAGGCCAGCGAAATCATCCCGCTGCTGATCTCTTAGATCAGTGTATCATGTGCCCTTCGTAATAATGTTTTTATGTGTAAAGAACATTCAGCTTTTACCTATAGATACGATTTAAAAATCCAGTACATATTCCGTTATCCAGGGCCGATCTTCGTACCAAGATGTAAACTTATTGCCCAACTTCAAGTTGCCCCTGAACCTCGGTTAGACTTATCTTTCTGCTATTGATTCAAAATCGTCCCGCTGATTTGACCCTTGGTCTTATAACCAAACTCATTCATCTCGGGTTTAGTAATCTTGCAATCTACAATCCCAAGATTGGCTGACCACAATGAGAAATTCCCATCTGGCCACATGTATGACGTCTTTAATCACTGCTTTTTTGATTGTGACCATGTGTGCTGGGCTTCCAGACTAGAAAGTAGAAAATCAATCAAAGGAAGTCAATTATTCAGCCGAACACCCAAAACATACCGCTCGAGCTGAGTTGATAGCCATCAATTGCGAAAAATACTGTCAATTTCTTGAAGTACAGTTTTCAATATCAAGGCCAGATCTAGGGTCGTGTATATTTCTTTGTTTCGGGTGTCAGTTTCTTTGGGTACTATTAGCGAGTACTAGTAGTACAAGAAGCCGGTTTGCTAGCACGCTTTCTAGAAAGATCATTTTCTTTGATTGTGGGGGATTTGGGGTTTTTTGGTGTACTTCTCGAAGGAGCATGTCTTTGTTGTGCTTGATTATTAACATGCCCACTCGGTCTAGATCTTGCAAGTCAGATGAATGAAAAACATTTTCCTGTTCCTAGCGATCCACGGAAGCTTTGGAACATCCATGGAAATCAAAAATATGATGATTCCCACGTGGGATGGAATATTTCCCTTCTGAATCCTAGCCTCGAACCAAGATTTGACTGTCCTTTGTTTCTAGACGAACTTACCCAATCACAGTACAGAAGATATGATGGAGAGAGATGGACTCTTCTCTCGAGTAAGAATTCGAACCAAGAGCCTTTTCTGGGGAAGAATTCAATGTCGACCTATGATAGCATACGGTAAGAAGATACTGAATAGGCGTAGGGATTTTGAATTCCCGTCACGCGATATCGAATACATAAGCTTATTAGATGAGAACTCTTTGTCTACTATCTCAAGTCAAGAAATTCGAAAGAAACCTTCTGGATCCTTTCACACTTGTGAAGTAAAAACACCGGCTCCGGTACATGTAGCAAGATATGACTAGTGTTGTCGAAATCATAAAACAGACAAGTCATCTGCGATTTACGCACAATCAGTATCTTCTGTTCGAATCTTTACACACTGTATCATTAACCTAAAAATTCAATTTACTTCAAATCTCATGGCTCCGTTCCAAAAATTATGGAATTTTCTAATCCCTAGAATGCCTCAAGAAAACCTGGGGGAGGTTTTCTCTAATTTACCTCCTTCCACGCTCGCAAACTTTGCTGCATTTATGCCCCCACCGGGGGTTGCCGCCAACTGGGAGAATCCGGATTCTCACAGGGAGATCTTAATATTGATTCCTACTATCATGATGTTTTTGATGGTAATATGTATAATTGTGAGAGCTTGGGTAGTCTTTTGGATTATGCGGCCTGTGAAACTGAGGTGGAGTGATTGTGAGTTTTTTCTTAACTTACTTGGGAAAGCCCCCACAACTGACAGGCATTTCATAGTGACCTTTACTGTTACAGTAGTATGCAATATTCTTGGGAAGTAGCATAGGCTGGATCATGCTGACTCGTGAATTTGAATAACAGCTTGTTGCTATAACTCTATACGTCGTTGTACTATTGTGTACGCAGGATCTTCTCTTTTGGCTCAATTCAGTTACTGACCTCATTATAGCCGCCACTGGCAATGGAACTTTTGGGCTTCATAATTGGGATTTTTCAGTTGCGCGATTGATATCCTACCGCAATCTAATTGTACATGTTCTCGCATTGTCTCATTAATGAGTGTATTCCCAGTTTCGCAACAACTGACACAAATTGGTAGACAACCGGCCTATTACCATGGCTCACGCCTCTCACTTTAGGGTTAGTGAAAGTAACCATATTTCTGACATACATGGAAATCTTCCGTAGCATGAAGTGGATGAAAATTGCGTGTCTCATCGGTCTTGCCTTCACTGTCGTATGGTATTTTTCAATTACCATTGCCCAATTATGCTTGGCCGTTCCGCTGGGAGGCGAAGGATGGGTGAAGCACCTGTTCACCCAACGTATGATTCAACAAAACCTTCTTAGCGTTCCAACGTCTGTAGTGGGCTTAGCTATTGATTGCTATCTATTGTGAGGAAAATGATTTCTAGTTCTCCTGCCTTATGACTGCTAATACCTCGATTTTTCAGTCTTTTACCGATTATTGCACTCAATAAATTGAAGATGACTCGGAGGAAAAAGTTGGGTGCAGGTTTGATATTCGCTACTGGATTTCTGTCAGTTCGATCTATCCTCCTCTGCAAGAAGCAATTAATAGTTTCAATGACTAAAGTTGCAGATAGTGCTATTGTAGCATCCATATTGAGCGTACTGTATCGCGTGATTCACGGCGATGAACACGGGGATAATACTTGGTGGTTGGTACCTATCATGGCAGTTACGTGAGTATCAATCTCTTCTTTAATATTTATGTCTCGATTTAATTGATCAATTTTGACAGAATTACCGAAACATTCATTGGTTTTATCATTGCTTGTGCCTGGCATTTTTCCAAATTCCTGCGAACATATGAGCAGTATTTTTTGAGAGCTGGCTCGATACTCGCAAATTTGTTTTGCTGCAAACGCAAAGGTTCTCGGGGCAAGGAATCTGCAGACCCCAAAAGCAGTGAAGCTTCCGATACTGTAGATGATTCAAAGGTATCTCGAGAAAAAGTTAAGCCACCTCAGAAAATGTATCCCGGTCTCGATCTTACGTCTCGCGGCGGAACTGTGCCGGCTACAGAATTGGATAGAAATGAAAACATTCCGGATAGCAGAGAGAATCAATGATAAGGTCGACAGTAGCATGGGACACGCTCAGGTTGGGAAGAGTCCAATGACAGGTGAGAATGAGATATTGCCAACAAAGTGAAGCGATAATAATTCACGGGTAGATGTCTGTAGAGGTTATTGAGTGATAGGGAAATGAATTTGCATATTTGATGAAGAATAAACGAGCGCATGGCCAATAAAACTGAAGAGGAGAATCTTGTAAAATAACGATGAGTAACATTCGCTTGGTGGTATTTGTACAAAATGACAATGACTGTATGCTTATAAATGATGAAGTCAATATTTTGTGGCGGTAGTCACAAGCATTATATCGGGACAAATCGGTAGACATTGTCTTAAATGAATCAACCCCCTTACTGTGCCCCGAATATGATTACGAAGGCGCCGGTGATGATAAATAGTCGCACAACCTCCAGGACCAAGAAATAGAAGGGATGAAACCCACGGATATCATATAAGCAGTTGCGAATCTGGAAATCAAGTCACTTAACCGATATTCCATAATCCAGGAAGCAAATTCAAGATGTACAAAGCTTTCAGCAAACCTCAAGTGTTGGTCCGCAACAGGCCATCAACAACGCGAACCACAAACACGATCGAAGGACTTAAGTTTCATACTTTAGAACCACGAAGATACACCGAGCCGAATTCTAAATCATTGTCAAAAAGAAAGCTAGGCATGTCGGAGTCAAAGGAAACCCAAAATATTTCCATCGGGATCGACTTTAAAAACCTCGGCGCCACGAAGACCGTCAAATGGGTGGTCATTGTAGCCATGTCAGTTGTTGCTACAATGGAAACAGTATTTTGGACCAAGATGTTGATGGCAAAGTTAGGCTGGAGAGAAGAGGGCGAGGGTGAGGAGGAGGAGGAGGAGGAGAAAAAAAATGAGGATGGGGGTAAAGATGAACGTAAGGAAGGAGAAAATCAGGCGAAGAGTGAGTGAGGGGAGTCTGCATGCTGCATCTACTACCATTATCGACGTTGATGCAGCATTTTGAAGACAGTCAAGGGATGAAAAGACGTTATTACGTTAGTTGTCACTGACTTATCAGACGCCACTCACTGTGTTGTGTTCATCTAGTAAAGTTTCAAGATGCCGAGGAAGGATTACGTAATCGCAACCCTAGAAGCTAGGTGTGCACAAAGTTATGCAGGAAAGATTTTGTGAGCTAGGCTCGACTTGGGTAGATGGTTCTTCCCCACACTAAGGAAAAAAAGACCACTCACCGCTTTTGGACTGGCAAAAAGAAAACTAAACGGGAAAAAGAAAAGAAAAAATGCAAGACCCTTACTCCACTTTGATTGGTCCCACTTCATCATCCATTTTGAGCAATTATCGTCGATGCTAGGTATGATGTGATATGGAGGGGCTAGAAGTTTATTTTCTTCATGCGAAGACCAGAGGACAGATATTCTATTGCTGATCTCCCAAGAAGAAGAAGAAAAAGTTCCAGAGGAGCCACAGAGTAATTACTATGACTATACGACTGTCAGTGGCTACAAAGCATGAGTCGCCCGGTAAGACAAGGTAAAGTAGGTCAACAGCCGAGCAACAGGGGCGAAATTGGGTCCCGAGACATATATCAGCCTCCAGAGTGAAAGAGGGTTCCTGATACTCGATATACAGTGTACATACATTGCACACTCGGTATCCCCGTCGATTGGTATCTTGAGGAATGAATAGAATCCTTTGGTCCAGTCCCTCGGGATGAAACACATTCTCGATGAATCGTTACTTCTACGGCATTCCAGTCTTCCAAGCAAGTAGATCAATTGCCATGACGTTAAATACCGTAGATCCCCGATGCTACTCGGCAATATCTCCTTGTGTAACTGCCTACCTGCCTACCTACCTCAAAAACCGAAGATCCCGTTTTTCCTATTTACAACCGACTGCTCTGGTTTGGAGAGCGTCTTGGTATCTTGATGTTAATATTTTCCCCAGAGTTTTCATATTTGAACTTCAATTCAGACTAATGTACTCCACGGGAAAAGGAAAGAAAGATTTAAACAATGTCCGCCAATACCGCATAACAAATTCATCTCGTCTTTCGATGGCCTGATTGGGAACACATGTGTTCTGCATGTACGGAGTAGAAGAAGATTCTCTCTTACGGACATGCGTTGTTGGTTATTTTGGTATTGAAATGTACCCACAGTAAAGGAAGAGACTGGACCGTTGTACCCCTCCGTACATTGATTGTACATCGTATACAATTGCCCCGCCGCAGCATCAACATCTCCACTTCCAAATTTGCTATCAACTATTGTGCCATGAATGATTCGACGTTTTTAACTTTGGGGCTTCCAAGTATCACCAATAACACTACTTCTTCTCTCTTTACATCATAGTGCTCTGCCGCATGCTTGGGAGATTTACACTGCACAGGTTTTTTAGACGACTAGCGACTTTCTATGGCTCCATATCTCCATATATTGGTACTCCTGTGACGAATACCAAATGCGTACATATCAATCTTTGGCTATATATGTAACTCAATCCGACTTATTAGCGCGTGGATCCATATACTTTCATGCACCTATGACTTGATCTAGCTTATGAAAATCTCTCTGGATGACTCCTAGAAATTGATTAGTGAAGCAACTGCCTTGATCTGGGTGGTGAATCTTCCGGGATGACTCCCATCAAAATGATAGATGCTAACTAGTGACGAATGAAAGTGATTCCTTTCTTATAGAGCTCTATCTGTCTAGAAGAAGTGGCTTCTGAGCAGGCAATAGCGTGACGCTTCGCTGACCCCGGGGGGCCACTGCCGTCGAGGCAGAATCGTTGATACTTTGTCCTCATACGACAATGACTGTTCGAAGTGGTAGGTCGTCTTTTGATAGTGACGATACTAGCGGTGAGCAATGAATCTAGCCGCCCAAGTGGAAGGGAGCATACAGAGTAGAGTAGGACCTACCTGTCGACTAGGTAGTAGGTGTAGAGGAGTGACAGAGCGAGCCAACCGACCAATGTTATTGACGAATCATTCAATTTCGGTTGAAACGTTTCTGTCGACCAATCCCCATATTATCTTCTGCAAGGATTATCGACGTGCACGCACAATTGATTAGCAGAAGCTCAAACCAAAAGAAGAGAAGAAAAAAAAATTAAATTTCCATTACAATTACCTACCTGGTTGGTCTCTCTACTCTAGTCTCTCTGCATTGTAGTCTCTCCCAGTAATATTCACCTTGCACTTATTACATTACAATTTTTAGCGTCGAATTATGAAAATTGTCACCCCCTCCAAAATCTTAATGATGTCTTGTCTTCCTCTCCCTCTTTCTCCTCCACAACCCAATCCCAACATAAGACAACGAAGTCACCCTACACTTATTCAATTAAGTATATCCTCATAATTATCAATACGTCGAGACAATGCCGCAGGCCATCGCTGAGCAGTGAATACCCACTACAGCATGCTCAACCGGGCATGTCTGTAGTCCCTTCAGCCAACGAGTAAATTCCCCAATCTTATACCATTCGATCTTGACGAAATCACTAGACTTTCACCGTCTTGCCGGCCAGCTTATAACAAATTGGTCTAACATCATTCGGAAGTTCCAATTCCATTCACCATTCTCGATCGAGCCCAATCCTTGCCATTTCCCAAGGTGAGAGGGCTCTCATCGACCAAACGAACCAAAATCAAAATTTTACCTACCAACGACTAAACAACTTCGAATCTTTCAATTGACTTGAAGACAACTCAAGACCACTTCTCATAGACTCGATTGACATCTTTTACAGCACACCAGTCACAGTTTACCACAGGCACAGAATATTACTTTTACACTCCACCCATCTGCAACCTTCATCTCACCGCCGATACTTTCGGTCACACGCAATCAACCCCACAACAAATATTTCTTGCAGATCATATAAAACACAAACACAATGTCTCGAAACACACAAGGACAGTCTTTCAAGACTCCTCCTAAGATAAAGCTCAAGTTGAAGAATTCCAAAAAGGCCACCGATTACTCCTCCGACTCTTCATATGCTGCCGTGGATTTGATCAGTGATTCTGAAGATAATGATTCAGATGACGAGCCCGATGTATTCGGGGGGACCGGGGGGTCTAGGATTGAGAAGTATGAAGAAGCAGCTATGTTTGAATCAGCTGAAGAAGATGACGACTTAGAGACTGTCGAGGAGGATACTGATGTTCAAGATACACCTCGAGCAACAATGAAGTTCGAAGAATGGGAAGGATTTGATGATTCGGCAGAAGAACTGGTCGACAACCCTAAGTTTTTCGAGGATAACATGATCGAGGAGTACAAAATTCGGTCCAATGGTGATCTCAAAAGGGTTAACAAGTTCACCGACGACGATACAGATAGCAGTATCTCTGATGATGAGGATATGTGGCACCCTGATCTCTTCGACACCGAGACCTCCGCTCAAGGCCCATTCTTGAGTGCAGATGCACTTCCACCTCGTATCGCCAGAGGACTGGAGGATGACACCTACAATGATGACGATCATGGCTCCGACCCAGATTTAGAATGGGGAAATGAAAACAATGAATCAGATGATTCTGGAGAAAGCGATAGTGATGAATCAGATGCATCTGGGTATCAATGTAAGTGAACTCAAACTGAGCTGACACTTATCAAGCATAGTTTTTGAGCCGAGGACTAACAGCCATGTGTTGCAGCTGATCTTAGCGACGTCTCGGGTGGAGACACAACTGACGATGAAGATTGGAGAGAGAATCGTCCAGAAATAGATGCGTCCACACCTCGAGGCAATTCACCAGCACCTCCACCATGCCTTGGTTTCCGAATTCAGCGTAAAAAGGGACAACCTGATGTCATTACCTGGTATCACAATACTGATGTACCCTTTGTTATATTAGACGAGCATGGAAAGGACCTTTTAATGTACTCTTCCGACCCTACCAGACTTCAGGATATTAGCTCACCTTCACCCCTTAGAAACGGCAGCATGGAACAGTACAATCCAGTCCTTAGCAATCAAGCCAATATTATGATGAGCGCAGTATCAGATACTCCATCCGAATTTGGCTCTTACCACACTGGTAATCCAGAAGCTTTTTTCGAAAATTCCGTTTTCATGAATGAGAATGCTGTTCGCCCAACAAGCAGTTCATCATATGACGATAGCGATGATCAGAATGAACCTCTAGATTGGGGTGACTTGCTTCACATGGATGAGGCATTAGATGAGGAACAAGGTGAATCTGTAGATGATCTAGCCGAAACGCCATCATCTACCCCTGCTCGCCCAACAACGTCCGACGGCCTCCACCCTCTTCTGGTCCATCTTGACAAGAATACCAACGTCGGCGCTTTTCGTCTTAATCGACAGAACGAAAACCTCATCAACAGCAATACTGTTTCCAAAGATGCCCTGGCATTTGGAACCTCCACAATCAAAGGTGTTAAGAATGGACACCTTGATTCTCTCACAAGCTCTTTAACCCCACGACGAAAACCCAAAACCCTGATGCCCTCAAGTCCCGCCGGTGATGTCGCTAATCGAAAGCGGAAATCAAACGGTGCATCACAGGGACGTCAACACAAGAGAAGTCGCAGCAATGCATGAGAAATTATTGCATACAATTTGCTTCCAATTCCTTCAGTTTGCGATTGCTCAATAATCATTCCTGAACAATGATTAATTACGATGATGGACGGCATGGCACCTTTTGACTGTCATTCCTGGCCTCAAATTTCCTTGTGTCTAATATTTTTCTTTGTACTTTGTATATCTAGCGTAACGATGAATGAATTGGCAATAGAAAAAAGCATGGTTATCATACACAAAAGATTCATAGACTTAGGTTGTGCTATTAGGCATATATACCGTCTGTTGAAGTGGATGGTATATGATAAAAAGTTCTTGCTCAATTCTCTTTTTTTTTCTTTTCAATCTAATCTTTTCTTGGAATCTGAAGAGATTTTGCTCCAGGTGGCAACTGACTTGCATAAATGGTCCTGAGTATGATAAGTGTTAGTCGGCGGAGGAAGCTCCAATGGCTTGTGTTTTGTATCGAGGATGGATGATGGAAGGTGTTCGAGGTTATGTCAGGCAAATTGAACTACACTTTGGCAATGGCATTTACAACACGCGGCGAAACAACTCCCCTAATTGGGTCTGCTTGTAGCAGTATTGTATTCCATCTACCATAGTTCTCTTCTCGAATAATGTGTTGATAGCGCGGGTTATGAATGGAAATATGTGGCAGGTGTCAATTTTCGGCGAAAGATGATCTAGTTAGCAGTAATTCAAAAACAAGTTAAACTTTTATATCATTGCTGACAAGTGATGATGTGTGGTGTGACGAGCTAGATGGCTTTTAAAGTGAGGGTAGAAGTAAGAGTTTCTTAGTATTTATGAACCTGCAAATCCAAACTCTACATTCACATACATTATTTTTCCTTCTCATCCGTTTTCTACCGCTTCTTTCCCCTTGTTTTCGTCTTCCACAACCAACGTCAAAATTCATACCCACCCGCTGCCCTCACTCCCTCACTCCCTCACTCCCCGCAACATTTCCACATCTTGCCCGACTGGTTTTTTACATCTCACTTACATATTCCCTCTTTCTTCACTTCTTCCCAAATCTTCACAGATCGTCAATGATTAATACAGCTGTCATCTAAAACAAGTATTTTGATTAAACGTCGGGTGGTATTCACGCAAGCATGACAAACGCGTTTCTGGCTGGAATATTGTTGATTCTCATATATATTCGTCTTTATCTTGGCGACACGCAGGTAACGTCGTTCACATCGATGATTAAGCAGACAAATTTGTATCATTATCAACAAGTTAGGGAAATATTGTTAAACGCTACAGCCGCATCAAATATGAGTGTCCGTCAAATCACTCGTAAATATCCTCAACACTTTGTTTTCACTTTAATTAAGCCAATTGCAATATTCAACTTCATGTTCACACTTCAACAGCATATACAAAGAACACATAAAGTCGAAAGTCGAAAAATGATTCGTGTAGGTACCAAATTAAAGCTAAAGCAAAGTGAACGGATCAGGATAGTTACAGAGAGAAAACCCAAAGGCCTTAATACCACGGTCTGATAACAGAATAGGAAAAGAAACAAATAAAAATGACAAACAGAGCAAGGTCAAAAAGTATGATACCTGGACAATTCATTAGGATTGCTGTCCATCCAGACTTTAATCCTTCTGAATATTTCTACGCAAGACTCATCCACCTCCACGATTGTGCTTAGAGTTCCCTCGGCTCTCTTTCTATGTTGCAAAGTTCTACTGGGGAAGTCTTTGGTATCCAGTGTTCTTATCGTCATTTTGCTTCTTTGTCATGGACTCACGAACGCCGGTGAGAGAATACACAAAGACGAAGACTAAATTTATTAGCAAGATTACATGATCGCAAGTGGGGAGGAACTTACAAAGTTCAACAAGAACGACAAACGCGGCAACTGATGCCCAGTAATATTCCCATCCAGTCTTCTCATGATCTAAGAAGAAGTAGGTGTATTTTCCCACATAGTGCTTGCCAATAGCTGCCCAGCCAACATAGACGAGAGAAAGTACAGCAAGAGCAAAAAAATGGTTCCAGACAGGCTGAAACATATTTAGTAGGATAAGTGAGACGGAATCAGAATAACCTACGTCAGATCGTTTAATGCTGCTTAGAATGAAGAGCTCGATCAAAGCAAGGACGGAGTTGAAACCATACTTGCTGAAAACGAAGAAAGTCGTGAGCTTATCACCAAAAACTTTGTCACCTAATTGTTGATTAGTATTGAATTACGGTTTCTTGAGAGAGTTCTTACTTGGAATCGATGCTTCATTCCGTGGAACTATGACTGCCCAGTGGATGAAGGTAACGACATGAGGGAAAGCAAGGATGGCCCAATGAAAGACGCTGAAAAAGTACTTTTCGTTGGTGTTGGCGGTCTTGCGAGATGGCGAGAGACACTTTCTGATAGAGGCAGACATTGTTGAACAATTATTGTCGTTGCTATGCGGGTAGTAGAGATGCATGAAGGTCCAGGTCTGCCAGTGAATAAGATTAGCACTGAGTATTGAGAACGGACACAGATGCAAGTGACACAAGGAATCAAGGACGAATACTTACAAACGCAACCCAAGCGTACAGAGCTTGCAAGCCGTACACGATATTTGAAAGGTTGTAAACGACCAACCAGCCATTTTTATTGATTTCAAGTTCGTAATGAAGGATCACAAGACTGGAAATCAAGAAGTACGCTGCGAGGGCTCCCCTGAAACGAACGAGGGATTTCTGCGAGACATTGAGCCATGGAGAGTGACAAGCGCGAAGAAAGATAGGCTGTGGCTGAATTAGGGCTTCCTGTGAACTATGAATGAAACTGTTCCGAGTTAACTTACATGATCATTCTTCTTGTGACTTACGCCTGGAAGCAACGCGGTGGATGAAGACATTATAAAGGAATTGATTTGGGAAAAAGATAGAGAAAGCTCGATAGCTATAGGGCGAAAGACGAAGAAAGACGAAAGTGACCAAAACAAGAATTGGATGAATGAATCAAGTGATGAAAACGACGGAGAAACACGACGCTTTGCGATGAACTGTGTTGTGGTGTAAGATGGAGAGAAAGAGAACAAAGGGGAAGAAGAAGGTAAACATGATATGAAGAAAACTAGCATAGGACAGTGTCGACACAAGAAGGAGTAAGTGAGGACCTGCACTTTCCGTTCTCAACGACCCGAATGGCAGGTGCGAATAGACAGAGCGGCAACAAAGAAATGGTAATGTAGTATGGACAACGCGATTAGGGCGCAGTGGAAAGGCAACACCTATCAAATGAATTCTTGGGGGGATACCATAGAAGAGGAGGATCGTGATATCTACCTTTACTCTAGTGGCAGTCTAGACATATGATTGTCCAGAAAAAGAGCGATTATCATAACGCAGCTTGACATGCATTAGATACTGTGCCCCATGGACCAGTCCAAGTTCATGAGATACTCAGCTGCCTCGAGAATCCAGACACTGGTACATATGGATATCGTGGGAAGCTTCCCTTCCTTCCCTCTATCAAAATGTCATGGAGTCGAAGAGAAGGGAGATATGTTAGATTCCGTGCCAGTGAGAAAGATGGTTACTTGACGCTAGCACTATAGATACATGAGTCCTTTCCTCACCTCGATGGTAATCACGTGTCCAATCTCATTTATGTGAAAGCTAGCTTCGTCAAGTCTTCTATTCCCTCAATTACTCCGTACCTAGATGAAGACAATGAGATGAGACTGACGGTAGCACAGTAGATATGTAACGCACGGACCACCAGCACAAAACAAGCATAAATCAAGCATAACTAATCCTCACCTGCAGAAGGTGTCCTCATTTACAACATTTAATTGTAAGAAATGTATTCGTGCCCTTGATCGCAATCATCACCGCAAAACGGCTACCCGTCATTTGTGAATTGTCTCAAGACAATCAACCTACTGATTCTCACACCTCAAATTCCTACCAGATCTCATTCACGAATTGCGCATTGCGGCCATGCTCTCCTCTCTCCAGAACCCCCGCCAGGCAGCGGCTCAAGTGCTGAATTTCGCCCTCATTCTTTCCACGGCGTTCATGATGTGGAAGGGTCTCTCAGTAGCGTCGGATTCCCCGTCGCCAATTGTTGTCGTTTTGTCTGGCTCCATGGAACCTGCATTCCAGCGTGGAGATCTCTTGTTTTTATGGAATAGGAATTTACTGGAAGAGACAAAGGTTGGGGAAATTGTGGTTTACAATGTCAAGGGAAAGGATATCCCTATTGTGCATCGATTGGTTAGAAAGTTTGGCGCAGGGTGAGTGTCTCTATTTCACTGGCGCGGTGGAGATATTACGGACTTTCATGCTGATATTCGTGACCACAGGGCCAAAGCAAAGTTATTGACAAAGGGAGACAACAATGTGGCAGATGATACAGAACTATATGCGCGTGGACAAGATTATATTGAGAGGGAAGATATCATTGGCAGTGTAGTGGGATATATACCATTTGTGGGATATGTTACTATCTTGCTCAGTGAGCATCCTTGGCTTAAGACTGTTATGTTGGGAATGATGGGCTTGGTTGTGGTTCTGCAGAGAGAATAACCAAGGGAATAGCTGGATTTCGGAGGGCATTAAGAGAAAGAGGATACCCCAGATTTACATGATCTGAAAGAGCCGGCGCATATGTAATTGTGAAGATGTTTTGCTGTCAAGATCGTGAAGGTGATAGATATGAAGCTGGGCTCATGAGATGAAATGTGCGAGATCTGGAGAACATCGAAGTTCCCTACTCTGTGGACTCTGGTTTACATCTACCAAGTTCCATCGGGTAGGATTTAAAGAATGGATAAAGACAAAGATATGGAGACCTCTACCTAGGTACATTGTCAAAGGCAATTCTTGGCTGCAGAAACTCAGATCCTTCTTGAAGCTTTAACTTTCACCGAGAATTGTACTATATAAAACAATACCATTCAATACAAAACTGTTTGAACCCAACAACTTATAAGTTAATCATCAACACAATGATAATCCCGTAAAAGTAGCCTTCCGGTAAAATGTTCAGCCTTGCACTTTCTTTCCTCGGAACGACAGGGATGGAAATGCCGATTATCTTCGAGCTCTGACGTGAACCTTGAGTGAATCTGGTGTGGTTGGTTGATGATAGCTTTCTATGAAGTACTCTCACTCACCTCACATCAAACACTCAAGAACAAAACGAAATAAATAATCTTATAACAGAGCTTTTTTGCACTTCTTCATAAGTTACAGAGACCGATACCTCCTTCGTTTTTTATAAGTGAGAAGCCTCAGATACTGAACTTATTCCTAGTATAATAACAAAGTAAACAGGACCTCGACTTCCATTTCAATTCTCGAACTCCCTCCCCTCATATCAACATACCTACCCCACCATAATTTGTAGCTACCTTCGAAGCTATCAACCGTCAAGATGGCAGCACGACGTATCGCCAAGGTTCGCAACTCTTACTCTTGAATCCCAATTGAAGCAGAGTATGGTCTAACAAGATGAATGTCAGGAGTTCAAGGAAGTGACCGATAACCCCATCCCAGGCATCAGCACATCCTTAGTGAAGGAGGAAGATTTGCATCAATGGAAAGTCGAGATGGAAGGTCCTGCAGAAACACCATATGCCGTATGTTTTCTATCTACCCAGCTTCTCGTTCAACTCTTTACTGACACTTGGCCCGTCAGGGTGGTTTATTTGTTCTCAACGTCGTCCTACCCAAAGACTACCCATTCAAACCTCCCGTGGTCAACTTCGTAACTCGCATTTATCACCCCAACATTACCTTTGATGAAAAGGGATCAATTTGCGTGGATGAGTTGAAGCAAGACAAATGGAAGCCTAGTGGAAAGATCACAGCTATTCTTGGGGCGATCAGGAATCTTTTAATCACTCCAAACCCAGATGACCCTTTAGAAAATACGATTGCGGATAAATTGAAGAATGACGCGGATGGGTTTGCAAACGAAGCGAAGGAAAATACAAAGAAATACGCCATGAAGAAATGAAGATTGGGCGGAAGTGTGAATTAGGGGTAGCAAATCGGCGCTTTATGAAGGGAAGAATGGAGGTTGCACGATCCCGAAAGGGAAACGATATGAGAAGAAGTCAAAGACATATGACGATGAATGACAGCGATTTTCAGCAGCGAGATGATTGGCATCGGCGTTTAAGGGTGCATAGAAGAAATTACTTTTACAGTATCAGATAGTCCAAAAATTCGGGAGATAAATATACATTGCTTTTCCGGGGAAGATGTTGCATGATTTGACTGAGCTGAATTCGAAACGGATGAATCATCTTCAAACGTACAATTTTGAGTCTCAACAGCCCATACTTTTTATTTCTCTTTCGCCATCTTTGTCCTTTTTCCAGATTGATTTCTTACTTTTTCTCTCGTCACAATGCTAACTCCACCCTCTCGGAATAATGACAAGAATTATTGACGGATTTGGAAAGACGTAAACGCTCATGCCTCCTGAATCTTCTGCTAGCATCGAGGCGGCGGGTAAACGTTGGGAAGGTAGAAGAACTAGAGGGGAAAGGGGAGGCGAGGGTTGAGCGTTGTGGAAGATAAAGTCAAAGGAGATGAAGTTGAAGTTGAAGAAGATACACATGGAATGGAAATAATTGATATTATTATCAAGTAAGCTGCGTGGGTAGCTATGAATGAGATACTCGTTGTGGGTATGTAGGTATGTAGGTATGTAGATGTGTAGATGTGTAGTAGTAGGTATCATGTTAACATACGACTAGCACGCATATATCATCTAAATCATCTAACAAGTCTCCTCCTCATCAGAATCTTGATTGAATTTTCCATACATTGTTAGAGATAAATTAGAACAATTTCCATCAGTCTTCCTGACTAGCACGCTACCTTGTGAATCATGACATATGTAGTACATATCTTACATATTTTGCTTATTTACTTTCCAATCTGATCTCGCTTGCTCCATCTGCTCCCTTGAATTCCCTTCTCAGCTTTTTATTAAAGCTTTTCCACCGGACCACTTCCCTAACACTCAGACATGAGAAATCTTGGCTAAAGAATCTCAACCAGGATTATTGATGCAGCCGAACACCCAAATTAAGATTAGGATCAATTTTACTTTTTTCTTTTACCCTTCGAGATGGGGATGCTGGTCGGAACGGAGTCGTTGATTGATTGATTGATGATAGAACAACGGGTAGATGGGGATGGACTCATGGGACCGGAATAAATTGAACGAATCGCAGCCAAGGGGATTGAGGGAAAGTTTCTTTGACTTGGGACTTATCTGCTAGTTCTTGGACATGGCGGTAACTGGAGTGGGTGGATGGATGGATGTAAGTGACGGAAACGACGTGTATAAAAAAGTAGATAGGTTTTTTTTATATACATCTACGAGTATCCCGAGTACAGCACAGAGTTCAAAGCAAGAGGGGGTTCTTACTCCGTATACCAAGGAACAGGGCGAGGGAATCGTAATCAAAGATAGGTAGAGAGTAACAAGAATGTCACGAAAGTCTAATGATTATCACACCTTGGTCTTTTTACTCGCACATGGGCATACAACGTGCGATTGAAAGACGTACAACAAAATATGAGAACGTGAGTGTGATTCCTTCAGATACTACGAGTAAGATATCCGAAGGTGTATGTATGTGTGCATGTATATATGTATGTATATATGTACCTACGCAGATATCCGACCAGTGCTCTATGCATCTTTATTAATCTTCAATATCAATTTTTTGCAATTTTCTGAATTTTATTCTTCTCTTTTTCTTTTTCTTTTTTGCTTATTACTATTATTATCATTATTATTACTATCACTACTGTTGTTATTTACTTGCTTTGACCATTCCACGAAATAAAATGAATTGAACCACAGATTTCGCATTCTGAACCTTTCCTTTAACGCATCTAGGTTTCTGGGTATCTGTCTCTCTGTGGCTATCCATATTGCAAACTCACACCTATTCATATTTCACGCATTCATTCACTCGATCACTCTCCCATCTTCCATTTCAACATCAAACCTCCTTCTCCCCTTCGTTTCATTAGTGGAGCGAGCACTTCATACACATTCATTATTCTGGGTCTTTGCCTTTGTTTCAGTTGAAAAAAGGGTGGATCAGCCAAACAGCTCCGTACATACCATACCATCCATACTGCACCATACCATACCTGTCCACCAAGATACCGAAATACCATCAGTCATTACTCAGGAGTAGTCATTCACTGCCTCATTCTTTCTTTAAACTTCTCTTTGCTTGGAATCCCATACGAACAAAGTGCAAGCAGGTAAATCCTATCGCTGTTGCTGTTGCTGTTGCTGTTGCTACTACACCCACACTTCGACGGGAGATACATTGCACTGCTCTCCGTCTTCAGACATTCGATTCGTCTTCATACCTTCATAAATCCAATCCCTCCCTCACGCCAATAATTAGGTTAATTAATTAATTGATCGATTAATTCATTCACTCATTAATTCATTGCTGGTTAATCCCTAATTCTATCCACTTTCCTGCATAATTCTTTCTATTCCTGTCCTTCACTTCACTTGAATCACTTGATACTCGACTCTCGACTCTCTACTCTCTACTCTCACACTTACTTCATACTCTCGTTAACCAAAATCCTTTCCAAGATTTGAAACATTGGAGACACAAATTGAATTGCGAGTACACGATACTGGGACATTTGGAACAGCACGGCATCATTGGACGTTCCTTGGAAATTGAGGATTGGAGAATATACGGAGTACTGGTGCCCCCAATACCTCGCTCGACACTCGAAGGAACAACTTCACCGAATGCCTGCCCCGACAATTACCATTCACCATTCCACAACATAATCGTACTACCTGCAAGGCCAGCCTCTTTCTTCGATAGAGAGAAAGAAAAGTAATCTCGGACGAAAGAATCTTCTTGCTTTGATGTTGACGATTTCACTTACTACAGGGTCCTTCCGAATAAGATCGGGGTCAAAAGACCAGGGGCGAGGTGGTGCGATTGCTACTTGATATACATGGGGAGAGCTTAAAGGTGTAAATGGAATAGTCGCGATAAGGGCTTTACTAGTTTGGCCTTGACGATGAATATGGGAAATGGATATTATGGCGTTGAAACGTCTTCTCCCATTTCCAACAACATGGATAGCAGGAGTCCGCATATGCAGATCAGACAACAACGAAGCCAGAAATTCAACCTGTACCCGACAAGACCTCGGACTTCATCCAAAGCGTCCGAGCTATCTGTTAATACTTCTAGGTCGGGAAATCGCCCTTTTCCATTTCCACCCAAGTCACCAACACCATCCACTCGAGAACATTATTTGCCCATTAACCCCCTCGCTCAGAATCCTCCTATTCCGCATCAAAGACCTTCAACATCGCATCATTCAGCACCTAATGAACCCCCCCGATCTCTGACTGCTCCACAACAGAAGCTTCGACGAAAGCCTTCAGAGGCTTCACGATTGAGACAACTTAGTAACGTTCGGTCGCATTCTTCTACTGGCAGACGTACCCCGGAAAAGGTAGTAGACAATTTCTCTAGACCACGACAGGCCAGTCTGCGGAGACGAAATGAGTCTCCTAGCCCTCTGATTCATGCCTCGACATTTCATGTAGAACCATCACAAGATGAGGAAACAATAAACAATGGATCAGTTTTCAGTACAAGAGATCGGGGATTTTCATCATCTTCTTCACAATCAGGCCAACAATTACCTCCGCCTGCACCCGCACCCGCGCCTAGCCTGCGACCTTCTGCGTCAATCCCGGACTATCATACTGTAGATCTAAATAATGCGAGACAGCGCAATATCCCACAAGCAAATTTTAGGCCAAGAACAGGAATCAATAGACCGGACAGTAATAACTCATCCATATATCGACGAGACCCCCCGATTCGACCAACAAACTTTGATGATGAGGAAGTTCGAGCAAGCTTCAGATCTGCTTTGACTACAAACTCGAGTTATTTTGGAACAAGTGGGACAGAGAGAAGCAGTGTATTGACAAAAAGTAGTTCACACACTTCTTTCTTTGGGGGCAAAGACGAGGGAATGAGTGTGGATGATGCAATTGGCATGTATGAAGGTGGCTTTCTGGACTCGGGAGTCGAAGATAATGATTTGGAGGACAAGCTCCTGGAAATTGGTGCAGAAATTAAGCCAAGATCTGTATATCGACAAGAGTTCTTTGATGAAGACGACGAGTTTCGACCAATGACCCCAGATTCGGTGGGAAGGCAATCGAAGTTGGAAGAGGCAATGGACGATTCTCTTGCTCCTCCAACTCTCGAGGATTCGCAATATTCAGTTAGAGGTTCTACGGAAATATTCCACGGCAAAGCTTTCGAGGCACAAAATGCGGCATTCACCCCAAATCTTACTTCAAGTGATTTTTCGGGGTCGAAAGAATTTGATGGTGCTGGAGCGTCTCATGAAATTCGGGACGAATACATCGAACCGCACGCAGTAGTGCCACCGCCACCAGCAACAAATACATCAGACCCAGCCAGGGACAGGTATGGGTTCAAGAAAAAGACACAATACGTTTCGTTGGAAGAATATGAAGCTTGGAGTGGGCCTTATAATGAATACGTTGAGCGAAGGAGGAAGAAATGGGTATTATTACTCAAGGACCACAGTCTGATTACCGACAAGCCAATCCGATTTCCTCCAAAATCGGCAAAAGTCAAACGTTTTGTCCGCAAAGGAATACCGCCTGATTGGCGCGGCGAAGCTTGGTTTTGGTATGCAGGTGGTCCGGCTATGGTCGCTAAGCACTATGGGGTGTATGATAGCTTGGTAAAGCAAGCAGCTGCAGGGGCGGTTAATGAGACGGACGACGAAATCATTGAGCGGGATCTCAATCGCACGTTCCCGGATAATATCAAATTCAAGCCGGATCCCCCTCCTGTTTCAGAAAAACGGACTAGTCAGCCAAGTATAAAGGAGCCGGAGACCCCAATGTTGAAGTCACTGCGGAGGGTATTGCAAGCTTTCAGTATCTATAACCCAAAGATAGGGTATTGCCAAAGTCTGAACTTCTTGGCGGGTTTGTTGTTGCTGTTTATGGATGAAGAGAAGAGCTTTTGGATGTTGAACATTATCACAAGAGTTTATTTGCCAGGAACTCACGAGGTCAATCTAGAAGGCGCAAATGTGGATTTAGGAGTCTTGATGACAAGTATCAAAGAATCAATGCCGGCTATTTGGGCTAAGATTGGAGGAGAACTTGACGGTACGGCAGGAGATGGCAGGCTTTCCATGCGTCTTCCTCCCATTACATTATGTACCACGGCTTGGTTTATGTCATGCTTTATTGGCACTCTTCCAATTGAAACTACACTTCGCGTCTGGGACAGCTTTTTCTTTGAGGGATCAAAGACTCTTTTCCGTATCGCTTTAGCAATATTCAAAGTAGGAGAACAGGAAATCAGGGCCGTTTCCGATCCAATGGAAATCTTCCAAGTCGTACAAACTATTCCTCGAAGACTTGTCGATGCCAATGGGCTTATGGACGCATGCTTCCGGCGAAGAAATGGTTTTGGACATATCAGCCAGGAGACTATTGAGGCACGAAGAGCAGAACGCAGGAAAGGCTACGCGGAAGAAAGAGCAATTGCAAATGGGGAAGTACTACCCAAGAGAGGCGGAACCTTCTTCTCCAAGAAGAAAACCAAGAGTGCAGAGAATTAAGAGACAGTATTTACTGTGACAGGCGTATGTCCTAGGGAGTAATTGGGGAATGTATACCTAACATATGGTGTTTGGTGGGATTGTGAGATTTTTGAGGCGTCCTTGGCTTTTCATTTTTTTCATTTTTCATTTTTTCATTTGTGTGTGTGGGAAAAAGAGAATTTGGAACCAGGGCCCCTTTTCTTTGCGTTTTATTACGATGATTATGAGGTAGCATTTATATGGGGGCATATACAAATATGGAGGGACTTTAGAAAGATTTTTTTTTTTTTGCGTTAGTACTACTGTATATTAAATTTGAACTTCTTGATAGGATTGTAGGGGGTGTTGGAATTGGACTGGGCTGGGCCGAGAAAGCAGAGGGAGGGAAGAAGGATGATTTTGAAGTTATGGGGGAGACAAGATAACTGTAGTAGGTATGCAAATAAAGAGAGAGTGTTGTAACATGTAAGCATTGAACTTGTTCTGGTGTTCGAGGATACATGAATTTGGTGGTGATTTTATGCTTCTTGAACTGATGAGATCTACGCAGATTGCCTACCCACATAAATGAATAACGCTCTGCTAGCCCTCTGGGTGCTACTGTCGTGGAGAGAGGCACAATGATGGGATACTCATAAGAATGTAAAACGCAGGTAGCACTTGATTTGATAAAGCTTCACCAGTCACTCGCTCGCATATGCATGGGCACAAAGCAAAGGCATTGTCAGGGGTAACAATGCCGGGAAATTCCACATTGCTTATTTTCGGTTACCCTGACAACATCTTACCCCAGATTTACCTTTACCTAGCACGTCAAATAATCTTCCCGCGACTTTGTAAACCTCCTTCAGTTGATCAGCGAAAGAAACAGCACTTTTCCAAATTCTCCCAATCATGGAATCGCCGACTCCAACAGATTCGACATCTTCATTATTCGAAGTATATTTACGGTTAAGACCTCCTCCAATATCAACTCAACAATTGTACCCCACGTTACCAATACCAGAGCGCTTTCTTACAGTTGAAGAACCCACTGAAGAAGAACTTGAAGATGGAACGGCATCTCCGACCCACATTACATTGAATCCACCAAATGATAATAGACGCAGGGCAGTGGAGAAATTTGCCTTCACACGGGTCTTTGAAGAAGAAAGTTCACAGCTGGATGTATTTCATGGAATGGGCGTGCTGCCTTTGGTAGAAGGTGTATTGGGTCCAAATGGTGGAGAGGGTAGAGATGCATTACTTGCTACATTGGGAGTCACTGGCTCTGGAAAGGTTGATATCTTGGTTTGATCATGCACAGATTGAGTATTTGCTAATGTGTCTATCGCAGAGTCATACAATTCTTGGTTCTCGAACTCAGCGCGGTCTCACACAACTTGCCCTCGATCTACTGTTTCGTTCCATTGACAACAATGTTCTCGACGTCAATTCGCACCCTGGATTACATGGTTCAATTGCAACATCAGATCCATCAGAAGCCCAAGTTATGTCAGCGCAGATGTTTTTAGATACATATTACTTCGACCCAGCTTCATCTCGAGGAAGCTCGAGAGCCCCAACACCCCAGGTGGTACGCGTGCCCATTCCCTACCACCCAAGTCCAACCAAACTATATCCATATCTGCCCCCATTCCAGGCAACAGGAAGTCCTAAGAGCATCAGGATCGTAGTCAACCAAGATGATGATAGTAAAACACCAGGATGTGCGCCAGTGCCAATTCCAGGAGAATCGACAGTATCGATGACTTCCTTTATTCCTTCATTCATGCAAGCTACTGCAACAGCAGCCAGGAAAATGATTAGTGCTAAAACTCCTCAAAAGGGCGATTCTTACCAACCTCCGAGACGAGCGATACCTACAAGACCATCGGTTTTGCCAAGCAGTCCGGACATTACAGGAATTACGGTCGATGTCGATCATCATGCGGAATATGCGATTCTCATCTCGATGTATGAAGTTTATAATGATAGGATATTCGATCTTCTAACGCCAGCGACACTAAACAAATCTACAAAGGAATCTAAAAGACGGCCACTACTATTTAAACCTACGGAGCAATCACCGGAACGAAAAGTGGTTGCTGGACTAAGAAAGATTATTTGTGGTAGCATGAAAGATGCTCTCATGGTTTTGGAAGCTGGTCTCAACGAGAGAAGAGTTGCGGGGACTAATTCTAATAGTACATCATCTAGGTCTCATGGCTTTTTCTGCGTCGAGGTAAAGAAGAGGAGAAGATCAAGAACGCCAGGCGCTTGGGGCGGAAGTTCACTTACAATTGTAGATTTGGCTGGGAGTGAAAGAGCTAGAGATGCCAAAACCGCTGGTGCTACATTAGCTGAGGCCGGAAAGATCAATGAGAGTTTGATGTATTTGGGACAATGTTTGCAGATGCAATCGGATTTGGAGAATTATACAAAGGTACGTTGAACTCACTCTTTATTCTAATCTAAAATTTCAAGATTTGACCAAAACAAACAGCCGAATCTTGTCCCATTTCGCCAATGCAAACTCACCGAACTTCTTTTCTCAAACTCGTTCCCATCTCCTGGCGCAAAACCTTCTACAGCCACCCAACATCATCGAAATCCTCAAAAAGCAATCATGGTCGTTACGGCTGATCCATTGGGAGATTTTAATGCAACTTCGCAAATCCTACGGTACTCGGCTTTGGCAAGAGAGATCACTGTTCCAAGAATTCCATCAATCACGGCTACTATTCTCGGATCATCTCAATCGTCTGATAGATATCCAAGTTGTACCAGCCCTACTTCTCCTACTTTCTCTCGATACCGCGATGGTCCACATCAGACACCTACCGACACCGAACGGGAAACTATGGAAATCGCGGCATTAGAAATTGCACGTATGTCTGAGGAAATCGATGGTTTACGCGGCGAATTAGAGCGCGAGACAAGATTGAGAATGGAAAGTGAAGCACATCTTCAAAGTATGGAAGACAGAATGTTGGAATTAGAAATGGAAATTCGAGAAGAATGCTACGAGGAAATGGAAAGGAGGATTCAAGAAGAAGGTAGAAAGTGGATGATAAGATTAGAGGAGCACGGAGAGAGGGAAGAACAATGGAGGGATAGAAAGGTGGAAGTTGTGGTTCGAGGTTTAGGTGCAGGCATTGCTGGGATTGCTGGGATTACTGGAGATGAGAATAAAGAAAATCACGACGGCGACCCAACGCTCGGACTCGAAATGGAAAACGCAAAGTTGTTGAGGGAAGTTGAGAGATTGAAGAGAGAGTTGAATAGCAGGAGTCCGACAAAGCCTCGAAAACCTTCACATAGAATCCTGAAAGAGAGCCGAACACATGCTATGGATAAATCAGCATCCCCAATCCCAGATGACGCCCCTGGGGATGAGGGACTGGAATTGCGGGACAGTATGGCGAGATTGAAGGTTGAGGATGACGAGGTTGGAGTCGCTAGAAGTGCAAGTGCAAGATTAAGGATTAAGAAGAGAGATGTAGCTCCAGGAAGTCCGACGAAGAGAATTAGAAAACTGGCACCGAGGAAGTGGGATTTTGCTGATGACGATGATTTTTAATTGCGGTTGGAGTAAATGGAATAGGACATGGAGAATTATGGTCTGGCTTTGTGTGGGATGGTTTTTACAATCAGTCAGCCAATCAACGGAGTTCTTTCTTTGAGGGGGATACATAGATCTGGATAGCATATCCTGGGTTGGATTGGGCTGGGGTTGGTGCTGAATGGCAATATTAAATTGGATGCATGGGACTGGGTGGGGACTGGACTGGATAGAATGGAGTAATTCACCTGGCCAAAAAATTGTTTTTGATACCTGTCTGGTATTTGTTTTTGGTACTTACTTTTTGTGTAATTTGATAGCTAATTCTCATTCGAATGTGATCCTTTTTGAGAGGGTCGTTGTGTTGAGAAAGTTTATGGTGTTGAGTGAATTGGATTGGCAATTTTATGCTGGAGACATTGTGGTATACCAAATCAATTTCTATGTTCGAGGGGAACTTAAGAAAGAATATAAGGGGTAGCTGTAATAGCCTTTGGTTATCCAAGTGGATGAGTAGGAGTATGGTCAATTGGTAGGAACGTGAAATACGACAATGTCGAGTATTTATGAAGGATCTTAGTAAAAAACCTGAAGGAAGATGAGGGGAGGCTAGATTTCTATGTGTGATCCTACGTCAAGATGGGAGTGGAAAATGTTTACATTAAGTTGATGAAATGAGTGAAATCCTTTTCAGGAGCGGATTGGAAAAGAGCCGTCTTTAGCAAATATGCTGTGCCAGGTTGATGATGGACTGTGAGGGTAGTGGGAGGTGGAGTTGTGTATACTTTTACTGCGTCATAATAACTGACGCTTGAAGTGGTGGGATCGATGTATGATTTGGGAGATGGTGAAGGTCATCTAGGGCCATGCGGAAGTGGTGAAGTGAGAGAATGCTTGAGAGGTGTACATACATACAGTGTCATACTCGTTGAACTCATGTTGAGCTTGATAGTTTTCGATGATGACATGTCGAGACGAACGAAGTGCGGTTGGAAAGGAGACCTGAGTTTCCTTCTTCATCACTTTTCCCGTGGCTTCTATCACGTGAATCTAAGGCAGGGTTGCTGGATGAGAAGCAACATGGTCGGACACCCAATACGTTAGCACCCATATTGTCGAGAAAACATCTCATGAACGTGTTGCGATATTCAGCTCAGCAATTTGAATGTCTTCTCTTCCACATTGTACATCGCGCCAATATTTGGGATTGTGGGACTCGGATTTGTCCGCATTGTCGGAAGGTGTGTCAGCTCTTTCGTTGATTTCAAATCAATTACTTTCGCTCGTCAATTTCAAATCAAATGCTTTCACTCCTTAATTTTTGAATATAGGGCCTTCTATAAATTTTGCCGAACTTCCTCTTCAAATGCACCTGCATCTAAACATCAGTACCTCAATTACGAACACTTTTGAAAGAAATCTTCGAGGCGTTTATTAAATTCATTTCTAACATTGGCCTGTTCCAAGCTCCTCGTTTTTAGATTGATTAGATAGCTCACTTCAACAATTTCATCCTAGAATTACAATAGCGAGTTTGGTATGTTCGCTTATATTTTACTCTAGACCACCCAGAGGATCTAACACATCAGAACAGGTACAAGCACACTTACAATTCTCTGATCGAAGCACCAAAAATGTCTTCTCCGCTCAAAAATGTCATTATAGTTGGGGCAGCCGGCAATCTGGGCGCCTTGATCCTCTCCACTTTCGACGCTGACCCCAACTTCAATGTTTCCATCCTCTCTCGCAAGTCCTCCAAATCTGTTTTCCCAGCTCATCTCGTTGTTCATCGGGTCAGCGACGAGTATCCAGAAGATGAGCTTCTGGAAGCTTTGAAAGGCCAAGATGTAGTCATCTCAACTATAGCAAAAGCTGCTGGTGCTGTGCAGCAAAAGGCAATTATAGATGCAGCTGTCAAAGCCGGCGTGAAACGTTTTGTGCCGTCTGAGTTTGGAAATGATACGAGAAACAAAAAGGCTATGGAAATTGTCCCGCAGTTTCTGAAGACCAAGGTGGACACGGTGGAATATTTGAAGGGCAAGGAAAAGGAAGGGTTGACATGGTCGGCGTTTGTCACTGGTCCATTCTTTGAACTGTATGTGACAGATAAATTGACTCTCTTCCCTTTTCAAAACTGGAACTGATTAATTTGGGCAATAGGGCTGTGAAGCGAGTTATGGGCTTTGACTTGAAAGAACACAAAGCTATCATTTACAATGAAGGTAAAGATGCATATTCAACCACAACAATTGCATCTATCGGCACCGCTCTCAAGAACGCATTGCTCCACCCAGAAGAAACTGCCAATAAGTATCTTTTCATCTCCAGTTTTCGTGTTTCGCAAAACCAAATCCTCGCTTCCCTTGAAAAGGCGACGGGTAAGAAGTGGGATGTTACATATGTTGATGCGGAAGAGCAGAAGAGAATCGGAATCGAGAAGATGAAGAAGGGAGATTTTAGTGGCGGGGTGGCGCTGGTTAGATATATTAATTCTGTCAAGGGATATGGTGGGGATTATGGGGAGTATGAGGAGATATCGAATGGGTTGCTAGGGGTACAGGAAGAGGATTTGGATGAGGCTGTGAGGGTAATTGTGGAGGGTTGAACTTGAGCGTGATGGGATAACGGGATCTGGGCTTTGGATTGTAGATGCCAATATATTGTCGATGGAACTTTAATTTGTTGTAGGGCTTAAACTAAATTATCACTATTGTCATGTTGGCTTTCGGGAAAATGTGTTCCACCAGTAAAATCAAAGATTCAACGATTACACATGGGTGAACTTCCGGGATAGCTTCGGTATCCTATCGAACAGTTTCGAGTACTGAATATCTTACAGTCTAGATTCTCAACCCGATTGAAGTCATCAATTTGTTGTAGAATAGAAAGTGAGAGGACCCTAATAGCGATTCCTGAGATTTCCCCTTGGAAATAAGGTTTGATCGCTAGACTATCATAAATCTCTGATATTACCTCGAGGACTAGGCGTGGCATATAAAGATACTCGGATAGATAATCAACTGAAAGTACTGCATTCGGAGCTAACTAACTCACAAGGTTTGAAATGGCTCCAAAAGACGGCCAATCTCATTCGTATTTTCCAAGTCATCATTGCCTCTCTCCCATGCCTGTTTCATGAGACTGAGGGACTCGTTGTGTTGTGCCAAAGCTCATAGTAATATATCTACTTGAGCTGACCCATAAACGATGGTAGGAGAAGCACCAAAACAGCGCATTGTGATTCTGACGATCTTGTCATCGTTAGGGGGGTTGCTAACCACTATATAAATTTGACTCCCTTGGAGATGAATCTTTGCACCATGGTTACTTTTGTGGGAAACAAGTTGTTGAATCCGTGCTTGAAAAAAGAATTTGCTGATCCTTTTGAGGACCACAATGGCTGCTATATATCCATCCATTCGGACAGTTTTGGCACAGCCAGAGATTTTGCAGCCGGTAAAAGAAGATTATGTGGCAACACAACCAGGAAAATTCAAACGCCACTTATACCTAAAACTAGAAGAGCTTCATTGGAACGTGGGAGAATGATCCTAAAAACTATTGTAAATTTTGGGGTCGCTAGTAAGAGTGTATGAGGAAGTGTGAAACAATGCAAAAGTTGGAGACATATTCTCCTTCGGTTGAATACACTTTTCCTTAATGATATAGGACCAAATGATAGATAAATGAGCCAAGAACACAAAAATATAGCCAAAATCCTTTTTTCCCTTGATTCTTAATGTTACACCACAGAGCTGCGTTCGTGACTAAATTTGGTACGACTAACAGGTAACCAGAAGGTGGTGGGATTGATAGGCCAAGCCGTAAGGCTACCTGCAGACACCAACATTTAATGAAAGGCAGGAAGTTCTAGACCAATCGCTAGAGTGTGACCGGCGACCCCTTCTCTGCTATCATGGCTGATCACCATGTATGGATTTTGTGGTAGACCTTCTGTTACACTAATAACCGACGAGATCATCACTCTTCCAAAAGATGACACGAATCCACACTCTAACATTTTGAATTGTCTTCTTCAACGAATGTTTATAGACGTGCGTTTGTTCTTGTCAGTCCATATAAAGGATAATGAAAAATGCAAAAACGAATGCACCGACTAAACAAAAGTCCCAATACCATTCCGAAGCACCGTCAAAACTGCAATCCTATCTATGGTGACTCCACCAAAATTGCATCGACACGCGACCTAGAGATAACCAACACGGGCCCTCTTGCGTATGTCTGTTATATCTGCAGTAGCCAGAATTATTGATTAGTGACAGATTCATGCAGATCAAGAAACGGCAAAATGCAACACAACTCGGGAAACTTTCCTAAAATTTCGTAGCTACAGGTGACTAACAACAGGGCATACCCCCCATTGCGGAGTCAAGCAGCGATGATACCGGCATTCATTTTTGGCTTACCAGCCTCGGTACATGTCAAACGACGAACATTAAAAACCATATTCCCATGTGGCCTATGGACAGTAAGTATTCTTGAGAGCGGGTGTAGTCAATTCTTACTTCTAGTTCTATCATCGTGCTCGGTTACGATTAGCTTTAAAGAGTGCCTCCCCGCTATCACACGGGAATAATGTATTTATGGGGGCTAAGGGTTACCCCGCACCACTGTGGATTTACATCCGCGGCGATCTCATTATTTCTTCAAGTCTTATAACTAATTACTGCAGTGAATTTGTGGTGGTGTTTCAGATTAGTTCTTCATGCTGGCAACAACATACGAATTAGCATGCGCGGAAAATTGTAATGTGAATACCCAGCTGTCCAATCATACATTACCTTACTCCTCAAATGTCTTGGAATCTCAAATGCTGAGCCCGTCTGTCCGAGTATGTTTTGCTCCTCGAATGGCTCGAAAATCAGAGCTGTGGGTACTAGTGCATAGAATTGGAACGTTCAGCGTGCCATCGAAGACCGAATACAACGCTGCCCTGCACCCTCTAATCCAAATTAGAACCTTGCGTCTTACACTTTCAGCTTCTATTTTTTGAGTTTGATATGTAGCAGCTAGCCACTTCAAGATACCCTGGTAGCTTTCCATACATAAAGACCGAGGTCCCCTTCAATCCTGGTTCTCTTGATAGTTGTTTCCAACGGTAAGCGTGTAAACAACTCATCATGGGCTCAATACAAATTGAAGAAGTAGACGTGCTACTAGTAGGAGCTGGATTTGGCTCTTTTACTATGCTGAATAAGTAGGTTCAACTCCTAAATCGAATGACTAGTCGCTAATATGTCCATAAGGCTTCGAAAGCAAGGACTTAATTGTAAGATTTATGAGAAAGGCTCGAAGAGTGGAGGTACCTGGTATTGGAATTGTTATGTATGTTTCTGGACGTATTATGTATGGCTCTAAAGCTAATATACAACAGCCCGGCGCTCGAGTCGATTCTGACTCCCCAATTTATCAATTATTCGACAAAGAGTTATGGGAGGACTTCACATTCAAAGAGAAATTTCCCGATGGCAGGGAGATTCGTCGATATTTTGAATATGTTGAACAGAAATGGGATGTTCGAAAAGATCTTGAATTCGACAAACATGTCGACGGAGCTACCTTCGACAAGCAACGCAACCAATGGCTCGTAGAATGCTCAGATGGCTCCGAAATCTATTGTCGATGGTTCATACCTTGCATAGGGTTTGCATCTCGTCGGTTTACACCCCCGTTTAACGGACTTAGTAATTTCAAAGGAGACATATATCATACAGCAACATGGCCTCAGCATGGTGTTAATTTGAAGAATAAACGAGTTGGTCAAATCGGAACTGGAGCAACTGGTATTCAGGTGATTCAAACCATTGGACCTGTTGTTAATCATCTTACCGTTTATCAACGAACACCAAACTACGCCTTACCCATGAAGCAAGGACTTCTTGATCCAGAAGAAGAAGCCAGAAAAAAAGCCGAGGGCAAGTATGAAGAAGTTTTTGAGAAAACACGACATACATTCGCTGGTTTCCCATATGAATTTCTAGAAAAAAACACTTTCGATGATACGCCAGAAGAGCGGGAAGCCACCTTCCATGACCTACTGATCAAGCAAGGCGATTTTCATTTCTGGCTCGGCAACTACAAAGACGTGCTTTTTCAACAAGCCGCCAACGATGAAGCCTACAATTTTTGGCGTAAATCAGTGCTCAAACGAGTTCCCGACCCCAAAAAACAAAAGCTCTTGGCACCAGAGATTCCACCCCATCCGTGGGGGACTAAACGCCCTTCTCTGGAACAAAACATCTATGAAGTTTTCTCTCTACCACACATTGATATTATCGATGTAAACGAATCGCCCATCTTAGAAGTTAGTGAAAAGGGTATTAAAACCAAAGAAGGAGAGGTAGAATTCGACGTTTTAATTTTGGCTACGGGGTTTGATTCTTGTACTGGATCGCTTGCTCAGCTCAACATTCAAGGCATAGATGGTCGCACCATTGCTCAGAAATGGAAAGATGGAACACGCACAGCTATGGGTATTGCAATGAACAACTTTCCCAACATGTTCTTCCTCTATGGACCTCAAGCACCTACTGCATTCTCGAATGGACCGAGCTGTACTCAATTCCAAGCGGAATACGTTGCGGACACGATAAAGGGATTGAGCGAGAAAAACTTAACTTACTTCGAGGCAAAGAGTGAAGCGGAAGAGGATTGGTATGGGAGGATGAGCGAAGCTTGGAATAATTCTTTGTTTCCGCTGGCAAAAAGTTGGTATCAGGGGGCAAATATTCCCGGAAGGAAGATTGAACCGCTTAACTGGTAAGATTTTCTCTCATATTTACCTACTTTCTTTTGTGGATATTAACATTATCACAGGGCTGGCGGTATCCCAGAGTACACAGCAACATTGGCGAGAAGTAATGAGAATGACTATCAGGGTTGGATTGTAGCATAGGACCTAGTACTCACTATTGAGCAATCGGACGTGTGGGCACTCATTGAGAACGTATAATCAATCGACGGGCAGGACGTGCGGACAATATTGTGTGTTATATAGGGATTAGTATTTCGGCTCCTTTCTGAAAATTTATTAATTACTCATTGATGGGACACAAATTCTCTTTCACAACATGTGTGTATTTGTGTAGTCCCCTTCACCCCGAAGTTAGTTTTCCTTTCTCTCAACGGATGATTACCCGTTTTAACAAAAACTTATTCATTCTCCATTCACTCATTTCGACCGCGAGCGGGTATAACAGGAACATGGCATACGTACTTGTGGTTTGAGATGTCATATCTGTTCTCCAGCCAAGAAATCTAGATGATGAGGTCAGCACACTTGATCAGCATGAAGATGTACAGACTTTCCACTTCAAAATGCGACATCAGTTTTTGATTCCTAAGAAAACAGGCCACGCTGAATCGACGTTGATATTGTTACAAAACATTGTTGTCCTATAGATCGGCCTCTAACGAAATTAGGTCTTCTTTCGTCATGTACGGCGGTCCGGTAAAATAACAGTCTTATTTAGACGGCGCTTGACTTCGAGCACTTTTGCAGCACTGAGTATTCCTGTACTTGATATCAAGAATCGGGATTTAGTTGAGCAATTTCACGCTTAATCAGGGACAGCCTCTGGGCTCACTGTATAGGCACCAAGATCCATTCACATAGGCCACGGCATGGTTAGTTCGCACGTTCCAAAGAAATGAAGTATTCGGAGCACGTCGCTTTTTGATCGAATGAAATTTGATGTTGAAGACGGAGAGTAAACAGTTAACATTGATTGAAACGCATAAACACGTGACAATACCCCGCGTGCATGTGACTGCACTGCCAGGCTTTATCGGGACAGCGAAGACGGAAGATGCAGCCTATGATAGGCATCACAAAAATGCTACACATAGCAACGAATGAACTCGTCACGATATGAACTTGAGGCTGAGCGGCATTGAGTAGAACGAATCAAATGAAACAGATACTTTGATCCCTACCATTTGAACCTCAATTGGACTGACCGAGTATCACGTGGCACTACAAATCGGTTGCCTGCCAAGAAAATGGTTGGCCGCAGTGTGTCAATGGATGAATATATATATTGAGGCCTCTTCGCGCCCTCGCGACCTTTTTTCCTTTCCTTACCACACCATTCGGGTCGACTACCAACACTCAAGAATCTCAATACTGTCACTTAGTACAATTTTGAGATTTCTTCCGAGACCCTGTCAATCTTTCGTTTTGTGTGTCAATTTCAACCACCTTTCTCTCCCTACCTTTACATCCGAATACTCATTTCGTCACTCATTCAATTGCCCCTCCAAATCCATATATCGATCAATTCACAAGAAAACCGAAGCAGCCATGTTCAAGCGTTCCCACGGATCGAAGGATCGTGTGGAAAAGAACATCAAATCGAAGAAATCATATAGGGATCCTGCAAAATTGTCGAAATTGCAGAAGTCGTTCGAACAAAGCGCGCAAGACTCACCCAATGCGAGGTAAGAGAGGCTAATCACGTCATTGGATATGAATTCAGGCTCGAGTTGGATCTAAACTAATGGGAAATCACTGTAGTGGCTTGACCTCGCCAATTGTAACTTTTACAGTTGGTAAGGAAGGACGACTGTTTGCGGCGCATGAAGATGTACTTTCCTTGTCTCCATACTTTGCGACGGCATTGAGAGGACAATTCTTCGAGGCGCAGAGTAAGAGGATGACTTTACCCGACGAAGAACCCGAAATCTTCTCCTGTGTTCTCGAATATCTTTACGTATGTTCACTGATGATGTAAGACATACAGTGGTCATTGATAGTACTGACCAATTGATAGAAGGGTGACTACTATCCACGTTTGATTCACAACAAACGCCGAAACTCTTGGGAGCTTGAGGATGCAGATCATTCACCCAACCCCGAAAATATAGGTGGCCGCGGGTCAGTAGAGGCTACAAGTTATATATCCAGCGTGGGAGAACACCTTTTGAAGGATACTGTCATATACTGCGCTGCGGAGAAGTATGGTCTTGAGGAACTCAAACGCGTTGCTCTTAGGAAGCAAGGTTTACAGAGTGGAATCGAGGTTGCTACAATTCTTCGTAGTGCTCGGTATGCTTATGACAACACGCCAGACACGGACTCTAGGCTACGCGCTCATTATCTTGCCTTGATTATCAGATGTCGTAAGACATTCAAGAGGAGCGGAACCATGCAGACAGAAATGGAGAGTGGCGGTAAACTTTTTTTTGATCTTTTTGTGGCATTGTGCAATCATGTGGATGACATTGTGGATATTGGGTCAGCCATTCTTCTCCTTTTTCATGAACTACTGACCTACTCACTTACAGGTTTACTGACTTCTATGGTAGAAATTCCAAATCTCCAAAAACTATCTGAAGTGTTGCACGTTCCATGGTATTTCGGCACGGCGTCAATTGTTTTTGAGATTGATCATATATCTCCATCAAACTTGGACCCATTTTGGGGGGGTTTTGCGATGCTTGCACCAAATCCCTCCGCCTCGGCCATATGAGGTTGGCCACCTTTTTGATGACACGAGATTAATTTTCTATCCTTTTCTCACTCATACCCCTTGCTATCTCGCTTCGATATTGTTCTTTTCAGCGGAAGGAACTTGCGTTTGCTTTTTTTTTGCTTTCTGTACTGTTTTGCTATCAACCCTAACAAATTGCTTAACTTACTCTGTGGGTATGTTACTCGTTGCGGTTGGAATTGGAAAGGAAATGGTATGGATGGATCTACTGGTCGGGCGACTTCTTCGCACCACTCTTTCTTATTTCTGTTGGGATGCATGGAGATGCTGTAGCTTTAGTTGTGTGCATGATCTTGATGATTGTGTATGGGCGGTCCCTAGTGGATGCGCCAGCCTAGGCCCTCGTCAGGGCAATACAATGAGAGATTTGGCCACCTCAATCTTAAAGTCTAATGCGTGAAGTAATTGCTTCATTTTTTGTCGATCCTGTCTTTGCCCCTCTTTTGTAATAGAACGCTCGCAATAATTTGTATTATCTCAGCGGTGAGTATGACGTATTCACGATGTTCTATTGAGAGTGTATGCACATCCACTCGAGTCACCAATCTGCCAATCAGAAGAGCACCATAGGTGGGATATTATGGTCCGAACATTATCCGTTCGTGCCGGAATTTCGGGCCGTCAAGCGATGAGGGGCTGCGCTGTCAGCACCGTGATGTCACTGTCGGTTATGCCATATATATACATCTGGTATTTCATTAAAGAGGTTTCTTTTATCGACACAGCTAATATATTGATTATTGAGAAATAAATTTTCACATACGACCATAGACTGAAGAGAATTGGGCATCCCGTCCGCTCTGCCATACACAAGCTTCAGATCGGTGGATTAGTAGTTGGGTGGGTGACCACCAGCGAATCCCCACTGTTGTATGTCCTTCTTCTATTTTTTGTCCTCCGATTTTCCGCTCTCTGGAGAAGAGCGGCTACATCATGTCCCAAACGCAGACCATTCACCAAAGTCCCTCAACCGAGATCCCCCTTTCCATACTTAGGACAGAGGCAGCATCATCATCACAAAGTATCTCACCTCGCCCCCCGTCTGATTCATCACCGACTCCCCTTGAATCAACATCGAATTTTACCCTGATCTTGAGACTTACATCATCAATTCTTGCTTTTTTCACCGCTGGGCTCAATGATGGTAGCCTCGGTTCTCTCATCCCTTACATATTGGACACATATACGCTTACCACATCATCCATCGCGTTTCTGTATCTCTCCTGCTTTCTCGGCTGGGCATTTGCGGCGATTAGTATTCCCTTCCTCCAAACCAATCTACGTCTGGGCATTGGTGGGATACTACTTCTAGGTGCAAGTTTGCAACTTTTGACTCAGTTTATCAGGATTTGGGGACCTCCATGGCCGTTATTCGTAGTGAGCTTTGGTCTGGCGGCTCTTGGTCAAGCATATCAGGATGCTCAGGCAAATACCTATATAGCCCAGGTTGGTGACAAGGCACATCGATGGTTGGGTGTGGTACATGCGGCGTATAGTGTGGGATGTTTGCTTGGCCCATTGGCTGTAACTGCCGTTGCAACTGCCAAGCCGGTACACTGGATGGAGAGTTATGGGGCTTTGGCTGGAGTTGCAGGCCTGAATGTTTGCTTAGTGGTCTGGGCCTTCGCAAGGGAACTAGTGATTAAACCTCTGCATGATCAGAATAATGAAGAACGAGGTGAAGAAGGTGAACAGAGTGATCATGCAAGAAGAGGAAGTGCAATGTGGAGAGACGTTGTGGAAATTCTGGGAGCAAAGAGTGTTTGGGTCATTAGTTTTTTCTTTTTCTTCCATTTGGGTAGCAGCATAACCATTGGCGGCTGGCTAGTCACTTATCTCATTACTCTCGCACCCAACTCAGGAATTAAAACCACATCAATTGGCTACCTTCCCACTCTCTTCTACGCAGGAAACGCACTCGGTCGTCTTTTCCTCATCGAACCTACTCATCGATTCGGCGAAAAACCAATGATTCTCCTCTATTCCTTCATATGCATCATTTTACAAATCATTAGCTGGAGACTCGCCAGTCTAATCGGCAGTGTCGTCATCGTATGTTTACTTGGATTTTTTCTAGGGCCATTTTTCCCAGCAGCAATTACGCATGCTAAATCACTTCTTCCGTCGAGAATCATTACACCTGCCCTGGGTCTAATGTTTGTGATTGGTCAAGCCGGTGGAAATATATTCCCAGCTGTGACTGGTATTTTGGCGGCGAATTTGGATGGTGGGGACGGAGGAGGAGCCAGGGTTTTGCAGCCAGTTGTTTTAGGGTTGTTGGGGGGGATGATGGGGACTTGGTGGTTTGTTCCGGGGGTTGTGAGGAGGAGTGAGTAGTTTGGTCTGGTGGTAAAGTTGTTTGGATTGCTGCGAAAGATAATGAACGTATAACAATACAAGATTGCGAATAACCTATAGCACTTGCTAACCTTGAATATCCCCAATTAGAGTCAGCGATAATCTCACTTGTCATAATTCTCAACTGCTGTAACCTTTAATCCGATTTTTATTGGCAGCACATCCCATCAATTGTGGCCTAGTGCCATTCTGTACTGCAGGGTCGAGGCTTATCTTGACTCTTGGACTCGGTGAAGTCAGCTTTTTTATTTGTCTACTCCAACAACTTGTAGCCTTGACAATCTTGACGTCGAATGGAAGTCATCGCTTCGCGCATATAATCTTCGTACTCTGAGTTTTAGTTGGAAAATATGTTAAAATCGAGTAACACGGGTCCTAAAATGCCCCAAAAGTGTCGCCAAGATGGGCAACCCCGATTATGATTACCTCTATGCACACAACAACCAGATTGATTACTCGGAGATTCTACAATACCCTTCTCAGTAGATCCAAAGATTGGAGGGTGAATCGAAAGATGATAGATCTCTAGAAGGGTTATGTACTGACTCGCACTAGGATCTAACGGTCGATGGTAACCAACCTGATAGTGGCATCCGTATACTGCATTTATAGTCCTCGTTTTAGAATCATATTGTCTAGACTGATCTGGTGGCTAATTCGTATAGTGCTGGCAAAGGCTGGAGCAACGCAGATGCCATGTCACCCGAAAACTGCACACTAGCTTTGCCCTTTACCAAAACTTCTAATTATAACATATTATCTGCTTCGGCCTTCGTTACTCCAAGCAATTTCCTCCAAATTCACCAAAATGTGATCACTTGATCCTTCAAGACTACTTCTATAAGCCCCCACAATGAATTATCAACAACCCTAACGATGAAACTTGGATCTGCCATAAATGAATGGGATCTCCTTACCTTGACTAAGAACTCTAGCACTTGCATAACTGCTAGAGTTTTTCTCGCGCGCCAGGACGTAGATATCATTCCTTTACCCTTCAACGTCGATTCTTATCAGGGGGTTAATCAACCTTGGTATATCGCTAGACTATTCATGCGCCATAAACCGGATCAATTAGAATTCCTAATCGGGAATGCAGATTTTGACTTCAACGAAATCGAAAGAACTACGGGCCAGCACGAAACACGGTTTCATACCGACAAATTACAAAATTCTAGCAGTCGATGTGATGAAACGGTGTTTCCTCGATGTGTTCGTTACAAACAGACTTTATAGGTACGACTACTTGTTTGAGCAAAGCAGAGCATAGTGTAGCTGCAAATTCAGTTTGTGTCAAAGGAGCATTGTTGGCAACAAAATTGTTTGATGAACTGGATCAGGAGGGGAAGCAAACGATTGAAGAATTGAGAGATTATTCCGAGCATATGCTTCTAGGGATCGAGTATCTAGAGATGAGAAGAGATGCCTTACTTTCTGTTGTAGGTCCTTTGATTGATCCAAACTTGTCTAGTCCAACTACTTACCTTTGATTTGAACAATTCCAAGCAGAAGCCTCTGCTCGTCGCGCCATATTCTTGACGGAAGCTTCAACCGACCTCGCAAAAGCGAGTAGAAAGAATAGCGAGGTCATGAGAATCATAGCTATAGACACAAAGCGAGACTCAAAAGTCATGAAAACCATAGATGTTCTAGGAATGGTCTTCTTGCCGGGAACTTTCATTGCAGTGCGTCACTCGTACTCCTTATTTCACTATTGCTAACTTTCAATAAAGTCAGTCTTTACAATTCCAGTATTCACTTGGACACCTGACGGCTCCATGAAAATACAGAAAGGCTTTGGATATTACTGAGCTGTCACAATTTCGTTGACTTTGATAGTACTGGTGGTCTGGGGTGTAAGCATGGTAATCCCACATCGCCACAGAAGGGTGTTAGGCAATGAGATCGATCTGGAGAGTCTTAGCCCCATATCAATTGACAAAATACCGACAAGTAATATAATCAGATCTTCAAATTCTTCGAGTGGGAGGGCAAAAAACCACTTGGTGGATATTGACTCCTCAGTGGACATAATTGGACCCAATGGGATTTCTCAATCTTCCAAATCAGATTGAAAAATCAAATGTAGTGTCATATCTGAATCCTGGAAACAAGTTTGGTTTGCGATTTGTATCTTACAACGCGTGCTTTCTATTTTTTACTCTCTCCTCTCGCGAATTTACCCCTTCATCTGAACCGAGGGGGCTCTGTGCAAAATTGGACAAAACCACCCATAAAGTTGGCCATGAGAGGCCGAACTGTTCGAATGATAGTCTCCATTCTCTGATTGCACTTGCAAAAGTGCTAGGAGTTATGGTCTGATGTTTGCCCAATGAACCAATACAAGATCTCAGCAGTGAATACAAAAATTCATTCTGGTGGAGACACTAATATTGTCATTCACTAAACATGATGGGCCAAGACGGCTTTGATAATTCTTCATATCCTTGATACTTTCGATTTCCAACACATCCAGCTCAATCCAGCCGACAGTAACAAAAAAGATCAACTTTTGTTACACAATTTACCTCTTGCTCCGATTATGGAAAGAGAATCTTTGCTCCTATTTCATGACTTGATTCTGTTCCTGACTTATCCGTCGAGATCAATGCGGGGCTTATCCACCCCTCTATAAATTTAGAAGATTCTTAGCGTCTAATTGTGCTAAAGCCGTCAGAAACCGAACTGATAGCTAGAGCTTCAAACATATAATTGTCCGTTGTTCGGCGCATCAATGTCCTTATCATAAAGCAAATAACAAACGCGATAACATCGATTGTTCTTCTTTTTCGAGGTAGGCATATCCTCTCATTATACTTCATCTTCTTTCTTTGTTTCTTTGGTTCGAAAAGTCTTCATTCGTCAACCAACCATGCTCGCGAGAAACATCAAAAGCTCGAGAAGCTTTCAGACAATTAATCGTTGTTCATTGATTGCTTCGCACAAATGTGAAGCTTCGATACGTATACCCCGCACCAGCGCATTGGGTAGTACCATCACGTCAAGCACAGGAAATGGATGCAATATGGCAACTATTGCAAACTTTAAAATCCCAAGGGTTGTGAATGAGCCAAATGTAAGTTTCGTCCAGAAAATAGAAGTGATAGCTTTGTTCCAGAAGAGCAATGGGAATGCTAACGGATGATATAGCACCATTATGCTAAGGGATCCGCACAACGTGAGGGACTCTACAAGGCATTGGAGAGGTTGGAAAGTAAGGCTCCTTTGGAGGTTCCTTTGGTAGTCGGAGGTAAAGAGGTTAGTCTTAGACGTTTCTCACAATCTAGCAAATGAAGCTAACGATAGTTACAGGTTAAAACCTCCTCCATCTCCCACCAGCTCAACCCAGCCGACCATTCCTCCAAAGTCGCAACTTATTCAAACGCCTCCCCATCCGATGTTTCTTCCGCCATCGATGCCGCTCTCGCTGCAAAGCCCGAATGGGAATCTCTTCCTTTTGCAGACCGAGCCGCTATCTTCCTCAAGGCCGCAGATCTTATCTCTGGCAAATATAGGTATGAAATTATGGCTGCTACAATGTTGGGACAGGGAAAGAATGCTTGGCAAGCTGAGATCGATTCTGCTGCAGAGTTGGCGGATTTCCTCAGATTCAACGTTCAATACGCCGAAGAATTGTATGCGCAACAACCGGAACACCATTCGCCCGGTGTCTGGAACAGACTCGAATACAGACCTTTGGAGGGATTCGTCTACGCTGTGACTCCATTCAATTTTACAGCAATTGCGGGTAACTTGCCAGGTGCACCAGCTTTGATGGGAAATGTCGTGGTTTGGAAACCATCTGATTCTGCCATTGCCTCAAATTGGTTATTGTACAACATTTTGCTCGAGGCTGGCCTCCCAAAGAATGTTATCCAGTTCGTGCCAGGAAATCCCGTTGAAGTTACAAAGGTTGTTTTGGAACATAAGCAATTGGCTGCTCTTCACTATACCGGAAGTACTGCTGTATTCAGAAAGCTCTATGGATCAATCGCAAACGGGGTTGCCGAGGGTAGGTATCAAGGATATCCAAGAATTGTAGGAGAGACTGGAGGAAAGAACTTCCATCTTATTCACTCTTCCGCTGACGTAGAGAATGCTGCTCTCAACACTGTTCGTGGCGCTTTCGAGTACCAAGGCCAGAAGTGTAGTGCTACATCAAGAGCATATGTTCCCAAATCTATCTGGCCTCAATTCAAGGAAAAGTTGGTTGAAGAAACAGCCAAACTCTCAATTGGATCTCCAAAGGATCCAAAGAATTTTATTGGCCCAGTCATCCATGAACCATCGTTCAAGAAACTCTCAGGAGTCATCGACAACGCCAAATCTGACTCTGAGCTCGAACTCCTTGTAGGAGGTAAACACGATAATTCAACCGGTTATTATATCCACCCAACTATCTACCAAACCACCAACCCCAGACATCCTCTTCTCTCTACTGAGCTTTTCGGTCCAGTTCTTACAGTACACGTCTACGATGATACTTCGGCTCCAGCTGAAGCTTTCGAGTCGATTTGCAAGCTCGTTGATACTACATCTGAGTACGGACTTACTGGCGCAGTTTTCGCGACCGACAGAGCTGCAATCAGATATGCCGAAGAAGCATTGAGAAATTCGGCAGGTAACTTTTATGTCAACTGCAAGAGTACCGGCGCTGTGGTGGGACAACAACCTTTCGGTGGTGCAAGAGCCAGTGGAACAAACGATAAGGCTGGAAGTATGAATCTTTTGGGTAGATTCGTCAGTGTGAGAGCATTGAAAGAAGAGTTCAATGCCATTGGAAGTGTTGAATACCCAAGTAATGAGGTTTAGATGGGGTGGTAAAAGTTAGTGATTATTGTAGTGCCCTGTGCGACAAGGAATGAGCAAGCTTATATGAGATGACGATATAAATGGAAGAGATGATGATCTCAGGGGAATCGGTTAATGAATTTGGCAAGCGATTTTGTTTGGACCTGTTATATGACATGCACAGATGCATCTTTCAGGCTTGTATTTAAGGCGAATTTTGAGTGTATATGAGAATACCAAATTGAGATTTTAGCATGAAGACATGATGAGATCAATACATTAATAATTCCTGAATTCACAGAGTGTTATGCTGTCGTCCAAGTCACACTTTGATTTCCGGAACGAGAATGTGATTTTTCAAAAGTAACATTTCCCAACAGGTGGTTTGAAACCAAACCTATGCAGAAGTTTAGATATGATATCTATGTGCACCAATCATGGATAAGCAACAAGTTGCAACATTCATATCTCACCATCATCAAGTCGTAGTCACTCGTGGACTTTCAGGAGGATAGTCATTGAAATCACGAAAAAAATCGCTTCGAGCCTGGGTGTTTTCATAAAATGCGATGTTGATTATATATATCCAATTATTATTTCCCTTACTCGCCGGCTTGGCCATTCTCTATTGCATCATTTGCCGCCATTGCTACTCCACATTGAATGTATTGAATCTCTTCTTTCCCAGTGAATCTATTCATCTTGTTCGTAATTAAAGGTATTATAACAAGTGGTATAGTTTTCAACATTTCTCAATTCGTTCTATCTCAATTTATCTAATCTTTAGAAGATCTATCTCGAATCATTTATCCATCCTCATTCTCTTCCTAAAGTCCTTTCAGAACCCATTCTTCGTTCTCAGATCACTATGATATCATTTGTGTCTCCATTATCCAGTCCCAGCAACTATCCACCTCGCCAGCCAAAACTCCAATGCCAAAACTGATCCATCTTTCTATAAATACCAACGTAAACCGACGGGCATTTTTTCTTTCTACATCCCACGTATTTTGGTCCCACGTGTTTTCGCCTATCTATCTCTATCGCCCACCTCATCCCCCGATCGTCTGTTCTGCCTTTATAGTCCAGCCAATCCCTTCTCTCGTCTGACTGTAAGCAAACTAGTACTGATCTTGAAGCTCATCCTCGCCTCAAAAACATAAGTTTGTGGCCAACTGTGCAACTTAAGTAATTTCTCTTCACAATCAAGTACCTTTTCCTTCCGATACTCTATTAACTTTCCATCGGAAATCTTCCCTTCCGAAGCTGTATCTCCCGTTGGGGACAAATCTTTCTCGTGCCAGGAACAACACGCTAATTCGTAGTAGGCGGAAGGAAGAGTCCAGTCGTCTCTGAGAGCGCCACGCGCGTGTCTGGTATATGTTAGTTATCGTGTTCAGGAGAGACACAGATATAAGGAGGGGCAATACCTTTCAGAGTCCACAATTTCCCCTTTCAAGATTTTTCTCGCTTCCTCGTACCTCCCCATATTCCTCACCACACATCCACGTAGCAAAAGATGAATAGCTTTATCATCCTCATCCTCATTACATTTCTCCGGACACGTCATTCTATTCTCCTCGAGAAGATCTAAGCATTTCTGCAATTCCACATTTCCACTTTTCTTAACTCCATTCCAGAAGTATATCATTTCAACAAAAGGACTGGGTCCAATTGCATCCACAAGATCTACATTCCATGTCTTGGCTCTTTGTTCCCATTTACCTACCTTGCTTACTATGTAGATATCGAAAGGGAGTTGCTTAGCCATGACCTTTTGTTTGCCTGCTAGAGGTGGAGCTTTCAGGAGAAATTCAGTAGCTTGTTTCTTATGGATCTTAGCTGCTGTAGGATCGCTGAGTCGCGTATTGCGGTAAAGTTCGACATATGAAGCACCGGCCATGTAGTGGTATAACGTTGGACTCCAAGCACTTTGTTCGCTGCAGTTGATCCATGCCGCCGCCGATTTCTGATACTCGTGGAAGAACAAGGTAGTAAGAGCCATCTCGAATGTATTGATCATAGCAATTTGTTTCATCTTACTCTTAGAGTTATCTTCCAAAATTTCAAGCGCACCTTGCAAGTTTTTGTTATAAGATAACATGCGAGCTTCTTCCAGTTTCCACAATCTAGAATGGGGGTGTCGAGATTTCATTTCAGCCAGAAGCGCCTCGCATTTCTTTTTTGGGTATCCAGTAAGATTTTCATCAGCTCCTGCGTCTGTAGGTAGAATATCACAGAATCCAGCTAATCCATTGTAATATCCAAGCAAAGCAAGAGCAGCAATGGCACTGTTGAAATTTTGATATCTTGTCGCTTGCCATAGGAGTCTGGTTCCACGTTCTCGATCCCCCTTGAATCCGACGATGTACAATATTTTGTTGAAGATTGGATTTTCAATCATAGAGAAAACGAGGAGTAAAAGGCCGCAACACAATCTAACTCCAGAATGTATGAAAATATCTGTTCGGTTGGTGAACACTCTTTCTGCAAGTTCCGGCTCAATATCATAGGGGTTAGTAACCGAGGGTGGTGAAGGTGGTCTCGAGACGTCTGGAAGTGAAGCATTGCGTTCGTCCATCTTTTCATCGAGGTCTCCTACAGAGAGATTTGCCGTTTGATGTGCAATATCATCAACCGTAACTGCTGGTAAAGTACTCTTTCGGCTTGGAGGTCTAGAAGTGAGTGAAGTCGTACTTGAACTCGAACTCGCCATCTTCTCCAAATATTTGTTCTCGATCTCCAGTATTCCATCCAGTGTAAGATAAGCCTTTCTCAACTTGTAAAAGCCCTTGACTGCTTCTGTGATACTTCCGCTGAGAACGGCCGTGATCGCACTCGTCAATTGAGCCCTATCATAAACTGTATCAGCACCAATTCTCTACATTCCCTTGGGAACGAAACTTACACAGAATAACACAACAGATACTCTGTACCCTGTGGGTATATTTTTGATTGGAAAGCCGTGGTATCCTTTTGAGCTTTCTTCATGTCTTCCCAACTTTTGTTCTCGGCTTCTAGTAAGATTACCGCAGCTTCCTTGAGTAAATCCTTCTCTACACCCATCATCGCAGACAAGAACCCGGATATTCCTCTCCCAAGATGATGGTATGAGGAATCGTTTTTCTTCAGTAGTTTGTCTGCTTCATCGATATCATCGTTCAACAATTTTAACATCGCAGCCTCGACATCCCGTAAATGCTGTTCTTCGTCTTCTCCAACCATTATAGGTGCTGCCTTGACGGCAGATCTAAACCACCTGCTCATTCTGACTGTTCTATTAAATGTGTTTGCGCGAGTGCATGAAATGTGGTTTTGTTTTCGTGTATGATGTGTGAAGGTCTCGCGACCTTAAGTGACTCTTATTCTGGCCAGGGGATCATGGGTTCTGTGTTCGTAAAGTAGAACTTATAAAGTTCGTGGGCATTCAATGTCAAAGATGAATCTCAAGAAGTGGTCAAACCGGAGGGTCTCGGATATGGCCTGTTCTGTTGGTGAAACGACGTTGATGTATTTCGAGTTCGAAAACCTGGCGCTCGGAGAATGCGGGGCAGTGAATTGAGGCAAGTGTGATGATGATGGTGATGTTGATAGTTTCACATACACGTACAACGAGAGAATGAGACCAGCAGAAGAAAAGTCAAGAAAGAAAAAGGAAAGAGATCCTTCTTATAATGGTCCAGATCAACCAAAATCTCAGGCCCAGTCCGCCATTCACAATATCACATTCGGCGAAAAGCAAGGAGACGGAAAGAAACATGAATGAGAAAATAAAGTCCGTAGCTTACTTTCCAAAGCCTCGCACTTCGTAAATACGGCCATCAGTGAGTGCACTTGGAGGCAGCCGTCATCTATCCATTTTAGTTAATGGTTAAAACCTCCGAGTACCTGGTGGCTGTGTAGTGATTGTTGGATCCATTGGAAAAGCTCAGGCCTAGAAGAGGCGGCGGAACAGCAAAGCGGCAAGGGTCTTTTATTAAGAACATGGAGCACTGACTGACTAAGCTCAAACTCTACGATATTGGTCCTTAGCTTATCTAATCTACCAGGGATTTCTTGCGAGCATGCCTTGTGCGATCTCACTCTGCTGTACCGTGCGATATTCCAAACCACGTTCGCATCGCAGACCCATTTCCGTACGATCCAACCTCCGAACGAAACGAAAACCATACCACATCATCTTACCTCACATCGTCAATCTACGGATTTATCCTCGCATTTCCAAACCGCCCATCATGTCCGCAGCACCAGCCTCTGGCGCCGTCCCAACAACAAAGGCCACCAGCGCCGATAAATCATCCGCCGATGCGTCGAAAGATCAAAAGCCCGTCACTACATTAGAGGAAGACGACGAGTTTGAGGATTTCCCAGTTGAGAGTAGGTTTATCTCTTAATCTACATTTGGTATTGGCGGCGATTCGAAAGCGGTTCAAGTGATGATTACCAATAGAGTCAAGCACTGAAGCGAGCCGTTAAAAAGCGGTTTCCTAATTGATGACCACAATTGCGTTATGGTGTCTGATGAATCTTGAAGCTTGAGGATTTGGCAAATGAGCTATGGATGGTGGACGATACGGGGAGGGGGAGAGTAGCTTTCCGAGCTTGCTCGCAGAGTACAGTCCAGCTGGGATACAGATTCGGAACTGCTGAGAGATGTGTCTGAATTCTACAGCTCTTCCTGTTATCCCAACTTCGCTCCTCGTTTCCCTATACCAAAGAAGGGCCAATATCATACAAGGGCAGGATCTACAGATTTGCACATTTTAAGCTAACATGTTTACCCCTCTAGACTGGAGCCAAGAAGACACAGAAGTACCCGGCGACAACACACATTTGTGGGAAGAGAGCTGGGATGACGATGATACTTCGGAGGATTTCTCTGCGCAGTTGAAGTATGTATTACCATACCACACTCTGATTCCTCTCGTTCCATTTTACACCTACCAGCTATGCTACACCCATTCACGCAGTCTGTTGCTGTACATTAAAATATTCACATACTAACTTTATTTCGTTTACAGGGAAGAATTGAAGAAAGTCGAAGCAAACAAGAAGAGATGAGCAGGAAATATTTTGTTCCATGGGTGACATACAATCAATCGGGAGTTCAAGGGCATGACATCATATCACATACAGCACATCAAAGTAGAAATTACTAGAAGATGATAGGCATACAATGGAGACGATCATGATGTGCATTTCTCTATAATAATGTTTTTTTGTTATTCATTTCGTCATTCCAATATCCCTTCGCGATTCGAGCTATCATGTACTGTTTCCTCATCCAACGAATTTTCCTATAGTTATAGGTTGGATTTATTTGAACGGTCTGATATCCCATCAGAACCGAGCCATTCTACAAACGTGACCTCCAAATTTACTTACTCGACAAAGCAGAAACACCTGGGAGATCCTTGCCCTCGAGCAATTCCAAAGAAGCTCCACCACCAGTTGAAACGTGGCTAAGCTTGCTCTCAACGCCGTACTTAGCAGCCACAGTAGCGGTGTCACCACCACCAATAATAACAATCTTTCCATTCTGAGCAGCATCGACGGCAGCATCAAGAGTAGCCTTGGTGCCCTTGGCAAAAGCCTCAAATTCGAAGACTCCTGGTGGACCGTTCCACAGGATAGTCTTGGACTCATCGATGGCTTTCTTGTAGAGTTCGATACTCTTGACTCCACAATCGAGACCCATCCATCCATCTGGGATACCCTCCTCATCGGTAGCAGTGCCAGTGTTGGCATCCTTGGCAAAGTTATCGGCAGTAATGTAATCAACTGGGAGAACAAGCTCAACGTTGTTCTTCTTGGCCTTCTCAACGAGATCCTTAACAGTCTTGCTTCCAGCCTCGTCGAAAAGAGAGTTACCAATCTTAACACCCTCCAATGTCTTCTTGAATGTGAATGCCATACCGCCACAAACGATGAGCTTGTTGACTTTGCCGAGAAGGTTGTCAATCAACTGAATCTTATCGGAAACCTTGGCTCCTCCGAGAATGGCCAAGAATGGTCGTTGAGGGTTCTCCAAAGCCTTGGCGAAGTACTCGAGTTCCTTCTTCATGAGGAATCCGGATGCCTTTTGTGGAAGATCAACACCGACCATGGAGCTGTGAGCTCTGTGGGCAGTTCCGAAAGCATCATCTTGAAGCCGTCAATTAGCCTATGCCCCTTTTAAATGCCCAAAATGAAGCTTGACATCAAAACTTCAAGATCCGCGATAAACCCAAAAAAATGACTCACTAATGAAAATATCTCCCAAAGCAGTCAAACCCTTTCTGAACTCCTCAACCTTCTCCTTATCAGCCTTAACCTTCTTTCCCTCTGCATCCTTTGAGCTTCCCTCCTCCTCAGCATGGAATCTCAAGTTCTCAAGCAACACAACTTGTCCTCCAGTTGCCTTGTTAACAATTTCTTCGACTTCCTTTCCTACACAGTCTGGTGCCATCTCGACCTTCTTTCCGCCCAAAAGCTTCTCGAGCTCTGGGACGACGGGCTTTAAAGAATATTTGGCGTTAACCTTTCCATCTGGACGTCCCAAGTGAGACATGAGAACAACGGCTTTAGCACCATTGTCGATGGCATATTTGATGGTTGGGACTGCGCCTGCAATACGTTGGTTGTTGGTAATGTTCTTGTCGGAGTCGAGAGGGACGTTGAAATCGACCTAGTGGGTGGGCAGTTAGTTAGCTAGTTTAGTTATTTTTGATGCCGTTTTTAGTATGTGTAACGCGGCCTTCCAATCTTCCAGTATTTATCGAATGTGAAAAGTATGACTTGTGCTCGATATAGTATAACATAGGATTGCATGATGGAGATTCAACGACAGGTAAGGAGAACTGTAAACATACTCTGATCAAAACTCTCTTGTCCTTGACGTCAACGTCGGTGATGGAAAGCTTGTTTGAAAGAGACATCTTTTTGTAGTAATAGATTCAAAGTATCGAGTGATAGTTAGAAGAAAGAAGATCCGGACTGAGCTTCTTATAGTTTTGATTGCAAAGGTGGTAATGATTTAGAAATTGGTTGAGAAGAAACAAAAGCTTAAAACAAAAGGGACGTGAGTTGAGATTTGATGGAATGCCCCTCTATCATGGTGGGGGTGGTTTTCTTGGATCCTCCCCTCGGCAGCTTGTCGGGAGTATCCGTGACCTTTTCGTATCAGATTTAAGGAACTGAAGCCATCATTTCATTGTCTATCGAGTATGCTTGAATGGGAGATCCAAGCTGTGAAGTTTTCTGAGACGCGGACATCTGCTTGGATGTTTGAATGGTAAGACATTCGCAATTATAATAAGGTGCCGTCTCTACCTGCTCCGGAAAGCTCGTTTGCTCATATAGAGCAGGCAAGTTGAAGATTACAAAGAGCAAATGCCACCCAATAGTTCCAGATATCAGACAGAATTATTATTGCTAATAGATATTTGTACTCGAGTAAAATCAATACGACATGTAAATCTGTAGTCTAGAAAGAAATCATGATATTCGCCTCCAAAAATTCAGGCGCCAAACACCATTTGAATGTCCCAACCAGATGTGAAAATGAAACTCGTAGATATATTGTCCAGTGTGACCTATCCAGACCAAAATTCATAGACCTAGAACTCCATTCCTTGCCAATGCCGCTGATTCCGGGTTGTCAGTCGTGCCTTCCTTTCCGCATACTCGGGTCTAGAGTTACAATAATCTGATGTTTGGCGATACCGGGGCTGATCGAACTTCCAAAGCATCTTCAGCTGCATTCGATAAGGAGAGATAAGCTGTCCACGCAATACCAACAGTCGAAACGAATGGCTATTAAAATAGTTAGCATTGAGTACTAGGATGTAAGATTCTGCTTTGTTGGAGAGCCTACTAATTGGAATTGAATTGGCATAAGGCGGAAGTTGATGATTTGTACCAAAGGCCAAACCATAAAGTTAGCCTTTAGTGTTGGAAGATACATATCTCTTAGCTTTTGAGCAACCGCTCTCTTTCCGCCACCTTCTGCGACGGTCATAACAACGAAGAAATTAGCGATGCCTGCGAACAGTTAGTTGCCATGTCTCTAATGATATCGGAGGACTTTTCATACCGACTGGTGCGAAGACCAATTGATCCATCGCAACCATCTTCATTGCTGGTCCAAAAGCACTCGATTTTGTGATTGGAAATGCTTTTGATAGGAACTTGAACCATTTAAACTGTATAGGCGCCATCGCGAATCCATACGCCATGAATCGAGTCAAGCGCTCGAAATCAAAAGGTGGCGGTAGAATCTTGGAATCAGGAATAAGGTCACGATCGTTGAATGGATTTTTCCTATCGAGTTCGTGAATTTCTATTGCCAACGAATCATCCTTCCTTAATCCTCCTTGTTTTCGCACGGCGGATTGTCTAATTGCTGTTATAGATTGTGCCACTGTGTCAGCTATGCCACCCAGTACTGCGTTTGTCACCATCATGGTGAGTACTGGACGGGCAGCATAGTAGCTGTTGAATTTTGCGGTAAGTCTCCCGACCATTATGAGTTCGATGAGGAAGATAATTGTGTGAATGAGAGGCTGCGATTGCAAATTTGTGTTAGCATCTGAAAGCTGGAAATTGGTTCCGGCCTAAAATCACTAGGCAATCCAGCACAAAAGTAGAGACGGGATCAAATGGAAGGTGCGCAAGACTCACAACTCTGCCGTAAATGTATTTGCTGTTTGCTGTCCGCATAAAGCGTCGCCGTTGGATTTCGAACGGTAGAGGCATGGTTGAGGGAGACCGGCGAGTAGGTAACAGAAATAAATGGGTTGTGAATTGGACGGTGGGTTCCCTGGGAATTATGACGACAGAGACAAAGACAAGATCGATGATCTTTTAGTTTCCGATAGGACTACTCGTACTGCGAATTATAAGCCTTGATACTTTTCGCTTTCGAATGATTCTCTCCAAGCAGATAAAATATAACAAATACTTTAGAAGACAAACAAATCAGTCTGAAATGCGACGATATGGAATAGGAATTCTTGAGAATCGGTTGTGGAGGATGATGGAAGTGAGAGGAGGGGGAAGAACTTGTTGCCTTTCCCCGAAACCATTGAGCCACTCCTTCACACCGGCAATCATGTTAGTTTCAGTTACGAAATCATTCGCTAGCAGTCAATAAATTCATGCGTTGATCTTTTCGAGACTTGATGTCAAATAGATTGCAATGAGTACAGATCTACTTAACGCGTAACTTCAAGAATATGCATTATTGCTTGATTCCATTCGCCTTCGCCTTCGTCTGCATATGCTTCATGACAAACCGGAAAGCGTTCGACAGTTTCTGTTACCTACCTAAGGTTAGTTGGTTGTTTAAATAGTAGGCTTCAAGAGTGACTGATTGATTGTAAGATCTTACGTAGAAATCTTCGCAATCTAACATTTTTCATTTAGGTAAGGTCGGTCCCCGCACTTTGTCGCGGAGTAGATTAAAATACGATGTTTTCCTCGCGAAAATTGTTCAGGGGTTTGAGCTTTCTAATTGATATTCTGGGCATCGAAGCTTTACAATAAGAATCGCCCCATCCTTCATTCTCGGGTAGACGCTACGAATCTTACCTTGAGCCACATCAGTTGAATTTTACAGATGCTCTAGTGAGCTGGATCTCTGCGCGTAGCTTTGGAATGTTCGTTCTAGTCAGTACTGGAGCACATCCTGAATTATTCAAGTCGTGGGTTGTAAAGATTCTCGCATATGTTGGAAACCCGGATGCTAATAATGGTATCTGTCATATCAATCTAATTGCATTCTCAGTCTAATATTCCGTTTCCCATTATCTTCCAAATATGAACAACCTTAGCCAGTATTATGCGCAAACTCAGCAAACCATCTCCAAAGCAACTTCAACCTGTTCCAACCCAGCCTATCTCTGCCACCTGACGTCTCAAACGTCACAGTTATTCTTGAGAATAGGAATTGACACACCTCCACTGCATTCTAACACTTAAACTGCGCGTAACAAGCATACGTACCATCCCCCTCAATTGCACACCACCATCCCGGATTTCCACCATCCGTACCACCAACTCCATAATGACCGCCTGCGTAATCGAAACTTGGGGATGCTGTAGGACTATTTCCTATCATCACAACTCCATAAGGCAACTGTGAAGCCAAAAAGAATGTCTTATACAAAGGAATGTTAGTTGTTCCACCAATAACATTGCAGGATGGGTTGAAGATCCAAGCATCTTGGACGAGGGGTCTAGTGGGAAAGTTGGACTTAGTGGCAAGTTGGCAGATTCCGGGCGATTGCATGTTGCAGACAGGCGGGTTTGGTGGACCGGGAGAAGATGGTGGAGAGGTAGGAGCGGAGGTGCTGATCGTGGTTGTAGAGGAGCTTGTCGACACTGGAGGTGCCTTGGAAGTGGTGGAAGTGGTGGAAGGCGGTGCAGAAGAGCCGGGGGCTGAAGAGGGGGTGCAAGGAGATTGTCGACGATTAACTCGGCGAGCTTCAACTACATTGTCGCTTGAGAGGAATAGCAAGACGCTGAGAAGGGCGACAAAGTACTTCGAGTGCTGCATCTTTCTGTTTCCGTTCAGCATATTTCTTTCGTCATATAAGTTTGCTTTCACTTTACCTGTTATCTTGCTACTTGTTTTATTTTCCCGAGAGTTTGGAAGTCCAAATGTATGTTTGTTACTCAATTCTGCTGCTCCTATTGCTCTGTTGAATGTCGCAAGTGTCGTGGGGCTTGGAGAGAAAGTCAAAGATCAATTGTAATGAAAGTTTCTTGTCTTAATTCGTCAAATTGTGTTTTTGAGTCTCTCAATTACCGTTAGGCTTCGAAAGAAATTATCGGTTCGTTCGAATGGAAACTTCTTGTATATCACCTGAAATTACTTCGTTGGAAGTACCGCGAGACTTGTTGTTCACAATTTCGATTTATCCTAGGGACGAAGGTGAATGTTAAAAAGAGGAAAATAATTCAAACACCGTGAGAAAAGGCAATGATTTTCATCTGGTATTTCACAAAAAGAAATTCAGTCTGGTTGTACAGGTTTATAGGTAAAAGAGTGTTAGTTCTAGACAACCTTTTTTTTTTTTTTTTTGAACAAATGCACATGTCCCATGTCGTCGTCTTATGACCCCGCGCTAGTGTCTCCAAGCTTCATTGAGATCATTACTTGAACTCTATTGAATCATTCTTCGTCCGAATTCGGTAATGTCTTCATTTTGGGAAGGAATTCTCGGTCTTATTGCATAATGGTGTGGTTTTTATGTATTTCGGAATGTTACAAAAAGTTTTGTATAGAGCGGAATGATACACGTAATTGTGTTCATGTGCTTTTTTTACACTTTGGAGTTTCTGTCGTTCTTTTTCCCTTGTGTCTCAGCGACCATATCGGGTATCGCAATATTCACATGACCAAGAATAAAAATCAAAAGCTAACAGAAGTAAATTTGGGTGCCCATCGTTTTAGAACGCCAAAGAAAGAGGAAGTTTAACAATTGACGGTCATCTAAAGCTTTGTGACCACCATGGAAAACAACCCAGCGCCTCATCACACACGCATCACTCTTGATTACTATATCCACATGTCCTCCGAGAAGCCAGTAACGACACGCGCTATATACATATCGAAACTCTTGGGGATCTCAACCATCTTTATTTGATTTGTTGAACCCTTGTCGTCGATCCAAATACGCGTTGTGTACTGGTTGGATCTCGACATTGATTGAGGGAGTATTCGAGGTACCATCACAGTCCGTGATACCCAATCCCATTGCAGCCACCGCGCCAAGAGCTTCTACAGCTTGCAAAATATTGTTCGAGTCGACCAAATCGGTGAGAGAGGGCTCGGGAGTTTCGTCGGACTTGACTTCGACTGTGGGTGTTCGTACAGCGAGCAACTCAACAATTTTGTGCACTGCACGTGGAGCAATCAGTAAGGTACATTATAGAGTGGTTTACAGTACTTGCAATCATCTGTTCTGAGCGGTTGTCTATATTTTCTCCAGATATACGTGAGACTCACCAAGACCATGGTGACTCTATACACTACAGTTGCGATAACATCCGGGCTCCAAGTAGCCTGACTAGGTAAGGGTGGCATTTCGTGGCAAGATAAAACCTCTGGCTGGTTGAAAAAATGACGTTTGGCTGCAATTGATGTATTGAACGGGGTTGGTGAAAGGTCAGGCCCTTGATAAAAGGTTTCTCGATTTAAAGCTATTTTCAACAACGCTTGTATGGCGAATAGCAGCGGACGGTATTGAAGTCTGTCTATCGAGGTCAAGAGAGATTTGTGAGAATGGGGTGTTTGAAACTAGATCTTGTAGATCTGCCGGTCAGAAGTGTGTAGAAAGTCTGTCTTATGAATGTTATTCGAAAGGTAAGAAAGAAAGAGGGATTTTTCTGCAGTATATATACACCAAATTCTCGACTTGGTCGCAGCATCGATATTGGCAGATTGGGGATACTACTGCATCGCCATGCCTTTTGAGCAGAATCATAGAGTAAAAGTATTGACCAGAGTCACTGTTAGTTGAAAATTGGGCATTGCAGAATAATGATAGCTTTTGCGTCGCCATATGTATTTTGAGTAGAGTCAGAACTCATATGGACCGGGGTTTATCTGGACATCAATCCACTCGTCTAAAAAGGCGACGCTCTTCGAATATGACATATCAAGCTGTGGCAAATTCTAGATTACGAGGTGCGGGCGATCTGGTTGTGACTGAAACTCTACAGGACAAGATAAAGATTTGGGCTGGCGATGCATTTCAAAACTCACAAACAGAGGTCAAAAAGATGTCCGACAATCACAATGCTGCCCCCTACCCACATATGAAGATAAGCCACACATACACTACGCCTACTTGAGTGAGGTACATGAGAGGAAAAGAAAAAGGCGATGTTCGGCTGCTCTCACTTGAATTCCAGAACCGACACAAGCACGCACCACGCACAAGAACAGGAACCACCAAACCTTGCAACACTACCGGCATACCTGGAGTCCTCGTTGCTGAGGGTCATACCTTTTACATCTTCGTTGTGTAATCTAGCTTTACAAATTTCAATTTTCATTTCAATTTCCAAATTTACCTGGGTACCTACCACACCACCGTCTCTTTAATCCTAAAATATTAAGTCATGCTAGAGATGTTTAATTTCACTCGAAAAACGAAGCAGAATACTTTGTGGATACTGGTCTGGTAATGTTACAACTCTTTAGAATTCACGATGTCGAATTCATGCGTCATCTAGGGGTTAATGTATGAGTGACTAGCAAGGTAATTGGGCAGCATCAAAAATAAGATACTGCATCGCCTTGAACCTTGAGAATTGACGGATGGACAGGGGAAATGGCGATGCATTTTTAAATCCTGAGCGTTCCCAGGGTAATATCAATGAGATGTGCATCGCCTTTTCCAACCACTTCGGTCGGTTCCTAGATACTGGCGATGCAAATGCTGCATGGATTACATGTAAGCGCTTATCAAAAACCATAAGCTACAGCTGAATGTACCATGCATTATGCAACATCATACACAGCACAGCCTGTTTTACCATTCTCGAGCCATCCAGAGCGAAATGCGCATCATGGCTCCTGTGTCCTGTGTCCAGCCTTGTCCTAACCGGCCGGCACAGTGTGATGCATTTCAAAAAATCAAGGCGATGCATTTATTAAAGCCTAGGTCTCAGTTTATATAAACAGAAAAATTCCTCAAGGAATTCAACGTCGATTTTAAATCAGCCAACTGAACATTATGAATGAATATATCTCCAAAAATCACCAGAGAAGCATTCTCGAGCAGGCTCCCGCAACGCAGCACCTGTTAGAACGATACAAATGCTACGAAATCTACAAATTATTCGATTTTCTGTGTCAACAACTGAAACAATTGGAAATGATGGATAAGTTGAACACTCTGATAATTTGGAGGGACGAGTTCAATGTCATCATCAATGTTTTGAACGAAAAAGCCATCGAGGCTTTCCATGAAAAATACAACTCGCTCCGAGCAACCGCTAAGTCGACTTCAAGACATTCACAGAATCTCAATCGGTCTCAAGCATCCGAGAAAGGGTCGGGTCTACGTATATCTGGGATCATAGATCTGACCCTTGAAAGCGATGAAGACTGCACAGAAATTGGCGTGGGAAATGCCAATGAAAATCCCAGCAGCTCGGTCAACTATTTCATGTCTCATGATCTTGCGCAAAGTACAACTACCACATCACCATCATGGGATATCCAGGATTTTAATAATTCATCCATCACTCGAGGTATGGGCGAGAAGCAAGCATTCAATGGAAGTGGAATAATAGACCCAGAACTTGCCGTTCAGTATGCCGAAAACCAAGTGGAAATATACACTCCCCCGGTCCCATTTCATACTCTGGCTTCAAATTCCACGCCTCAAGAGATCTCACTTGAAACTAAATCTAGTTCTGAAACGGCGCCTGGCTCCACGAAATCCCGGAAGAGAGGCGATCCTCACCAGTGCAGTGTTTGTTCCAAGACATTCACAAGGGGGACTACACTCCGTGAACACGAAAGGAGTCATACGAATGAAAAGCCTTACAAGTGCACTACCTGCGAAAAGGGCTTCTCGAGACGCAAAGACTGTCGTCGCCATGAGCTCCTACATACGAATGTTAGGAAATTTTGCTGTCATTTCGACGATGTAGATCAGAATTTTTTTAAGACTGAGAACCCTTTTGGATGCAGGAGGAGTTTCACAAGAATGGATGCGCTCAAAGCACATTGGAACTCACTGAGGGGTGCTGATTGCTTGAAAGAGATTTTTGAGTTAGCGAAAAGGAGTGTTCGTGTTTATCAAGAGCGGGTTTGTTTTTGCGGCATCGACTTTGAAACTATAGATGACTTAAAAGCACACCTTGGTAATCCTTTTCAGACAAATTGTTTAAAAAAAGATGTCATGGAGATGGCTGAAGAAATCATGGTGGATCAATATGGCGAGTCGGACTCCGATCAAGAGTAGGAAGCATCGGCGCAGAATGAAGTAGGTTACCGAGAATTGAGAATTTGTGTTGCCCGTAGAAGGTTGAGAAATTTACCATATCAAAGCATACCTAGGTAGTGTTCAGGGAGATGCGTAAACCCGTTTGGGCATTGGAGTTTCGGATTACCATTGACATTTTGATTTTGGATTGAGGGCAGGCACTGGTAGCAGAAATATTGTTTGATTGGAAACTCTCATGGACCAGGAATGGGTCTGAATGATTGAAAATTTTGCCGGGATTTGATTATACTGGGGACAGCGTGGGACTGTAGGGGAGGGGGTCACATAAGACATATTTTGATATACCGTTTATGAAGTTGAATTGGGACGTTGAAACATGATGCCAATCAAATCGGCATTGAGAAAATGAAAAATCGCTGTTAATTTCAACATGCATAGGTGTGTTAATTGAAAGTGTGTCATTCAGCTAAATAGATGCTTTCTCATGATATCACTATACATTTATCTTGGTTCACAATCATCTCCCTCATCCTCCTATCCACTGGCCATCTACATAATTCACCCGAATGAATCCGACTTTGTCAGTACGGCTGTTTAACATTCGAGTCTGCCTCGATTAGCCAGAGTAACCTTTCCTGGCTCTTCCTCGCTTCGCTTGGCTCATCTCCACCAATAGCCCAACCTAAAATCCTTTTACCTCAGCAACTTTTGAAGATAATCAAGAGAAGCAAGAGATCGTGCCCCTGTCCCGAACGACTGCTCAGAAATTCGATTCAGCTGATCTACTGACGTGATTCTCGCCTGCGGGAGTTCAAATCCATAGGTCGCAATAGAATGACCTGCGTCCTCCACACATCTGATAATTTCGTCGAAAAGTGAATCAAGATCCACAAACTTTTCCTTTTGTTGCAAGGTAGCATGCTGCTCGATCATGACTTCTGCCAGTAAGTGTGGTAAATGCTTTACGATGAATGCTGTCAAGTTTTGTTTGTGGCTGTGAATATGCGACTTCTCTTGCGCAATCCATAGAGTGCTGACCTCTCGAAGGGATGATGTTATCCAACGGATACTTCGATAGTTTTCGCGATGGCCATTGTGCACTTCCATACACACTATGGCAGATTTGATAAAATCCACGTCGTTTTTCTCGCTTTGGTTGAAATTTCGTGTGCATGAGCGCAGAATTTTTAGAGCATTCAGGTTTTTGAAACAAATTGTGTCGGATGCACGAAGATTGTCTATAGCAATGTAGATCGGTGCGCCGCCTATTTCGCGGCCAAAAACTGGGCGGTAGTATTTCAACGCCACTTCTCTAGCATCTGCACAGGCGTGGAGAAGACTTGGAATCCGATACTGGGCTGTGAGTGATGTGGTTGCAGTATCGGCGGATGCGCTATTTTTGTGAATATATGCGGTACCTCGATGGTATTGATTGACTTGCGATTTTTCATTGATGGGGTGGACCTTGGTGTCTATCGTAACAATTTGCGCATCAATATCTGCAGCAGCCATCTTCCATATTTCGAGCTGAAGCTCCTTAGGAAGCCATCGAAAGAGATTAAAACGATCCAGGGAAGTTTCACGTTGTTGAGGGACGTTAAAGTCTTGTTGAACAGGAATATCTGAGTCCGCAGAGGTGGTAGGGATAGCATAATGATGCAAATCCAGACAAATGCGCTTTTTTGGAGGGAAACAATCCATTGCGTTTTTGAGATGCGAGAACTGACGTGGTCAAGATGATAGAAGTGAACTAGATTCGAAAACCATCGTGCGGAGCTGGAGTGCTATTTAAGGATAAGATAATAAAAGCAATACGGTTCCCCCAACTTACGGTGTCTTTGATACGGCGTTGATACGGCGTTGGTTCAGAGAATTTTCAAGAATTGAGGTGCAGTATATTGTACGGCTAAAAAGTGAATATTTCTTCATCTATGCTAACGACCGTACACCGTGAGACGCAACTATTAACAACAACCACAACCACAACCTTGAGAGCTTTTTTAGGTCATTTTTAATACAATTCGGTTAAATTCAATCAACTGAATCCACTCAAGTATCAAGTTTCTACAATGCAACTAGATATATTGCGGATATCAGGCAGTGATAGAACAAAACAGCCACAATCTGATTAGCAATTATTATGCAAAAGTCGAGATAATTTCAATGCATCATTGCTACGGTTGACAACTTGTGGAGAGAAACATGGAAGCTTTTGCGCTCAGAGGTTCAGTCACTTTGAAGTTTTCGAACATGATCTTTTGCTTTCAGTTCCTGAAAGAATTTACCACTAGGAACTCCAATGGAACTTGGTATCATCTCTATATGTATGGTGGTATAGCTTCTCTTGAAAGCCCGTCTCTTGAGACTGCGCTGCACTTGCTATTGCTGAGAGTTCGAGAAGGCCTATTTGGGTTGATTCGGAGAGAATGCCCAGGTATATGAGTAAGGATAGGAGACAGGGACATAATGTTTGAACAAGCAGCAAAAGCTCCACAACAGGAAATAAACTTGCCACGAGATGGTCGAGGCGATTATGAATGATGAGGCCAGCTTTCCAACTCAAAAAGACGTGCGACAAACTCCATTCCACTCGGGGAGAAGTTGCTTCGAGCCAGGAATCTCCTCGCATACCATTAAGATGTTTGATGACGTTAAATTTGAGTTGCGAGTTGGCTCGTAGTTCACGCCCAAATTCAAGACAAGCTTCCTTGGCGCCAATACTCTTCTCACCAAGACTAAATAGGTTTGATTCCATTGTCTGGGCAGATGCAAAGTTCCGAATCTACATCATTCAAGTGGATGGAGAGCGACTAGAGAGTGTTCGGTCGGGAGGGAATGATTTGGATCTATCCATCCCCTTCCCACTCCCACCCACCTACCTCAGTCATTTAAGAAACCGGGACTCGCTTTGGAAATTGGGAGGAATATGTTGTCCGGGTCGATACTACGCGCCCACTCGAGAGTGCCTAGGTATATATAGTACATAACTAGTGACTCGTATTAACGAGATTGGTTAGAATGCCTTATCTAAATTAGAAACGAGTCCGATCGCATCTCTTTCTCCCCACGCATCGTACATATTATTTCATAGGCATTTAACATAAACTTTACGATGAACTGCTCGAGCCCCGTGATCCCCCGCGCCACTTCTCTACCTTATCAAGTCGCACGGGTCACATCAATCCTTGCACGCCAGCCTTTTGGTCACTGCATTGACAAAACACATACGGCCTCGTTTCCTTTATCAGAAGTCAGGACATGTCAAGTTGTCAAGTTGTCAAGCTGTCAACCGGTGTTTCGTTGCACCAGAACGTTTCCTCTTTTCCTCATCACAACATGAGCCGTTACTCCGGCCATCCGCATGATCCTTTTCGTGGCTCTACTCTCCAACTGTTGCATTGTGCTCCAAATGCCACTCATGCCAGTCTTATCTGCTCCCTCCATCTTCGAGCCCAATAGCAAGCGATATGTAGTGGTCTTTTAAGGTTCTCACGATTTCCATATCAGAAAATTGGATGTGGCGTACACTTCGTATCACCACTATCTCCCGAACCCTGCCTTAGGGTTTGAATCTGGATGCTTTTCCGTCAAGCAAGCTTGGATTATATTCCACTATTGGCATGGTGGTCCTTCCAGAACGTGGTATACGGCGTGCGCCGATGGATTCATTCCAAGCATCCAATAATTACCCCAGCTTCAGATGCTCTTTCTTTATTGTTCCCTATGAACTTTACCATACTCATCCTCTTGCTATCCTGTGCCTCCCTCGGCCAATTGCCAGCATGGAAATCGGAGCACCCGCGATATTTCCCCATCTGAACCTTGCTCCACTTACCACCAAATACCTTCCTGATAAAGATTTGCCAAGAAGGAACCAACCAGGACGCTTATCTACACGAGCCAGTGAAGATCACCAAACACTTGCGAAAAAGGTCCCATCTTCGTGGGTTCTTATCAGGCTTGCTACGTACAGCTCACCTATCGTTTTCGTTCAATTGATTCGTCCCAAGATATGGGAGGCACCCCTCATTGAGTTAAATTAAATTTTCTAGAATGTCAAGCCTTGGCTTTCCGTTGCATACATATGTAACTAGGTCGTGTTCCCCCTCTGGTTGTCCTACCCGTCCCAGAAAGTTTTCATCTTTTCATTCTGCTTCCCTAAATTTTCAATCTTGGAGCAATGTCGGACTTCGTCCACGGTGATCAGGCTGATCTAAAACATGCTCACCATGTTAAACATTCCCATGATCTGGAGAACGGCCGCCTCGAGAAAGACCTCGATCCTGCTGTGATCACGGCTGGAAGTCATGAATCCGAGGGCGAATCCGAGGAGATAGTCTTGGCTAGACAACTTCGAGAGAAAAAAGGCTTCCTGCGTAGACTGCGACGTGGTGAAGAATGGCTCGACGAAAAGCTGGGAATCGAAACGCAAGGCATTGATAGGATACACGAAGAAGACAAGCAACCTCCGTCAATCCTCAACGTCTTCTTTTTCTGGTGGTCTCTCACAATGCATGTTGGTACCATACCAATTGGCCTTCTTGGTACGGATCCCGAAGTCTATGGTCTCTCCCTGAGTCAAGCAGTTGGCGCCATTATTGTTTCAACTATTTTGGGAGCCGCTTGCACTGCATATACTGGTACTCTTGGTCCAAAGGTAAGTGTTCTGGAAATGTGCTACTTAAATACTGCTAACGGGCTTTAAGCTTGGTCTCCGTGCAATTGCATGTTCTCGATACTCCTTCGGTTTCTACGGTGCAAAACTTTGCTCAGTTCTCAATGTTATTATCGGTGGAGGTTTCGCCGTGGTCAATATTGTGGTGGTGGGTCAGATTCTGGCTGCTGTCTCTGATTACTCTATGACAATTGTGGTGGGAATTATCATCATCGCAGTCGTCAGTTATATTGTATCAATTTTCGGTTTCAGAATCATTCACACTTGGGAGAAATATTCGTGGATCATGACATTCATTATCATGTGCATCTTGATTGGCCAGGTCGCTCCCAAGATGGAGCCAAGTCTTCCATCTGAGGTTTCTGGTCTTGGTTTCTCAGGCTCTTGGCTTAGCTTCTTCGCTGTGTGCTTCTCTTCTGCCTCGGGATGGTGCTCAATTGCTTCGGATTATTACTGCAACTACCCTGCCAATACCAAGGGCTGGAAAATCTTCTTCCTCACCATTTTGGGAATTTCCCTTCCCACGATCTTTGCGACTATTATCGGTGCATGTCTGGGAAATGCGGCACTGGCTTCATCAAAAAATCCAACTTGGGCAGCGGCATACGAAGATCATGGACTTGGTGGGCTTCTTCTAGAGTCTTTCCATCCGTTCCGATTCTCCAAGTTCTGCCTTGTCCTACTGGTTTTCTCAGTTATCGGTAACAACGTCGCTGTGAACTACTCTAGTGGTCTTAGTCTCCAATTGCTTGGTCATTATTTCCATGCAATCCCAAGATTCATTTGGTCATTTGTCAATGCCCTTGTAATTGCCGTTCTAGCAATTGCTGGCAGAGCACACTTATCCAGTATTGTCAGCGACTTTGTATCCCTACTCGGATATTGGACGGTTTCTTTCACATTTATTCTCCTAATAGAAGACAAATGGTTCCGTCGCACAGAAGGTTACGACTTGAACTCTTGGGATGTACCCGGTAAACTACCATGGGGACTGGCTGCCGTTATGGCTCTTTTGGTTGGTTATCTGGGTGGTGGTCTGCCTGGCATGGCTCAGGTTTGGTATGTCGGTAAGTAACAATCACTTTCTCAGAGTATATTCAACATGCTAACACTACAGCTAGGCCCAATTGCAGCTAAATTTGGACCCTACGGAGGTGATGTTGGAATCTTCCTAAGTGGTGTCTTTACTATTGTGACGTATCCTCCACTTCGATGGTATGAGCGTAAGATCACCGGCAGGTAGACCAAGAGTTGGATACTTGTTACTTACCTAAAAACTTAATTCTATTTCCTATTTGGATAATTCATTTACACATTCACAAACATATCCTTGAAAATAAGTAGTGACTACTTACTTCCAAAAAAAACAGAACAAATCCCATCCTACCTAAAGTCTTCAAAAATTGGCTAGATGAACACCTATGTGGGCCGGTTAAGTAGAAAACGTTGATCGCTGAAATTCTTGATACCCCTCATTTTACTCAACGGCAAAACACCCCTCCTTCCCAACGCAGAATTGCTATAACATATCAAAACACAATACAACACATACATGCCTATCATTTAAAACAATCTTCCATTCCGCTTCAACCTCTTCCATGCAGTCTTCCACCAAGTTCTAGCCTATGTCATCCCCGTAACACCAAGCGTCAATCCACCTTCCTGCATCCTCCCGCCACCATGTAGTTCATTTCCCCACCGGATCAAAAAAAAATGTGGAATTTCGCGTTACATGCTGTATTTCTGTTCCGCTAAGCACAGTCAATCCAATTGTAAAAGGAAGGTCACATGGCGTGGAGTTCTCGTGCTGCGGCCCTGCTCGGCTTCGTGCATACAGGTTTGTCATTTGTCATTTGTCACGTTGTGGTGCATGAAACTGTTGGGACTTGGTATATGTCAATGTCAATGAATGCTTAACTACGCATGTGCGCATGTATGTATATGTGTAGGGAGATTAAAGAGAGTAGGGATGATTTGCAGGAGGTAGGTAGTACATGCAGAGTTGTTCTTCCGATGTGCCGAGATTGACCGAGGAGGGAGGGGAATGTAATGCAAGTGGTAATGAATTCAGGTCAGTCAAATGGATTGAGAGAATGGACTGGTTTATAAGGGATATTCGACCGCGCGGAATTGGGGACGGCATTTTGACTGGAAAGAAAGAGGTTTCAATGCAGCATGTGCTGTGATTCCTTGAAACGGATAAACCAGGATATAGGAAGCCATCCTCGGCTCGAGGTGAGGTTTGCAATGCTTGACAGGTGATATTTCGAGATATTTCGCCCAGTTTTCGGGAAACTAAATCACGCCAACCCTCTAATTTACAACTATGGTCAGATTTTCTCATGGTTTGCTCTTCATAGCCATACCTCTTTTTTCGAGTCCGAGTTGTGAGAAGAAATACGCATAGACAGGGTTAAATCAAAAGGCAAGAAGAAATAAGCTCATTAATTCGTTCTATTGTTCGGTGCGGCACACTTTTTAATATAGTACAAGGCTAAGGACAGCTAATCTGCCTAGCTATGGGTATTTTCCTTCTTAAACTCCCCGCAAAAGCAAATATGATTGAATCCATTGATATCAAAAAATCTATTCGTTACTTCCCGGAGCAGGAGTATGTCCCCCGCTCCCACTCTCATTTCTTCTCATCAGGTTCGGAAACATCAAAGATCCATCCAGATCGTCCATATCAGGAACATCGCTTAAATCGCTCTCATCGTCTGCACTATCATGTACACTGCCTGGTGCTGAACTGTCCTCTCTTCTTGCGCTTTGCTGGGGTGTCGCAGCAGGTATCTCAATTCTGGGTGCAGACGAAGTAATAGGCGATGTATTTGAAGGCAAAACAGAAGATGACACGGCATTTTTAGGACGAGTAGGAGCAGCAGGTCGACCTGCTTCAGCGGCGCGATTGATAGATTGCTCAGCTCTAGTGATAACTGCTTTACGGTTGATGCCGAGTTTGCGAGGTCTGGGTACCTCAACAGAAGGGAGCGGGGTAGAGGCATCTGTATTAGTAAGAATATGATTGAGAGTCATCGGACCCGACGGTCTTGCTGCAGCTTCTCCGTCAATTTGAGATTGATTCAAGGTCGTAATGTCTATAGCAGGAGTGTCTCTCACGACCTGAATATAGAGAACTGCCCAGATGTCATTGATCATATCATCGATCGGAGTTATCTTCGCAAGACCATTGTTGAGTTTCTTTAGCTCAATAGTCTCTCGCAAAGCATCAAGAGCCGGGTGTGATAGACTCCCGTCTCTGATAGAGTCGTCTAGGCGTTGTGAGTAGGCCTCCCACACCTCCTGGGTGATTCCTCTGAAAACTTCGTCGACATTAGCAGGTATAGCAGCAGCTTTACGAATAAGCCTAAGATATATTGTACAACATTCGTTCCATACATCGCCAAACTTGAAGTAATCGACTGCCCGCTTCCTGACACGTTTAGCCAACAATTCCATATTTGGTTTATCGTCAGTAAGAAACAAAAGCCTGGCCATGAAAAGAGCATAACGTCGCATGTAAACGAAATGTCTTCCTGGTCTTTCCGCTTCTGGTTTCCAAACCTGCATAGACATAGTTTTGGTGAATATAGACTCTCGAAACTCACTGCGAGCTAAACAAGCTTTTTCGTAATCCGGATTTGACTCATCGTAAACAACGTTGGCTACACGAGCAATCATACGATGATGCCAGTGTGGCTTATCTAGATTCCGTAACTGGCGGAAGCAGGCAAGAATAAAAATTTCCCAATCTTCTTCGTTTTCGATCACAAAAGGATCTCCCTTGCGTGGACCATATGGTCGGTCTTGTAGAAGCTTAGCGGCATCTTGAAACTCCATTTCTCCTCGCGCAACCAATTTATGAACAAGAGAGGCAAGCTTATAATGTGGTTCCAGGATGGGTTCCTGGCTACTTTTGCTTGGCTTCGGGCATGTTTCTATGGCACGAATGAACGTATCCAAAACCGTTTCCATGGTAGGTACAATGGGCTGAGAATATTCCTCTTGTGCGGCCGCTATCATTTTCCACTGACATTTTCCCAGCATAAAATGATTCCTGAATATATTAGCATTGAATTTGACGTGGGTATGAAAAAACTTACATCCAGAAATCTGGCCGATCCGCGAGAGAGCGCTTGAATAGTTCCGCTGCATACTTCCACAACTTGTATTTACTCATTTCCTCAAACGGCGTCTTCTTGTACATCCCTACTTGTTCCCCGCTCATGTGTTTTTCTTCGCCCACCCAGAATACCTCCATACTGAAAGGCTCTCGAGATGATGCATATAAGCGCATTCCAAAGTCATGATACATGTCAGATAGCTTTTCAGCAGTTCCAAATGAACTATCCGCGCAACGCATTGCTGTAGAGAGTGCCATAACATAGCAATGAATAGAAGACTTCTGCAAACGAACCAAAAGCGGTCTGTCACTGTTCATTTTATCTGCGCTCCATAACACCTCTTCCTCTAACTCCAGATCATAGCATTGTGCAAGCCTGTACCACGCTTCCCAGTGATCAGCAGTATATTGCAGTTGAAGCTTCATGAAATGTGCTGCAAAATTCAAGTCATCTGTTTGCGAGCCAGCACTCGTTCGCTTTGTTGAACGGTATTTAGTCAGAGCAAGCATACCCAAGAGATAATACCAACCTTTGTCGGCAAGAGGCTTTTCTGGAGTATGTACAGAAATGAAATCAATCTCTACCTCGCCTCTCATGGCTAGATAAAAGTCTAGTGGGCGAATTGGAGTTTTCAAATACTCTGTGATATTTCTCGAGTTATGCAGCATGGTAGGTGTTTCTTTGGGTTGACCAACAGCAGTTTGCATCTTTTCAATTGTGGGCTTGAGTTCGTGTTTCATAAGATCTTTCATTGGCATGTTGTTAGCAAGTGAGATGACTTGTTCTGCAATGTTCATGACAGTTCGTCGATCCAAATTTTCCCTAGGACAACCATGATCATCGAGCAGAAATGTGCCAACGCCTAATCTGATGCCATATAGATCAAACAGTACCTGACCCAGATAGTCTTCCCATCTGTCAATGTGCTTAAAACGGGACATTTCTTGCTTCATCATCTTGAGGAAAATTTTGTTCGAGACCTTGCAACACTTTCTCAACCCTAATGAATAATGGACTAGCGCAAGGAAATCCGCGAGATCATTATCAGGAGTTGGAAAGAGATCACGATTCTGAGTTGTGGCTTCTTTTACCATAGCATACTGTAAAGCCCACGTCCGTACTTGCATTTCCTTAATCTTGTTCGCAAAATTGTTAAAAGATCCAAACATAGAGTACACCCCAGTCTGTGGGAGGGAAATACTTCCAACACTAATTTCGTCATCGAAGACTGCCGCGGCGTGAAGAATGCGGCTTAATTGTGCCAATGCGGCGCATGTGGATTTGATATGACGATCGTCGATGATTTCAAAGCAGGTTGTAGCCTCGTTAAGTGCTGTAGTCAATGCTGGAACCAATAGCTGATCAAGAGCCTTGAATAATACCAGTAACTTGTGGCGACGAGTCTCATCGTCACATTTCAAGTAACCCTCACTTCTAAACTCTGCCACTAAGATCTCGATGCATTTTAAGCTACAAGAAAAGACTTTGGTCTTGTATCCGATACTGGCATATGCTTCGCTAAGACGTTGCCATAGAAAAAGACGAAGTGATGTGCTTCCACTGTCCAAGAATTTCCACATGTCACGTAATATCGCTGGAGTAGTATCTTTAATTTTAGAGATCTCGCTGTCTTGGGAATCAGAAATCTCCATTTCTACCGACTGAGATGTGGACTCTGGATCCAAAACTGGCTCGAGTGTTTGAATAATTGCTAACGGGTCTGATTTATCGGGCTGGAAAAGATTTTGGAAGAATTCCATCGTTGTCAGGCTTGAGACCTCTCGATCTGCCGCCGATGTGGAGATCTCAGGTATGACGGCATTGTTTGGAAGTGAGATTGGTGGTTTTCCAGCTTTGTCAAGAATATCTCGAAGGCTAGTCCAGAGAAGAACTTTATGCTCGCGTGTAACGTCTTCGGGAACTGTGGCATAGAAGACTGATGCCCACAGATACCTTAGAGACAGTTCATCATCCTGCTCAGAATTCCGGCTGCGCATCACAAAAGCCGAGAGATCTGCCCAGCGATCAAGCCTATCCTTTGTCATAATTCTGATATCCATCCCAACCATACTATCCGCATTGGTAATGCGTGTATAGACGTCGAGGTGGAGTTCAAATATTGTTTCTGTTATCTCCTCTATCTGTGATGGGTGAGTAGAAACTTCGCCAGATGAGCGACTTAGTTCCAACTCTGACTGAACACGATCGAAAATATCTGCGTCAAGGAAACTGATCATTCGAACTGTGGCTACTTTCAGTTCAGCACTCCATTGACGTTGTAGATAAGTTGCTAAAACAGTACGAAGCCATTCAAAAACAACATCTTGTAATGGCATCCAATCTTTTTCGATTTTTTGTGCAAAATGTGATATCCCACCGAATTCTGCAAATGGCGGCGGTTTGTTTTTTATATTTTGTGATGCCGAATTTGAATGCTCAAGAAAAGCCGACAAACCAGCATTCGCACTACCTCCAGAAGTTCCCAGGATGTCTGCAGCATTAGCGTTTTCAAACACTGCTGCCTTGGCTTCGTCCCAAGATTTCATGATATCACGTAGATCTCTAACTGCAGTGTTGGTCCGAATATCATTGCGCTCAGTGGTTTTATCAATCGCCAAAGCTACTTGGAGCTCCTCACGAGTTCCCAGATCTTCAACGCCTATTTTTTGAAGAACATTCCCAACAAATCTGAAAACATCATCGTCAGCACGGGAAAACGTCTTAAGCTGTTCGGCATATTGAGCTGCTGGGTCAACAGGAGTTTCAACGGTAGTATTTTCGCGATTTCTGATACGCCTGCTACGCTTGTGGGTGCTGTTTTCCTCTTCCGGAGTGTCGCGCAGGCCAGCAGCAGACTGAGATCTTTTTCTTGTAGGTAAAGCAGCATCAGAGAGTTGTGCAGAAGCTGTTCCAGCAGGATCGCCAGTCCTTTCATCAGAATTGTTGGTAGTAGGCGTGCCATTCCCAAGACTTTCGACTATCGGAGATATCGACATTACGGTGTCGACCTCTGGTTGATTTTCAACACGGTGTTCACCCAATACGGGCTCGGGGGAGAAGTACTGGTCCTCTCCCTGGGGTAAAGCAAGTATAACTCCAACGACAGGAAGGCAAGTTGAAGCTTGGCATATCTCATGGCCAATAGCTGTCCATGACCTTTCTGGTACGTTAATAATTGCACGGCCTTCGAGAATTTGCAATGGTACATCATGATCCATACTCCTATTTAAGGTATTGGTGGCATTTGGCAGAAATGGATATGGATCAATGTGTTTCTTCAAAAATTGAGGCATTTCATTCTTTTTGTAGGGTCCCATTATTGGATGGGATAGAGATAATTCATCAGACAAGGCTTCGAGTACGCTCTTCAATTGCTCTCCCGCAAAACCTTCTTCTAAAGATTGAGGTTCAACTTCAGCAACGGTTGGGTCGTCATCAACCTCGACAGCAGCCTCAAGACAATATCGAGCAATTCTCTGACTCCCAAGCATGGCCCCAATACGAGCTGCTCGTCTCCATAGCTCGGTATCCGATTCATCACTGGCTAGAGCACGTCCAAAGTCATCCATTGAAACTTTGGCTTGTATATCTAGAGTTGCCGCATCATCCATCGCGCCATTCGAGTTTCGCAGGCGAGCCTTAACACAGTCCAAAATAAATTGTCCATGATTTTTGTACGCGAGATAGAGGATTTGAGGTAGTGTGCTGGATGTGCCGTCCGCGACAGCTTGACTAATGTCGAGTTCAATAGGTATGGCAGAGTCGGCATACTCAAGCTCGGGATGCTCTTCGAGTCTTGTAAATTCAGTGACCGCTTCTGGGTAGCTGAAGATTTCCGATTGAAATAAGTTCTTGTAGGCTTCGGCAGCTTCTCGATAGAAAGGAAGACCTTGGGCATGCAGCTTAAGCGCAGCTGTGTAGAGCTTAAGAGCATCCTCTATTTGAATTTCTCTTGTGTTATCGATCTCATCATAGCTTTGATCGTCTGGTTCGATGTTTAATGCGGTAAAAGTCGCCATCTTGGTGGAACCGCGACGGCGCACTGCTTGAAGGGTTAAAAAATAATGTCTCGATATTTATTGTATACGCGACGCCATATTGTGCCGTACGCAAGTATCACGAATTCGACGTAGCAATCTGGAAAAATAGTTAGATAGAATGCAGTATTTCCCGATTCGCGCTTTTGTCCAGCTATTTGAAACAATGCGACAAAAGTTATGAATATATGTTTGTCGAGCTTCAATATGTACAGAACAGAGAGCTTTCGGGGGCGAAGTTCGTGTCCGTATAATAGTCGATGGCATCTATGTTAGCTATCGTATTGAAGCAACGCGGAAATCACAGTGAACCTTGGTTCTTGGTTGAATGGGTGAATATTGTCCAAAGTCGATCGACGAATTCACCAAGCTCGAGGTTCCGCGATAACCTTTTTCCGAGAAGTCGGACACCCCCTGTAATCGATGATAGACGGTTAGCTCATCAATCCATAGCTACCTAGGAAACATGACTGCTACACTTGTAGTCTTCTGTCAATTGTTCAAATTGGAAATTGACATTCAAGATGTACAAGTCTATCGTTGATAACGTCAATTCAAAACCTACTCATAGAGTAACACGAATTAGATTCCCATTATCTGTGCTACTCCTTATCGCTGTCGTTCTTGGTTTGCAGCTTATCATTCTCCCCCGATACATATATCAAGTATCTCCAGCAGCTACAGAGCTTTCAGATCATTACACATCTCAGCTTGAAGTGGGATATTCTAGATGTCTAGATCTACATACATTGCCCAAAGAACACTCTCATTCGGAGATCACGACACGTAAGAATCCTCGCTGGAACTCTGTTCGTGGTCAGAATCAGACCATAGTCTTGAAAAATGCGACTCTATTCGATGGGAAAGCTCTTCTTAGTGACTTCGTGGATATAACATTCGAGGATGGGCTCATCAAGTCCGTATCAACAGCTACTAAATCTGTCGGCCATGGTCCTTATGTACAAATTGTCGACCTCGAAGGTAAATATGTTACACCAGGTCTGGTCGACATGCATTCACATCATTTCTTGCACGCTTGGCCTGAACTCTCTGTTACAGGCGATGAGAATGAGGTTCATATGGGTCCTCTCACTCCATTTGTTCGTGCAATTGATTCCATCAAGACGGATGACAAGGCAACTGCTATAATCGCTTCAGGCGGTGTTACAACTTCCCTTCTCATCCCTGGCTCGGCAAACATTATAGGTGGCGAAGGAATTCTTGTCAAAAACTTCGTTCCTGGTAGTGAAACTGGTGAGGAAGTAGTGGAAGAAGTTTTATTTGAACATGGTATACCTGTTGAGGAGAGGAGGAGATACATCAAGATGGCGTGCGGCGAGAATCCTACAAATGTCTATGATCATACCCGAATGGGCAATGCTTGGTTATTTCGTAAGCAAATGACACGAGGAAAGGAATTAATTGAAAAGCAAGATACTTGGTGTTTATCGGCTGCTGCGGCGCTAGAAAGTAGAGATTCTGCCACTATTTCTGCCTTCATGAGGAACGGTGGTTTACCGGAAGAATTAGAATTAGAATCCACGGTAGCGTTATTGCGTGGTAAAGTTGGAGTCAACATACATTGTTATGAACCTGAGGACCTTGAAGACATGATTCATCATAGTAAAGAATTTGGATTTCGAATTCAAGCATTTCATCACGCCCTTTCAGCCTGGAAAGTACCCGAGTTGATCAAGAGTAGCGGAGAGTAAGTTGTGAAAGCATGTTTGGAGTGTCTGCATTCTCATAGTACACTAGGAATATTACCATTGCGACCTTTTCCGAATTCGGATTTTACAAAAAGGAAGCTTACGATGCCAACTTATGGGGTGGTAGCATTCTAGCTGAGAATGGGGTTCCCGTTGCATACAAATCCGTCAGATACCATTCTCTTATGGCATATTCCAAAGCTAACATTTCAAAGGATCACGTTTTTGAGATAACCAATGCACAATACTTGATGTAGGTCTCCTTGGATTTCGTTAATATAAAACCACTATTGATACATAGGTATTCAGGTTCCAAGCTGCGACTGCACATTCTTTCAATCTTTCTGAGGCTCTTGCTTTGCAATCTGTGACTAGTGTGCCTGCAAAATCGCTAGGAATTGACTACCGGGTTGGATATGCACGTCCTGGTTATGATGCAGATCTTGTAGTGTGGGATTCCCATCCGCTTCTCGCTGGGTCTACACCTTTACAGGTTTACATTGATGGAAAATCTACTCTGGACCCAGCCAGAGTCGCGAAAAACACAGCTGAACTTTCTATCGAACATACTTTAGCAAAACCAAGATCGCGGACTCCTCGGTTATCAAAACAAATTTCATGCAGCAAACTAGATAACTCGGATCAAATTATTGCTGTTACTGGAATTAAAGAAAGCTATTTAACTCCTCGCCAGAATCTCTCATCGGACACCAGTAACTTCACGATGGTTTTGAATGGTGGCAAAGTTGTCTGTCTAGATTTGGAGCAAGAATGTGCCATTTTACTCGGTGAAGAGGCGACTATTATTGAGCTTAAGGAAGGTGTTGTAATGCCGGGGCTCACTGCATACTCACCCAGTCTAGGCTTGGCAGAAATTCTTGCAGCTTCTGAAACCTCGGATGGCTCTTTTGACAAAAGTCTTGCTCAGCTGGAACCAGATAATATTATCCACGCCAAGTACGGGATCCATTTGGATGGACGTGGGTTTTCTAGGGCAAGGCTTGGTGGTGTTACCCAAGTAATCACAACACCAATTTCCGAGACATTTTTTGGTGGTGTCAGCACGGGTATCAAAACTAATGGTAAACACAACATCCTCGACGGTGGCATCTTCCAGGACGATGTTGCTTTACACTTTTCAATTGGTCAGATGGCCAAACGTAAGTCTGGTTTCCACAATATAAATGCAGAACGCTATTAAGCCATAGATACAGAATTTGAGTCCATACCTACAGTATCCTCCGCCATATCAAAATTGCAACATATTTTAGCCAAAAACATTGGCAAGGATAACGTTTATGGCACTGTTGCGAATGGATCATTTCCCTTGGTGGTACATGTAGATAATGAAGTTAGCTCATCCCCTCTTATTTGATATTTTAAAACTGACACATAGAACTACAGTACGATATTCTTCAGCTCATCAAACTGAAGAAGAACCATCCATTGCCCCTCAATCTAGTTCTTCTAGGTGGAGCGGGCGCTCATCTCGTTGCTGAAGAAATCGCTAAATCCAAAACACCAGTCATTCTAACCCGAAATCGCGGTGCGCCGGATACGTACGAGAAGCGCAACGCACTATCTGGTCCTCCACTAACTCGTTCTCCTGCTGCAGTTCTTACGGATGCAGGTGTTCTTTTTGCATTGGCAATTGAAGGAGAAGGCAGTATGTTTCTTGCCCTCTATTCCCCTTCGTTGATCAGCCTTAGACGATCTAACTAAACTTACAGGCGAATCACATATTCACAACCTCGCGATCGAAGCGGGTTGGGCAGCTAAATACTCCAGCCTCACAAAACGTGAGGCTGTGGACTTGGTTTCACGTAATGTCGAGAAAATTCTAGATCTGAAAGTTGCAGAAGAAACTAGAGATTTCGTGATTTGGGAAGGAGATCCATTACAGTTGGGGGCAATTGTTGTATTTAGTATAGAAGGCGGAAAGTTGGGAACGTGTTTGCCCATGTCAAATTGATACTTGATGGCTTGCACCGACGATTTGGCCAGCACGGCCGTTATCAATACCTAAATAAAGAAAATTTTCATTGTCAAATGGCATACTCAGAATTTTACATCAAATGTAAAAATATATGCGGGAACTTATATGCGACCGTCATTTGACACAATGGCCCCGAGCCTCTCGTATTTTTGGGCTTCAGAAATGTTGTTTGGTTTGTTTTTTACGTTGGTAGTAAAATCTCTCATTCTCATCTGGTCTCTGGGACCTGTCCTTCAGCAAGACTCGTAACCTATCAACGGTTCCTTCCCACCACTGCATTTGGCCCGGTCTACGCCCAGTACTGTCTTTAGAAGTCCCAGTAAAAATTAAGCGCCGTCCATACTGTCAGAATTTCCGAACGTCAAATCAAATCTCTATATATAAAGTTATTTAACCCGTAGATAAGAAATGAGAATTTTTATTAAATGCATCTGGACAATCACATATCATACCATCTTATAAAATCCGAGAAATCATGAGTTCTTTACTTAACAAGTACCCTAAGAATCACCATAAAAAGCCAGATACGTCCAGTACCACTAGCTCGGTTAATTCATCAACACACAATGTGACATCGACGAACGCTTCATCCAGGACCCAGGTTGCAAGTACAGCTTCCCTTAAAAGTGGAACGGGTGAAGGTAGTAAACATCGCAGTCACAAAAGTCATAGAAGTCATGAAGTATCCACCAGCTCACCTAGCACGGTAGTAAATAGCTCATCAAGCTCCGCAAAGGGGGGTAAGAATACAGATTCGGGCAATGGGGGCCATCAAGAGAAAAAGAGCAGCCATGAGCCTGGCACCACACCCTCTCAAGCTTCAGTATCAAAACCAAGACCAGAACTAAAACAAGCATCTAAAAGTTTTCTATCACGTATAAAGATTAATCCTGAAGAGAAGAAAAAGGAGGAGAGACTCGAACAAGAGCATAGAGATTTGCAGGCGCAAAAGCACTCGGATTACACCTACGTGAAGGCACACGACGAGGTAAAGCTAGCGCGATTAAGATATCGGCTAGCTAAAGAACACCTTGAGTTTCTAAAGAAGGATTCATCCGCGGCTACAAAAGAAATTGAGGAGCAAGAAAGGGAGGTGGAATCTAGAAGGGAAACCCGTAATGAAGCGGACGCAAAATTCGAAAGAATCCATGAAATAGACGAAGGACTAGCGGAAGCACAAAGGGTGTTACTGAGCAAAATGAGAGAGGGTAGTTCTTACAGGACCAAAGTAGAAAAAATGAATCGAAAGAAAGAAAAAGAGACTCGAGAATGGGAAATTGAACAGGCTGAGGAAAAGGAGAGGGTCAAACAGGCTGCAAAGAAAGCTGATGAGGCGGAACAGAAAAAAATTGCAAATGAGATGAAGACAAAAGAAAAAATCAGAATGAGGGAAACTGAGGTGAAAATGTACAATAGAGACGAATTGGAAAAGTCACGGTATGAGGAAAAGAAAAGAGAACGAGAACGAGGAAGAAGGGAAAAGTAACAATACTTCTCAATCCTGAATGAGGCGATGTTTACTCTTCAGCGCAGATCAAGACAAAGCTAGTATCGGGAACCCGAAATATGGCTATTAAAGAGGTATACATGTTAATTATTCTACCTCTCAAAGCAATTATAGTATACTATACATGATTTGTGCCAAGTTGAACTTTTTGTTCCTATCAACTTTTGGATATCAGACCCATCTTAACCCGCTAAGTTCTAGAACATAAAACCTCCCTTTCCTGCTCTCACTCCTACTCACACTTATAACACCCGAAACTTCTATCTTCGAGTTCTACTCCAAAGGCTTCTTATCCTTCGGTGCCGCTACTTCTAAAAGCCGCACAGAGTGCTGCATAGTGGTGTGTCAAGTCCAAGACGTTTTGCGGTAAGCTTGTTGCTTGAATAATACTCCTAACCTTCACAGCACCTTCGTCTTCTATCAGTGTGCGTATTGTGTATAGCAATTCCGGTGAGAACTCCGAGTACCATCTGTATTGCCAAGTGACCAGTCTAATAACACTGGCAACTGTGTCTCGAGTATTCCTGTTCTTCTCCAATTCGGCGAGAATTCCCGCCAATGCTTTGGGAGAGAAGCGTATTTGAAGACAGTTGCGATAAGCTTCAACAGCTTCCGGCTGGTGATGAAGCCTATCAGCTAACGAGCCGAGAATTTCCCATTCCTCGGCCGACTTCTTGTATTGCATTTGTTGTGCACGGTACTGAGCCATTTCAGTTCTCCATATAGTATAGATACGAAGATCTTCATAGAGAACCATGAATAGACTATCTAGCCAACGCTCACAAAGTCTCTTGTTATTGAATCGGGAAAGTTGTTCTTCGGTGGTCTCGCTCTGCTCAATGTTAGCGGGTTCATGGGGAAATTTCGAGCGTCACTCACATCTTCGTTGCCACTTTTTACTTCTTCTGCTGCAACAGTATGTGAAGGCTTCTCTACAGAATCATCGGCTCCGCTACCATCTTCAGCGTTCGGTTTAGGGGCTGCCGAATCGCCGTTCGTACTCTTTCCGTCGTCGGAATGGTCATCGCCATTTGCACGAGGACCTGGACTTCCTCTCAGTACGTCGGTGCTTGCACTACGCTTAGTGGATTCACCTTGTTGACCAACTGGTGGTTGCTTTTCACTTCTATACTCCTCTTCCATGACAAATACATTACTCCTAATCTTGAGAAGTTGATCCCAGCCAATTTTTGCAGTCATTTCTGTTAAGATACTGTAAGCGTGCTTAAAAGTACCTTTGTACATAGCTGCGCGCAGGTTTAACAGGCTTTGGTGAACTTGTTCTGATAGCCTTGACTCCGGTTCACTATCGATCTCGTCTAACCTAGTTTCAGGAAGAGTTGGAAGATGGATTTCCTTAGGCTCTGGCATGTTAGGCGCATCCTTGTCTTGGTATGTGAACATTGGGCATGAATTTAGAGTTGTAAGAGCATTCTCCCAATCTTCCATGGCAACATAAACTTCAGCTAGGCGTGCCCATGTTCCAAATTCGCTCGGCGCAGCAATGGTACTTCGATCTGCACAACCAAGGGCCATCTGTAATCTTTCAGTCTTGAATTCTGGCTTGTTGGGGTCCATTGCCTTCTTTTTTAAAAACTCGGCTTGAGTATCAAGCATAACATAATCCATTGGCGACTGCTTCACAGATTCATGTAATACTCTGACGGCTTGTACCTCCTCATTGCCCATAAACAGGACCTTGGCTAAAAGAGAGGAAACTTCAATATTTCGGGTTCGGAGCTTTTCGAACAGATTGATTCCAGAGGCGTATCGCCCAGTGGTTTGAAAGTATTTTAGAAGACCTGTTGTTAGATGATTCGAGACATTATTTGGAACCTGAACGATCGAATCGGATCCCAATTGCCAACCTACAGAAGTTAGCCCTGGATTTTACCATTATATCAGATAGTGTACCTCTGAAGAACAACTGTTCAGCAGCCTGGAGGAATCTATGTTCCGTCTCCGTCGTTGTCACTGGGTTGAATCTCCTAACTCCGATTATTTTTCTAATGGTGTCTCCACTGCCATCATCCGCATATGAGTATGCCCGAAGAACACTACACAAGTATGTTTCTAACCATAACTCATCGGTTGTCGTCCTCTTATCGCCTCGTTCATCGATACAATAGCTATCAACGCTTCCTGGAATTGTGACATGGACGCGCATATCCAAACGAGAAAAGGCATTGTAACAACTAATAGAAATTAGTAACGCTCCACGTTGACAGACTTCTAAACCGACCAATATACGCCCTCTACTATCTTTGTCGTAGACTGATGGGTTTCTTTGTAGGTAAGAGTGTTGATATATGCAGCTAAACTTGCAGATGATGAAGCATCGACGCCGGTGACATGATGATACACACCAATCTGCTTTCCTGGATTTCTCGGAGCTTGCTTAATCAATTGGACTAAATCTGGCGGACCCAATTCTCTTAAAGCTGCTAGAACTTCAGATCGCGCATCGATGGATTCGTGAACGATCTCTTCGGTGATCTCAGGAACAGCTGGCGCAACCATCTTATCCTCTCACAGGGCGAGCCTGTCTTGTTGGTTTTGGTGAATATCGCTGTGCGAGCTGGAACGATTGGTGATTTTCAGAAAGCCCAATTCTTGAATATGTCTTGAAACTACTAAAGACTTGAACAATGATAGTGGGGGTTTCTTGCGGTCGACAACTTTGTGGTTGGTATACCAATGTAAACACCTCATCGGCAGGGAGCTCAAGCCACACTTCAGCCTCGCCAACCAATTCATCGGTATCAGGCTGTGCTTAATCAGCACTCCCATTGTCTTGCAAACATGATATGATAACGTTAATAGAGAGGATTTCACGTCAAACAGTGCCCACCAGCCGTAAAAGGTTGTTCCATTGTAGAATTTACTTTTGATATTAAGAATATCTGATCATTGAATTTGAATCGAGACAATGGATAGGTAATTACCTCATTTGGTCTTGCAAAGCTGTAGCTATTCTATTGTCTATCAAAGGCTCAAAAGCCTAGCGCTGTATCTAGAAGTCCAGATATTCAGATGTTCAAACGCCTTCGTTACTACTTCACGAAATAACCTTCTGAGTCCTAGCTTGCTTTTTTTGCTTTTTCTCATTACTTGCTCGCAGTGCTTCAAGTCGAATGTATAAAGATGATCAGTCCACAAGTTGGTTCCGATGCTACCCAACTCGTATCCTTAACTCGTAACCAGATTGGGCTGCTACCATGATACTTCTCTTAACATGTTGTTTTCCTATCATAGATATTTTGGTATCTCCTTCTCGTTTTTCATGACTTCTGTTTCTTTTTGAGTTTTTTAAATCACCTGAAAGAGAAAAATCCTGTGGGCCGGAACTCTTCGTGAGAAAGCACGGGAGCTGGATCATGTCTCTCCTTGTGTATTGGCATCCCAGAAATTTTTCCTGGACCTTGCTCAAAGTTAGAACATATTTGCTTTCCCCTCCAATACCATCCCACCACCTTAAAATGGGACCTCTATTGTCCGTTGGAAATATCGGCGCCCCTCTAGAAGTCTCTTGTGAATCAAAATTCATATCCCAATCCTGATCCTGGTTCAACCCTTTCCCCAAGTCCATCCATTTCGTAACGACATATGCTATCCCTTCGCTCCCATAATTGACGATATTGCTTTGACATTTTGTCCCACAAACTGCGCAACTCCACTGTTTGCAACTCTTGCCTAAGTGCGATAGCGCTGGCCGACACCCACCTCCATGAAAAGTTCCCACGTGCCCGCATATAAAGATGGGATCCAATACCCGTCGTTCCCAGTCAAATACTGTGTGTCCTTAGTTTGGTAGGCTACCTGAATTATATCGAGAAATAAAATTCAAGATCGCAGCACGACGTGCGGATGAGGACTCTGGAAGGCTGTCGGCAAGCACACGTACTGAGGGCGATAAATGATTCGGGCATGTGAGTTCATGCGAAATTCATGGGTGATGCAAAGGCCATTTAGTTGATGGCGATGGTAGTTTATCAACTGGTCCCCTGTTCTTCCTATTGAATGTAGATGAAGTTGTGAAGATCTGTATTTATCTTCATGATATAACTTTGCAGCCATTTGTATTTCACTAAAGCGGAATTGGTCGTGAATAATTGACTCCAACCCGAATGTCTCATCATGCTTCCAACATTTTCTGGCTATCTTCAAAGCAGTCATCAATCCAGATGGTTCATGTAGCTTCAGACATGTATGACACGAGATGTATTGCTCGTAGTCTTTGCATAGGAGATCAAGTAGATCAGTAGTTTTCTTTGGACAAATCTTGACGGCGTCAAGGAATTCAGTCCAGTGTTCTGGGCCGAGAAAGTCTTCAGGTTGCGAGAAGTAAGAGTGAACGCTACAACGGAAGACTTTGAAGGATAGGTGAATGTTTCCCGTGAGATTTCATTGGGGGGGGGGGGGTGAGAATTGCAGCGTTCTCCTAGACATGGGCAACACTTTTTCGTATTGGAAATCTAAATGTTTCTTCCCGGGGTGTAAGCTTTTTGGTGGTAATTAGTTTTTGCTCCACAGAATTCGCAATCCCCGTCTGCGCCGCTGTAACATACGCATAGCTAATTGTGTAAACCTATCTCCAATCATCGATACAGTAGGTAGTATTCCCCCCTTTACAAGTCGCTATACCAGATTTTCTGTCTACGGAGCACGCGACCCTTCTTGTATCACATTATCATATTCATATTTAATTGCCCAAACATCTCTGCCAATTTTGATGATGTAATAAGTATTCACCAGAGGTTCGTGGTTAGGTATGAGGATGATAGGTTCGCTGTTCCAAAGTCCTAAAATCGTTGCTTCTATTGTAGTGGTATCATCCACACTCTTGAATTCCCAACCAATATCACCAGCATCAACACAGTAGCTGGTGAATGCGCGATATATAAGTATAATAGTAAATAGCTTTGAATACTTATAATTCTGCCGTTGCAGAACATCGGTTCTCTCCAAACATCTACCAAGTTTCGGACGTATACGGGATGATCTAGGCGCAATATTTGACTCGGAATACTCATCGGCCCGCGATTGTAGGGTACTGCTTTCCCTAGACGTCGATCGATCTTCGCGCGTGTTCTGGGTTCCATAGACACGATAGAAGATTATTATCACCGAACGATATCATATTGAATATAAGAATATTTTGAAGGTCTCCGCAAGTCAGGAATAGAACTGGACAATGTATATATATATTCTCTGTATTGTGGGAACATTCCTGAAACAAACTTAGCTATGACATAAGGAATCGGTTAGAGAAGAAGTTGCTAGCCTGAATAGGGCATGTAACATGTAATTAGCTTGATGCCAGAGCCCTAAGGGGTATGGCTGGTCCAATGGAAACCAGATCCATTACAATAAAATCCATTTTTCTGTTAGGAAATCAAGTGGACTAGTGCACTACACTAAACAACCATCTATGATTATTCAACCAAAATATGACGTTTGGTGACTTACTACCCCCCAAACTCCTGTAACTCCCAGCCCAGTACCGGTGTAAACTACAACCACTCGCCATATTCATCTATTCTCCTCTTCCCTCAGCATACGCAACACCTCGCAGACGCTCATTTTTCACGTAGAAGAAGCTTCATATCATCCATCAATCTCACCCCGCGTTACCACCACACACATATCTCCACGACTCCTTGACTACCCAATCATATCGGCCATTTCACAAGAACAAGTCGTCTTGAAAGAGATACGTTTGTCCATCTATTGCATTGTATTGAGCTTCTCTAGTCGAACAAAAGTATCCGATGCCCAAACCAATATTACAGTATTACAAAAGAAAGACTAACCTCTCACCACTATGAACATCTCAATAATATCGTCCTAGCGAATCCCCATTGGCATTTGAGTAATATCGTATCGTTACAATATCCATTCATGCGGCTTTTAATTATTACTACTACTACTACTACTACTACTACTACTACTACTACTACTACTACTACTACTACTACTACTACTACTACTACTACTACTACTACTACTACTACTACTACTACCAACCCCCAAATAACACAACTTATTAAATTTACAATAATAATCTCATATAGCAATATCGTATATATCAGCACCTCATCTCGGCCATCACAAATACTATTCAATATTTAGTATAACCAACTATACTCTTCAGATTCAGATTATAAATAGTCCTCTTCCTCTTCCTCTCCCAATCCTAACATCAAACATCCCCGATCCAAATCCAAATCTAAATCTAAATCTGAATTTATTTTGATTTACCTTATTCCTCAATACTCCCACACTCCCAAAAATATTCACCATCTAGAAGAAGAAGAAGAAGAAGAAGAAGAAGAAGAAAAAAAAGTATCACCATCTACTCCCCCCCCCCTCCTCAAAAAAGATAAAACCCGAAACACTAAAAAAGAGAACCACGTGAAATCTCAATCTCAACCCTCCAACTATCCAAACCACAATCAAGATATCACGTCAACACATATATAAAAGCCTGCTTGCTTACTTACTTACTTACTTATTACTCCTACACAAGATTATTCATTACTCTATGACTCTATGACTCTAAGATCTTTCGCTCGCTTCTCCGCACCACCACCCACCCATCCTCCCTTCCTCTCTCACAAATCAAAAGCCCATTTATTCTAATCATTCATTCCATTCCATTCCATAACAATTATATAATAGAATAGAATAGAATAACTAACAACTAACAACTAATAAATATCAATCAAACTCTCAAACACTCCTATGCAAATAGCAGAAACAATAATGAACAGGGAATGACGAATGATAAATACACAAGTAAATACTAACATCAACAACAACAGCAACAACAACATCGTCATCGAGCTTAACCACACCATACCATACCATACTCTTTGAGAATGAATAAAGAACCCTCATCCCTAAAATATCAAATTCAAACTCCTAATTTCTCAACAGATGTATGGATCCCATCAATACATCAATACATCCATCCATCCATCAACATTTAGAATCACTTCCTCCTTAACATCAAACCCATAACAGATCTAGTTCCAGAATCTCCCATTACCTCTAGAAAACCTACACCCATATGGTTATCACGAGCTCATTCATACTATACTACACATCAAAGTATAATCACAATCACAAGTATTCAAAGGTCAGAAAGTAAAAGGCAATAAACTCTTAATTAATCTAAAAGATCATACACAATCGTCTTTTGCCTTCCTTTGAATCTCAAAGGTTTATTTCCTCACTCCTCCATGTCATTCGTTATGAGTGAGGGACGATCAGAATTTTCATATCTCTTCACCCACACTACCCCTCAATTTCCCAAATCCTCAATCTATATATCCCATCCATGCATCAAGTTCAATCCCAATCCATTCCATGCAAACCTCCCAAATGGTATAATAAACTTTCTTACTCCCACCCCCTTTCAACAAAGACAAGAAAGTAGAAGACAATCAGATCCATTCAATTCCACCCCTCACCACCTTGGAAAATAAGAAAAGTCGAAAAAATCGAGTAACAAACTCAGGATATCAAGAACCCATCATAAAATCGTTTCGTAAAAGGAAAAAAAGAAAAAGAAAAATCCATCTTTGTATCCAGAGCCCCAACTGATATTGAACCCCTTGACCCAAGCATGCCCTTTTTTTGTTACGAATTACTTGCCACGTGCAAGCAAACAAGCCAAAATGTCTTTTTGACTAAACTCATCTTTGTAGTAGAAAAGTTCCGGTGTGGCATAGCTAGCCAGGAGATAGTCGAACCTCGACTGCAATAGAATTTTCCCTCCCTCCTAAAGTGACCCAATCTTTCATGCAAAGATATCAAATTTGCGTGCCATAACCACCTACATTCCACCCAGATGTTCCCCTTGTCTGGCATTCATCAAAATCAGAATAGTTTTTATTCATCATTTGTGAACCAGAGAACATGATTGAAATCAAAAACAAACGCAATCCATCCCGTATGCCCATCCATTTTTGTGCAAGTCAACTCTCCAACATTAATGAGAAGCTGACGAAAGATCCAGAAAGACAAAAAACATAGTACAAGAAGCTTACTTTTGGAAGACTGCCCTTGAAAAGCAAGACCCAAAAAGTAAGAAATAGAAAAAGTCTGTGCATAATTACATCTTGCAATAGCGAGCCCAAACGTGACTGCTATGAATTTTTTGTATAGCTCTGAACTTGAGCACAAAGGTCTAGAAAGCAAAATGTGTAAAGAAAAAGCGAAAATGCAGTTAGTAAACAATCCCAAGCCTGAAAACCCAAACTCCAGACCAGAAACCTTCCAGGTCCCATGCCCGACCCATTTTGAGAGAAGGAAAAAAAAAAAAAAAAAAAAAAAAAACAAGAAAATGTCTAAATTCGCTTGGTGTAACGCCGTAGATGTGGTTGAAAAGAAGTAAAGTCGTAAGATCGAGGCGGCCACCGGAAGGCGCAACGCAACTCGAGATCGTGATAGTCGGACATGAATTCCGTGTAGTTTATTATCGAGTAACCTTTGAATTTGATAAAAGGAGATCAGGTAGACCGTTGACGATACCTCTTTTTGTAAACGTAATATGTGCTTTAAATAGCTGATAAAAGAAAATAAGTGAAAACAAGAACTTTTGTGACGACGAGTATTGGGGTCGTGTGTAATCCGGTGTAGAGAATTAAACCGATCGATAAACGATTGAGGATTACTTAACCAACAACAGCTTGGTGTCCTCCATATGGGTGGTGAGGCATGAAGTATGGCTGCTTTCCTTGAGAAGAGTATTCTGAAGGCTGCGGGTTCCAGATGTTCAAACTGTATTGGTGAAAGTAGTGAGAAGGACTGTAATGGTGAGGGCTATATTGGTGAGGCCATTGATTGTGGAATCGAGTAGACATATCGGGCATGACATAAGGAGCATTGGCTGCGGCCATACATGCCTTCGTATACTGACTGTACGCAGCAGCATTCCAATCATACTGAGGAGCTGTGCTGGTAGCACTCAAATATTCAGGAGTGGTGACACCCGAATCCGGAGCAGATGGTGGTGTATGCTGAGGGGTAGGATAGGAATGATTGGCCCAAGCAGGATGCTCGTAATGAATGTATTGCTGTCGCTCTTGGGTAGCACTCTTGGGATAGCCTCGGTAGTTGGCGTTGGATGGACGACGCGAAACATTGGTATCGATGGGAGCCAAAGGAGTAGGTGGAGCGGAAAGACGCTCGAGAGTAGCAGCCTTGACCTTCTTTCGGTCCGCAGACCAGAGGCTCCAATTTGCCAACCATGCTTGGTATGCATCGCTGTTGTCAAGGTCGACATACAAATTCCAGCCGATGGCCTCCAACCAGCTATGCTCCATGCTGTTGAGTTCGGCAACTGCGATACCACTGACCTCTGACCAGGACTTGTTCTGGAAGGTATTATCATCCAAGAACTTACTTCCCAGAAGCAAGCCAACAGTCAAGAGTCTCCACATCGAACCACCTCTTGAAATGACCTTTGGGTGTTGTTGAATTCGGTTGGAAAGATAGTTCATACCAAGAAGAATGGTGGTGTGAGGAAGACGGGTGGATGAAAGGAGTCCGAGAACGAACTTTCGGAATTCTGGTGCGACAGATGTTGTGTTGGGATCAACAAGTCTCTGTGTCATTTCTGCCACATAGTCTGTCATGTCCTCGATCTGATATTCCAGATGAGCACATACACCTCCGGGAACCATGATGGGCGAAGTTTCAGGGGGACCGACGAGATTCTCTGGAACCTTGTCGGGAAGCAAGAAACAGGATTTCTTGCTGAGAGTTGTAGTAGTCGTCGTGGTAGAAGTAGAAAGTATGCTAGTTGATCAAGCAAGCAAGCGAGTTGGGTGATGCTACTAAACAATGAAGCTTCGGATTGAATGAGATCCTATCGTGGTTGTCGGGTTGACAAAGGGATGTTGATTGAAGAGTGAGGTTGAAAATTTATTGTTGCGTATGCGCCATCAATCGATTGTGTTCAAGGTAAAAGTTGATAATTAAATAAGACTTTTGGTATGACGGAAAAGATGATTGCGAATGGGAATGGGGTGATTGAGAAACAAGTATTCCTTATGGTACGAGAATAGTTGGAAGTGGAAAGTTGACGAGTGTGTTCAGGTAGCAAAACACAAACTTTTGAGACTAAAAGAATCGAATATGCTTGCGCTGAATGTCGAAGCCTTGAAAATCTAGGTTGATCCTTTAGAATTATTAGTAAACATTCAATAAATGTTAATGTTAAATATTAAATGTGCTGCAAAATGAAGTCTGTGCTACGTCTGAAGTCTGATACACCAAAATCCAAGACCATGATGATGTGACAAAGATGCGACTTGGATCTCGGAGGAGGGAGGAGGAAGAAAGAAACAAGATGGAGCGAGTCGAGGATCACTCCGACGAGTTCCAGGAGAAGGTAGGAGATGAATGTTATTGTGCACAAGAATGATTTGAGAAGAGGATCAAGTGTCGATGAGCAATACGAGGGAATGCGTGAGATTCGCATGTGTATTGTGTACGTGTGTATGCTGTCGTAGAGCATTCGCGGATTGTTGTGGCATATTCGGCAAGGTGGAATGTGAAAGATATGACGGTGTTCCAGGAATCCAAAACAAGCTGAAATTGTATGTGAGGAGAAACAAAAACTGTACGAACCTTTTCTTGACAATGAAGTCTTCAGAGGATAATCTTCTGGAATGAATTGAAGATTTCTTTCAACCAATGCCAATGCCACTGCTGGAGTTGTTTCGTTCCTAGTAGATACAGGCAATGTAGGACCTGTCGACCTGTAGACCTGAAGTCGAGATGGAAGTGCAGGAGTGTGGAAGTGTGGAAGTGTGGGAGCGTCGGATCGTAAATAAATTATTCGAGGTCGGATATGGTGGGAGGTGTGGCCAGGGAAGATCGGGGAGAAAACGAGGATAGAAATTGAGAATGAGATTGAAAAACAGATCAATGAGGACGTTGATGAATTCAAACCCTTCTCGAACCTATTCAAAGGAAAAGGTAGAAATGGATGGATAGCGAGGTAGAGGTGGTGGTGGTGATGGAAAAGGGATTCGAGGTGGAAGAGACGGAGAGAGAGAGGATAGAATGGAATATTATTAGGGTAAGATAAACCTTAGGTCGGTCGTCCGTACCCTTCCAGTGGGTTGGTGGATGGGGATGGGGATGGGTAGAAGGATATGGAGATGGAGATGGAGATGGAGATGGAAATGGAAATGAAAATGGAAACGGATATTTCTCTCGAATCAAATCCAAGAAGAAGAAGAAGTTGTGAAATAGAATTTTTGTGCGTAAAAGTGGAGAACGGGCCTGGGTATGCTCTCTCTCTCGCTCTCTCTCTCTCTCTCTGGAAGAAAAAAACGCGAAGAGAAAAAAAAGAAAAAAAGTTAAACTACGAGAGCAGAAGCAGAATGACGGGGAAAATCGATTTCTTTCCTTTCCTTTCCTGTCTCTCTCTCCACTCTCAAAAGAAACTAAAAGATTCTGGTCCTGTTCTTATTCTTGATCTCGTTCTTGTTCTTGTTTACTTTGCGTGTGTGTTCAGTCCAGTCCCAATGTGAAGAAAGTGGGTTGGGAGTCAAGGGAAAAGGCGTTCAAAGACTGGATTGGACAGTGTGGATGGTTAAAGTGGAGCCAGAGGAGCCGTCTAGGTGTGACCATCCATTTTATGATTTATATTTATGAATAAAATGGGAGAATTACTCGGGATCGATATTAATTATTGCAACGGGTGGCGCAAGGTTTATCATTGAGCGAAGGGTATTTTAGCAGCAGGTGTTTACGGGCCCGTATTTACTGGGTATTACTGGGTATTACTGGGTATTACTGGGCTAGCTATTTCCTTCGCGGTATTCACTCCTAGGAAAATAATCATGACGGGTGTGATGGAGTGAATGGTTTCCCTTCATTTCATTCCACGTGCATTCATTGGTGGATGCATTTCACCTTTCACTGCACATGTGCTCGATCTGTCCTTGTCACTTTAGTTTCAGTGTGCGGATGCGTATGACCATGGACCATGGACCATGGCTATGCGATTCCCTCTCTTTGGGTATATCTTTCCCTCGCCCGCACCAAACGGGTAACGTTTCTCCTAGCGTCGCGATGGATCTTTCTTCCCAGCGTGCGTGCGCTGTGTATCACGACGACCCAGAGCTCCGTAGATAAATCCCTGGTCAGTGGCAGGCTGGAACAGAGTGTGAATGGGAAGGAAATTACGCCCACGAACATACACACCCACGGCAAGGTTAAACGGGAAACGGTATCTGGATTTAAATTGGGAGGGTGAGATTTGGGAGCGTAAGATCTAAGGGGCATCAACGGAAATTCTACCGACGGTGGGAATGGGGAATGGGGATTGAGGAAATGAGGCAAATCATGGCAACCCCGAGTTGAGTTCAAGACCATCGAGGTGTCAACCAGTATCGTCGTATCAGCACATTGCCCAGATAAACCTTCACGCACTCACGCACTCATTATACTCTGGGTAATGCCACTAGACTTCACGACTTATTCCACGCAAAGTAAATAGCCTCATTATCAAATGGCCGATGACTAAGGAATGCTAATTCTCCATTCTTTTTATTCCTAGAGCCAAGCACAAACGATCCATGATAATTGGTGGGTGGGTGAATATGTATGGGTCAGACCAGATCATTCTTGTATCAAGGTTCCAATGCCTTCCTTGCCTTGCTCAGACTTGTCGCCCTCGCACTTCTCTACCCATCATCCATCTCTACCCTTCTCTAGCCATTGATGTCCATTGGCTGAAATGGTGGCCAGAGGCAAAACAGAAAAACGATGTGCGATTGATCTATCTCATCATCTCGTAATGCATGATGATATGATGGTGTTGTCCCCCTCCCTCACATTCAGGATTGGATACCAAACCTGGACCGTTTGCCTCTTTTGCCTTCTTTCCATGGCTCATCACTTTATTATAACCTTACTTAGCTAGTTACCTACCTACTAATACGTCAATCATGACATATCTTCCACATCTTCCATAACTTCCATAACTTCCATCTTCCATCTTCCATTTTCCGTCTTCCATCTTCCACATCTTCACATCTAAATTGATTAAAATAGGAAGAGGATGAGATGAGACTACACCAAATGCGTCATGAAGAACCACGCACGATTTATCCATCCATCCGTCCCTAGTGAGCCATCCATCATCCATCCATCATCGTATCCTCCATCATCCCAATCACAACACCAACAAGCCCCAAGAATCTCCAGCTACGTAGAAGGAAGGTCAAGTCACCCAAGGTTCCAGTTCCAGTGCCCAGTTCCAACAATTAATTACCCTTCCCTCCCCCAAACATATGTATGAAACCCATTCCACCTGCTTCCCTCCCAGTAACCAATCCCACCAGAACCCTATATCTCAATCACAAATTTGAACCTTAACCTTACCAATCAACTCTATTCATTTTCCCCCAAATGTACAAACGAGAAACCGTAACCGCAGTCTGCACAAATGTACCGAGAGAGAGAGAGCACGCCGGCCACTTGATTTTCTGACGGCCCAGAAGCAGAACTTGACATTGCCAGCGTGGCCACCCATCAAAAGGATGGGTCGATCCAGCTGCAAGTCTATTCACAAACAAACCCATCCATACGACTGGACCAAATCCACCAATTCACCCCCCCTCTCACCACTCAAGAAGATCCTGAATTTTTTTCCTTTCATTTCGAGCTGGGAACTAGGAGCTTGGGCGCGAGCATGCGAATCCGTATGTACTATGTATGTATGTACTATGTATGTATGTACTATGTATGTATGTACTATGTATGTATGTACTATGTAGGTGTGTATGCAGTGCCAGTAGACATGGAAACAAAATGCATGCCGCTCGCGCACAATGTAAGTAATAATACCTGCCAACCACAGCCCGAGGAAGCCAAGAGAAGGCTGGGAAAGCGTAAAAACAAGATCCGCTATGATTGTGAAGAAAGTCTCACATTCCAAAACGTATCGCTTATATTGAGTCATTCATTGGATTTTTTTTTGGATTTTTTTTTTTTTTTTTTTCGGAGACGCTTTTGTATCCGTTGGTCCCAGATGTCTGTCCAGTTACGTAGGGGATGCGAGGTCTGATACATTGTGCGCCAACCGGTTTGGTCTTGACCGATAGATACCTCGAACTATGTGCATGTTTCCCATGATGAAGTGTGACAGATCTCTTCAGCGCCATCTCAATTTTCTGAGAATAGTATCATGTTTCTTGCGGGAGAGCGTGCAGCGTACGTACAGCAAAGAGTAATATATTGACTGGCAGAGAAACATGGTTATTTGACTCACTCCTCCCCCTATTTGTCAAGGATTCAATTTCTCAATCCATCATCATCATCATCGAGCAAGCGTCAATAAATATACCGTATCCATCTAATCACCACAACCGCCGATACAGTACCGTACCGTACGTACCAATATCAATCAAATGAAGTTTTAATTTCCCACACCATAATACTTTCTAAACTTAGAATCATCGAATGAAGATCACTCGACGCCGGCTGATAGACAGGACCGTCAGTCTATGAATTTTGTGAAAAGGACGCAGAAGAATTATGCAAACCTTTGATTTCCAATCCAATCCGCCGCGACTTTCTTTCCAGACCCATGAGCATTGGGCGATTCCCATGAGAGGCATCAAACTCACTTCGACCCATCCCTGTCCGCACACCCATCCAATATGACATTGACACTCACTAATTTTCCCACTACCTCTCGACTCCATGCTTCATAGGCTGTGAATCTGTGAATCTGTGAATCTATGATTGCATGCGCCTTCTTCCCACCCACCCATCCATCCATCCATCCATCCACGAGCCAAAACAAAACGGCTTGCTCACATATCCATGTTTGTGTGTCTGCGTATGGTATCATATTCAACTTTACCGAATCAGGCTCGTTTTATCAGTTGGCTCGTTCACGAATTAAATCAATCTAATCTGTAATGGGAAATTTTCAAGATAGGTAAGTAGGTAGGTAGATGGGTGTGGAAATTTATACATGTATATGTATATATGTACGTACTCTATACAGAGTATATATATATTTCGAAACCAAAACTAAACCCAAATCAAAATCAAACAAACCTATAAAAAAATATAAAAAAAATAAAAACAAAAACAAAAATTAAATAAAAAAAATCAAAAATCAAGGATTAAAAAATTAAAAAAAATTTAAAAATCACAGTACAAGCACAGCACAGCACAGCACAACACAGCACAACACAAAACTATCGAATCAAACCCGAACCAAAACCCACTCCCCCCAAAAAAGGGCAAAGACCAGATGATGATCCCGAAATAAAACGACTCAAACAAAGCCTTGAACATCAAGCGGTCGGTCCAGTCTCGTTAGTCCGTGGCAGTGGCAGTGGCAGTGGCAGTGGTAGTGGCATTGGCAAGCGACCGCAATCGAATTGAATCGATGTCATTCATTCACTCACTCACTCCATCTGCCTGATACGAAGAATTTGGTTAGTTTTAGTATTTAGTTATTTTATATTATGTGATTGATGTTATGTTATATTATATTACACAATGTTAGGTATATTATATCCAATCCAATCCATTCATCCGACCAGCTCACCTCTCTCTCTCTCTCTCTCTCTCCTCTCAAGATCCTTTGTGAATCTTTTTTTTTTTTTTTTTTTTTTTTTTGGCAGGCTGTTCTTAACGCGCATTTACTTCATATATACATACATACATATATCTACGCTACACTCACGCATCACGTCTCGAGCGAGCAAGTCAGCCTTCATTCAATATGCACGCGCAAATTCACATTTTTGAGCGCGCGCAGAATATGGCGTGGCATTAGTATGAGTATTAGTATGAATGTAAACGTGAACATGACGCTGGCTTGTTAGGTTAGCTTATTTGGTGTTTTATATATATATTTGGGTATAGATTTGGGTATGGATATGGATATGGATATGGATATAGATATTTATTTTGATATTGAGATTTGTAAACCCAAAACGAAAAAGAGAAAAAGAAATGACTTTGTCTAGGTACCTAAGTGTCTGTCTGAGTAGGTAGGTAGGTAGGTAGATAGGTAATAGGTATATAATTTCCCCTCAATGTAATTAATATCAATGTATAATGATGTTTTTATATCTAATTTTCCATTTCCATTTCCATTTCCTGTCTTCTCTCTTCTACACGCAATATCGGAGAAAATCCCCCTCCTCTATAAGTATACATATAATAAGTAAGTCACATTTCTCCTACTCCCAAGTTCCAACCAATCAAAGCTCCCACAGCTGGGATAGGAGACTAATCTTTTACCTATATATTCTTCTATAAGTTCAAACCTCTTTCTAACTCTCCAATTACCTATACTATTCTCCTTAAAAATACATTATACTATATCCCTACTATAATCAAAAGTATATATATCAATAATCTCCTAATAAATAAATTAAAAGAATAATCGAATATAATTTAATAGAATATATTCATTTCAAAATGAATATAATTTTTTTCTAGCCTTTTCAAATAAAGTAATTCCATCAATATATATTATAAGCTTTTTAATTTAATCTACTAAATAGCTTTATAAGAGATCTTAAATTAATTACAATTTGTATAAGCCGAACACCTTTCTCGATCTTTCCAATAATTCTATTACGGTTATATAAACTCAATTATATCCTAGAAATATTATTATAATCAACTGATTTCAATAAAGTATATTATAATAATATAATTAATGAAATAAATTATAATATTAAAGAATAAAACGTATCAAAAATAGAAAAAACGTGTTTCGGTTAGTAGGAGTGTATAGTGATTATATATTGATATAAAAGATTGAGATATTTTAAATATTTATAATAATATTAAACATGAAGAGGTTTTAAATGTTTATATTGATATAAAGGATTGAAATATCTTAAACATTTATAATAATGTTAAATATTAAAAGACTTTAAATACTTATATTGATATAAAAGATTGAAATACTTTAAATACTTATATTAATATTAGATATTAAAAAGCTTTAAATATTTACATTGATATAAAAAATTAAGATATCTTGAATGTTTATTACAATATTAGTGTTTATATTGATATTAGAAATTAAGAAATGTGAAATGATTTTTGAGATTAATAAGTGGCTTTAAATCCTTATAATTATTGTCTACTGAGCATCATGTTGGAAACTAGATGGAAAAAAAATCGTGTATTAGATAATCATCAGCGGATAACGTCGATAAATGATAAATACATGAATAAATAAGGGAGGAGGGGTGAAGAAAATGGAAATGTTCGGATGACTGATTGATTGATTGATTGATGGGTTAAGATAAATCAGGGATTGGATTTGGTTTTTTGTAATTGTGTATGAGATGAGTATTGGATTGGATTTTGGTTGGATTATTTGGTGTGGTATTATAGAGTGTGTTCTATCTATGGTATGTATGGTATATATTGTGCTCCTAGATTTCAAACCCCGAGCTTGCAATGGTTGATGCAGAAGTGTAGAGGGGTTCATCTACTGGTGATTTGTTTGTAGATTGGGGATATGATTCGGATACTGAATGCTGAATGCACTGTTTGTGTATGTGTGTACATCTTGTTCTGTCACTTTGGATCTGGATCTGGAACGGATCTGGATTTGTATCTATTATCTGTATCTGTATCTATATCTGAATCTGGGTCTGTATCTGTATCAATCTGGGTCTATCTGCTGGCTATACAGCACAGCACAGCACCGTTCAAAGTACATATTTGCGGAACCATAACACACCCACCCAAAATCTCCCTTGAAGAAAAAAGCGAAGGAGTGGGTGAGTGAACACAGACAGCATAGCATGTGTGAAGCATGAAGTCCGATATGCCATGTACGATATATCGAAAACGAAATTTGTCCGTCTATCTATCGATAATACAGAGTCCACGTTTTTCATCCAGGGGCATGGATGGATATCTGGGTACCAGTTGTGGAAATCAGTATCGCTTCCAGTTCCAGTACCAGGAAACGTACGTGTACGATGGATAGATAATGTGACACTGGTATTATCTCCCATGCCATACTATCCATACCAATGATACCTCCTACCCTACCCATCCCATCCCAGAGAGAAGAGCCCCGTTACAATCGAGCGAAAAAGAAAAGAAGAAGAAAAAGAAAAAACTCCGATCTCAACCGTCGCTGTGAATTCATTTGTGACTAGGTAGTAGTGGGTATGGAATTTTAATTTATCTCCGAGCTTGGGTTGGATCCTTGAATCGAATCGAATCGTTTGGCTTCTGTTTCTATGGATGGATGGAGTACGGAGTACCTACCTTTCTTTCTTTCTTTCCCTTCCTCACATGTTTGAAACAGGGAGATGTGAAGTCACAATGTTACTTTAATGTTCTCTGTATTGGATGTTGAGTTGTTGATAGGTGGGTGGTGTATTGGAGTGATTTGATTTCGGGTAGAGTAGAGGGGTTGAATATAGATTTATTTGCAAAGACTAGTTACTCATGGATCTGGTATCTCTTTCCATCTCTCTATTACGAGCAGTGAACTCTCGCTACTCGATTAATAAATTACCTTGTGTGATTCTGTGTGATATCCAGGATACCACTGTACAATACAATACATTAGAGTCAGTTTGTAATCATCCAAACCAAAGACCCTCGAATTCGAATTGGAACCGCCTCAAACTGTATTTACTCTATACTAAATACTTACTTGCCAGGTAAAATAACAAAAACTAATATTCTTAAACCAATCCACTATCAATACCACCTCATAATAATCAAAGGGTTTCAATTAGCGCCACCAGCAAGTGAGTAAACAAGTAACCACATCCCTAATTCGAAATTTGCATGTCAAGTCGGAAGTATTCGATTTGGAGCGGCTTTGCTCACTTTCTTCCTGGGATGGATTGGATTGGATTCTGAATAATTCTTTCGTGATCATGAGATTGGTTCGCTTAGCAATTCCCCCCTTCCTCCCAAGAAGACCCTGAGAATTTTAGACTATCTTTGAATTTGGAGAGGGAGGAGGGATGATTCTTGTATTTTGATGATTTGTGTGATTATGTGTGATAGGTATGTATAACATGATACCAAAATCAAGTTACAAGCAAGGAACCTGGAAATCCAGGTACAGATAGATAGACAGGCAGGTACAGGGTCAGGAACACACATACACCTAAGACCGTAGTACGTAGTACGTACAGACCAAAAATCAAACTCTCATCGATGAATCGAAAAAGCTTTTCGCGCACGCTTGTGCATGCGGTTTGGTATGGAGTACCATGTCATGTCATGTAATGTAATGTATGGAGGTCCGTGAAGGAAACGAGTTACACAGGCCAGATGTGTGACCATGTTTATTTTTATTTTCATTTGCATTTGCATTTGGTGGGAGGAAGGGAGGACCTAGATAGGATATGGCCGTGTGGAAATTTTCAATATGTGCCATGTTGTGATTGGATTCCTGGACTGGTGAGGGATTCGTGTGGGAATGAAAAGGACCCTGATTTGAAATTTGTTGTAGCTAGGTGCGTGAGTGGGTAGATAGGTAGATGCGGCTCGTTTTGGAGTGAACAATCAAAATGAGCACTGAATGGTGAATCTATGGAATAGCATTAGACAATTGGTGATGTAAAAACGAAGAGCGGGTAAGTACTGTAGGAGGTATGGATTTCTCATCACGGGATTGTGAAACGGGCTGGTCGTAGATATCTAGATATCGCTTTGAATCGGATAAATATCGGAAAATCTTCATGTCATATTTCATAGTATCATTGATTCCTCATTCATACCTATCGAGATACCCGAGGAAAACAAAAGCTTCCATTCTTCCTTCTATTCATATTCTTCCGGTGGTTCTTTTATGATGTATGGATGGATGTATGTATGTACTTTGTATATACAATGCATTCCCTTCTTTTCCATCCATCCGTCTATCCGATATTAATTTCCCAAAAACACAACCCAATCAAAAATAACCATCCATCCAAACTCTCCCCAAACCAAGATCCCAGATCCTGAACTCAAGCAGCAAAGCCCCAAGCCCTCAAAAGAGTTTCCAGACTCCTCGGGAACAAAAGATCATCCACCTTAGCTTTTCTCTAGCTTCCGCACAGCCAAGCACCAAGTATCCAATGTGATGCTTCTGAAGTTTCGATTCGCTCGAAACCACGCATGTATGATATATGGAGTAGGTCAGTCGTCTGGAAAAGTTTTTTTCCTCTCGACGGTAGACTCGAGAGTGACGAGTGAGGAGTCTAGATACTTCTTTTAGAAATGGAAATTAGGAAGATTAACTTTTTCACGGTGATGATCGGAATCCCTGATTCCTGAATTCTGATACTTTGGGATTCGATCTGCAGCGAACGAAGGGTCTATGGATCGTCCATCTTCTCAGTCGCTTAACGATGCATAACGGAACCGTATTTATGATTATCGATAGAATCTCAAAGAATCTTCCTCCCCTCCTTCTCCATGTCCGTATGTATCTACACTCAACTCTCCTCGACGACGGGAAAGATTCCCATTTGTCTCTACCAAATAAGATCGGATTTTTGGTAAAATCATCATCATAAAGTTGGAAATACACTTGATTACCCCTCCTATCCCATCCTGTCCTGTCCTATCCGATCCATGCTCTCCTCTCCGAGTCCCCCACGCCCACGCCAAAATATGTAGGTATATGCATTGGCGGGGTAATCATTGACAAACCTGAGAAAAATTGAAGCCTAATAATGGATACCCTCTATCCTGCGCGTGCCTGTGCCGTTTTCTATGCTGATCTATGATTTCATGGTGATCCTATGATGGCGATGCCTGGGTGAAAATTCCAATATATCGCACATACATCGGGAGCCGAGAGGGCAAAAAGATATGGATGGGTAAAATGAGGGGCAGCATACATACATACACGTGGTAGGCACTTCAGAGTGGCAAGAATATGATGTATATTCTACGGAGGAGTACGAAGAAAATGATGGGATTCAAGATAGACGTTTGATTTGATATTATCATCACCCGCAAATACTGAATTAAATACTAGGTAGGCAAATGACTAAGTTGTATGATGCATCGTGATCGCAACGGTCCGTCTATACCCGAATGTAACTTTCCTTCCTCAACTCTTCTCCCATGTAAAAGCTCTCGAATCACCAGAGTGGTTACCTACCGTGCACTCATATTGCAAGTAGGAAAAGAATCGAGATTCAGAATCATCATTCATTTGCTCCACGCTCACTCGTTACGTTCCGTGTAATCAGTAACCCTGACTACTCGATTCGTAGACATGTGAATCAAATATGTCCACTCATATCACATTGTCAACCTAAACCTCAGGGACATCGACCCGTCTGGAATTCATGGCGTACTAATTCATGACTGCAGACACACAGGACAGCTACGAGGCTCCTTACACACATGTACCCGTCTTCGCCGGTAGACACTATCGATATGTATGTAGGTAGCATATCCTCTCCACTTCGACATACGGAAAGTGGATTTGGGTATGCATGTGTGTATGTGTGTCTTTCGCTTTGGTCTTCTAGACCTGTGTATATGTGGTATGTACTAGGAAGCGAGGGAGGTAGCCTGTTGACGGACGACTCGAGAGGCGAATGGATAAGGCTTCCTAATCACCATTGGAATCTGGCGTCTATCTACTGGTTCTAACTCAGAAACTGGGAACAGGTGGAATGTAAGAAAATATAAATTTCAACTATATGATATCGAAAGATCTGCGTCCGTATGCGTATATGGCACGAATTGTTCTGCGCAAAGTTATGTAAGTGGATTTGAGAAGCCAGTCCGACAGGTCACAGATAATATGATGCACACTGTACGGTGTCAAAATCTTTTCTTCATCCACAAGATTGACTGATGATCGGATTTTTCGGATTCGCCGGTTAGATTTGATGGTGGATGGGATGGAATGCGATAGGATGGGATAGGTGAATCGGTATATCTGCAAGTAACTAAGCAAGCAAGTAAAGCCTTATGGATAAAGGGCGTGGATAAAGACGTGGATAAACTGGATGGATAAACTGCGCCACGTCGTCGCGGGTACAGGTGAATGACTCCATTTATTTGTTTTATCGTTTTTTCTCTTTTTGGTCTTGAAAAGATTCACTAGTGTGATCTGGAGCCGGAAAGTTCTCGGAATCCATGATTCTTGGATATTTGTGACAGAAGTCTCGGGAGTGTGTTGTGTTGTGTTGAGTGGTGGGTGGATTTAGAGCAGCAGAGAACATGACATATGACTGATACATGGTTTTGCACAGTCTAAGTCATGATATGAGTGTGATGGTTGATCGAGTCGCTTGCGATCTTCAACTTGTGATTCTTCGTTTGGTAACTGGATGCCGGTGCTAGGAACAAGAGTCAGAGTCAGGTAGATGGATGACTGTATTGTAGGATACTTGTACTTGTACTACCCCGGATATCTTTAGCTTCTCGAGTCTACCACTCATCACTCACCACTTGCCTACTTTATTTACTTCACGCGTCATACACGATATGTGAAATAAGCTTATGGCTTTTTTTTCGTTTCTCCATACTCAAATTATGTTTCAACGATCTAGCGGTCAGGACGGGGCAAGGTAAATAGTCAAAGTACATGTGTAAGATACAGCCCCCGAGTTCCCATTGTAACCCCCACAGTCTATGGATCTTACTTGCGTGTTCATGCGGATTACAGAGGCGGGTTGTTGGGGATTAGGTTGGGAGGCGAAGATTCATCATATGCATTGGGGAGGGTGGCGAGGGAGGCGAGGGAGGCGAGGGATTAAAGGTGAGATCAGCCAAGGGTATACAAGATGACTGAGCTTTGTGAGATGGAATGCAAGTGCATATATCGAGCATACATGATGAACCGTGACACGAAAAGACGGGAAGACACGTGACACTTCGTCTGCTGTTATGTCATAGGATAAGATGGACTAGTAGCTGAGAGCTGAGTCGGTTTACTGAAATGAATGTTTGGTTGCTTCGAATGGTATTGAATTGATATTGATCTAGAGTTAGATAGATACGGGTAGAGTATCACGCATTATAAGTTGAGTGGATGGATATATTCGAAACACACCTTGAGAACTGTTACATTTCGCTTTCTTTCGACGATCCCGTTGGGTCTATGAGAGAGAAGTATTACTCATGATGATGGTTAGTAGTTGTACTTGTTAGCTGCAGTATAAACCTCATATACATGACACATAACACGGCTCATCTTATGACAATCCCTATGCTTATGCCTACTCTACACCATATTACTCGCATCCGATTCGCTGTAGCTATAGCATAAGCATAATTGTTCAGATTCATACAATTACATGGGACTGAGCATTATACATGCGAATTAAGATGAATGAACACAGGGTTTGCAATAAACCTGACTGTAGTCCACAGTAAGGTTGTAGTTTCGAGAATCTGGAGAAGTTATTATCGATTCTATGATTTTGTTGTATTAAATCACTCTAATCACTCTAATCACTCTAATAAATCATCTCAATATCTGAAAACACTTTCAGTATCTAACAATAATTGAGTGCTGTAAAGCTTTTGATCGTTGGCTTGCAGTCCGGACCGTTAGATACACGAAATGAACATTATATACCACATCGTACCTGTCTTACTATCTCCCCTTCAAGATTCTCTTCTCATACGTGGCCGCGGTTCTTTCGTTTTTACCATGTATTAATCAAGATGCACTTGGTTCCTCGGAGCAGAATGTCCATATATTGTGGATGTAGAGGCAGGACGTGAGAGTAACGGCAGTTTGGACAATGGACAAGGAACGAGGAAGAATGTCTTGGATGGTGTAGAATTTGTGATTACAGGATATGTGAATAAAATCAAAAACGAGAATGATATTGGTAATGGTAAGATGTGTCCAGTGTGAGATATACGTACGCAAGTCTTCAAACTCCTGTTGGGTTGATGAGGTTGGGTTTGTCTTTCCAGCAGCTTTTTTATCCGAATTGGGGGTGGGGGAGAAAGGGGAGGGGGAGGAAAGTTCGATATCGATGGAAGATGTTTGACTTTGACATTGCAGTCCTCTGATCTGGTTGGAGTGGAGCAATACACATATGTCTGAGCAGGATTTTTGAAGGGGGGCGAAATCAAGATAATGAATATGTATCTTGGGATTATTTGACGGGATGGAAGAAACAAATGAAATTGAAGCAATCAAAAAGGAACCGTAGATATATATGTGCATCATGGCTACATTTCACGAGCGGTGGGAGGGGATCTGTTGGAATGGGAACACCACCTTCTCAGATGGCTAACTGTTTATGTTTCCACGATATATTAAGTTGTATACTCATTCTTAATATCATCGTCGCCTCTTCGAGTCTCGACAGATTAAAACAACGCTTGCAAGTTACATCAAACTACTGTGAAGATGCATGCGGTACGTCAAGCAGTGAACTTGAAAGCGAAACCTTATAATTGTAAGGCTCGAGACCCGAAGACCTGAAAACCTGGCAAGTTCCTCTCCTTCAACTTAGTCTAATCTAAGTTTCTACTTTTCCAGAGCCAGTTGTCTTCAATCCCCAAGAGTGAGTGCAGACCAAGTTTACTTTTGCCCAACGTAAGTATGGATGGTTATAGAGTCGAAACTTGCAATTCAAATCTCCAAAGAGACAAGTAACTCCCAGGATGTAGCATATTATATGTACACAACATCTTTTGTTCAAGATTACGCGTTTGAGCCACGTGTTCTTGATATTACTATATGCTATATGGACACTGGTAACAACGTAAAGTCTTCAAATTCACGCGCTTGCATGACTTGCTATTATACAGACCCGTTGCTTCTCGTTTTTTCCTTTTGTCCGCCTTCAATCGCGGCTACAGACTGGGGGAGACAGGTATCAAAGAGCACATGCAGTTGTTTCTCCCCATGCTTGCACAGAAAATGCATTGAGAATAAGCTGCTTATTGGTGGAAGACATATTTTATATGCAAATTTAAGTTATCGGATGGGAAAGACTGATTTGCATTGAGGCAATGAATGCTTCTAACGTTACAGTCTATCTTCCAAATGCAATAAGAGTCTGAGTACAAATACACTGACCAGTCTATTTCAAAAGGCTCTCCATGTTTGCATCGCCCTAACGCTTAATTCATTCATCTCTTGTTCCAGATGTCTCATTTGACCCGGCGCTTCTTGAAAATTTCGCAGCACCCATTCTTCCTCAAAGGCATACGAATTGACGAAGATGAAGTATATTTCACGATCAAGTCAAAACTGATCTCTCTCTGCTGTTGCTAGAGCTTTCTGCGCCCTGATCAATCCGTCTCCTCAAAGAGTACCAGCAAAGATAGCTATGAATGGCGTTTACTATTGAGCAGTAGAGTCTTGAATTTGTCTAAATTGGAAGACGGTAAGAGTCAGAGGAAAAACCCTAAGATACCTTGTACGATAGTGAATATTCATCAGGAATAATATGACCATGGTGACTTGATTCAGAGAAAAACTGCCAAGTAGTGAGAATGTACAAAACATCAAGACAACATAGCAATGTAGCAAAATGGAAGAGTCTGTACTGAAAAGATGGTTAGATTCAATGATTTCACCGACTAGAATTCCTCAACAGTTACAAAAATCTGACAGACTCATAAGATAGAGCAAGATAGCAAATCTAAGAACGAGACTAGTTAACTATAAGAGAACTGAAATTTTCGAAAAACAATACACACATTCAAAAGGGGGCATTGAGGGGCCGTGCGCGGAAGCGGGATGTCGGCTAAATCGAGGATGCACGTCACTCCTTCAATCCTCCCGAAATACGACATTCACAATAGAGCAGAAGCGTGATACCTATTGCTTTTCATTGTTCCCATCCATCTCTCACGTCAATCAACATCTGACGTAACGTCAAGATTGTGCGGATGCTCTGAAGAGTGTATTTGCATGACGAAGTCATCGTGATCCAAGCTGCGGGGTCAGCGCTTGACCATCAATCAAGCTCTAACCATTGTTGAACGGGGAAAAATGCACCTGAGAAAGACACTTTCTTTTCAAAATTATTTTTCAAATCTATTCATCAAGATTTTGAATCAAAAACTGCATGGGATGATTTAAGTATACTCAAAGTAAATCACCCTCACATTGTATCATATTTTAGTTATTTCTTATGATATTGTAAAGTATTAACGTACAAGAAGTTTGATGCGCTGTTAATTTTCCTTCCAGCTGAAGTTAAAGCTCGGGTGGCTGTAAGATATGCTTGTCTCTTTCCTCTTCCGATACTTGGGGCATAGATTTGCGTGAAATGTTTCATTGCAGGTAGACCGAGATGCTGAGTCATACTTCTAAGAACCCAATGGTGTAAACGCAGTGAATAGCTTCGATTCAATAACTACCGTATTATATTCCTAACCGAATGCGAAAGAGATTGGTTTTTTAGTTGATTTTATTTAAAGTCCACTATTTTCTGTATATAGCTAGCTAGTTCTTTACACAGAATACAATTTGATATTTGGAACCTGTTATTGTAGGTGCTACGCTACCCGCATCCTTTTTATACAAACACCAGTATCAAATTCCATTTCGAAATTTCACCTCAACTAATATTCTAAACAATTATAAAAATGCTTCGATTCATTTTTTGTCTTTTGTTTCTCGTGACCCTGACCTTTGCGGTGGGTTCTGGAAGTCAGACAGGAACAAAATACTCAAGAGACTGCAAATGTGTACATCTCCCTCAATCTATAAAAAATACAATTTCTGACTGATTATAGGGACCGTCTGATAGCTGCTGGCCGTCGCAACACTCATGGCAATCATTGAACGCGTCAATCTCCGGAAAACTGATCGAAGCGATACCAGCCGCGATTGTTTGTTATCCAGGACCACAACAAAACCTAGACGCATGTTCTACAGTTGTGAAAGAATTGTCGGACGAGGAGCTCGTTGCGGATGATCCAATTGCTCTAGATACCCCTATCAGCAGCTTCTGCCCACCAGTCGATTTTGCGACTGGAGGAATTCCAGGAAATTGCTCGATTGGAGATGCTCCTCGATATGTTGTGAATGCGACGACGCCTGAAGATGTTGCTAAAGGCGTAGCTTTCGCTAGGGAGCATAACATTAGGTTGGTGGTTAGAAATACTGGCCATGACTTGTTGGGTAGGTAGGTGAATCGATTTTACTCCTATCAAATGATCAACATTTAGGTGACTAATCTTTTCCGCGTAGATCCACTGGTTATGGTAGTCTGGAGGTTTGGATTAGATATCTCAGACAAGGCATCATCTTCCAAAATACATATTTACCCTCCGATGACTGCAAATCTTCGAATTGGGAAGGAAGCGCATTTAAAATTGCTGGAGGTTATGTCTGGGAAGATGTCTATACAGAGGCCACGAAACAAAATGTGATTGTTGTAGGAGGTGGTGATCCGGTATTTTACATGACCAAAAATTTGTCGATAAAAGACTAATATTTCTATAGACTGTAGGATGCATCGGAGGCTGGTTTCAAGGAGGAGGTCATTCACCTGCATCTCGTGATTATGGCCTTGGCGCCGATCAAATACTCGAAGCTGAAGTGGTCCTTGCAAACGGAGAAATCATCACAGCAAATAGCTGTCACAATCAAGATATCTACTTTGCTATTAGAGGTGGAGGGGGTGGAACATATGGAGTGGTCGTATCAACAATCATCAAGGCGTATCCAACGACATCGATTTCTGCCCAGACACTAGCCGTTGCCCCATTGACCGATGCAGACATCCCAGTATTTATGACAGCCTTGTCATTGATATATTCTGCATATCCAGATCTCAATGACGCCGGTCTTTCTGGATATGGAAGTTGGGCGGTGCAGAGCTATGCACCTGTCTTTGGAAACTTCACAACCGGATATCAACATGCCATAGCCGTGGCAGGAAAATCTCTTCCCGAAACCCAGGAAATATTTGAAACATTAATGTGCAAGCTTGAGCAGTATAACACAAGTCTCGTTATCAGCCCGAATTATATGGAATTTACTACATATGCAGAATACTACCAGGCACTTTCGGGTGCTAAGAGTGCAGCAGGTGTTGGAACTGGGGCTTTCGGCGGGCGTCTCTTGGACCGTAAAGCACTGACATCTTCTCAGACCGATCTCAATGAGATGCTGAACGTAACTGCCGGGTCACAAGGTCAATTTGCTTTCACTTCGGTCTCTCTGGTCGGGGGCGGTCAAGTCTTTGTCCCCGATGAAAACTCAGGATTGAATCCCGCATGGAGATCTTCATACATACACAATATCGTAGCACGCGGATGGACTGCAGATACCAACGAGGCCATCGTACAAGAAATTAGGGACGATATAACATACACTAAAATCGGAGCAATGAAAAAGCTGGCGCCGGATACTGGATGTTACATGAATGAAGCGGATAGATTTGATCCAGATTATTTGCAGGATTTTTATGGTAAGAGTTTGCCGAAGTTGGAGGAAGTGAAGAACAATTACGACAGTGAGGATGTATTCTATTGTCCAACATGTGTTGGGAGTGATAGATGGGTTGAGGACGCGACTGGAAGATTGTGCCGGAGGCAATGAGCGACTGGTGGTGCGTTGTGGTGAAACCATACTGGTCTTATATGATGAAAGTTATCACTAGACTTCTAGCAATGCTATCATAATACTATTACATCCCATCTAGAAGGCTCATTGTTACTCAATATATAGTGAGCCTCTATGCTTTTCCTCCTGCGTGTAAACCCCAGAAAATAGAAAAGTGACAATACAGCGAGCTAGAGGTCTTTATGATGGTGCATTAGTGCTACTGTAAACAAGCACAATATCTGATATTGATGGTGGCCCACACTACAAACCTTGAAACAAAGTATGGGTCCGGAAGACCTTGATCAGAAGCTGAAACACAGGTGACGAAATTGTGCACCGCCTCACACAGCTTGCACAAGGCGTCAAACCCCTTTTCTCTCTTTAACTTCAGCATCATCATATTGGTGATCCGAGTTCACAACATTAAAATAGTCATAGATACTAGATACATACCATCATCCCTGCGTCTACGCAATTCCAAATCTAGCAAACACAACAAGTCACGAACAAAAAGACTTCTATACAAGGACCTATGTCTACCGTATACATAGGCTTCTTCTAGACTCAATTTTAGGCGAACAAGCAGAACTAGAAGACTTGAGCAGTTTGCAGACTTCATTGTTCTCCTTGGCCAAATTTCCACCATGCCCGACGGCCACTTCAACAGCACCAACAAAATTGTCAAGGTAACAAGTTGGGGTTCCGTTGAAAATCCTCCTGCGGTACATAAAAATAGATTGCCATGCTTTGTACGTGTCGCATTATCAAGTAATGTATGTAATTGACAAGAAACCAACCCCGGGAAAGATTCCCGAGACCAATTGTCTCATCGGGTAATGTGAACTCACCGACCTTTGTTGTTCGTTGAGATAGTTCCAAAATAGTTTTAGAAGCTGGCGTGGGAGATGCGAGAGAGCCCGAGTCAACAGGTTGAAGTATGCGAGGAATTAAGATCGATCCAACATCCACACCCAGCACAAAATGCCCAAAGATTCCAGACCAGACATCTTTCAGATCCACAACTCTGAATAGACCTCCCCTCACCCGTCATATCATATCCGAAGCCAGAGAAATGCGAATCTAGACGAACTAGTGATATTGACGATACCTAAACATGAGCCGTCAGCCTTCAAACGAATTCAAGCCCATCAAAGAAGAGGAATTGAGTATCTAAACCCCTTGATATTGAAAGAGCTCCCCCCTCATTCACCTCCCCAACCACCACCACCACCACATCTCTCAGGATCCCCCCCCTTGCACAAAAATACAAATACATTTCTCATTACAGAATCACGAATGAGAAGCCTCGAATGAGCATGAACATACATAAAACGAAGCAGGGAAATGTCTCTTGAACCAAGCCACGCTTTCGACACGTAGAATCAGTGACCCATTGATGGAGGAGTATTGAGACTCTTCTAAACCGCACGAAATAGATACCGACGCCATTTGCGCTCGAACCGAATATGTACGATGGATTGCCGTTTCCATAAATATTTGCAGTGACTATGGCATTGGGGGTTTAGATGGTTTGAACTTACTATGTATCATTTAATATGGTAGGGTCACTCACGAATTTTCCGTTCTGATTTCACGTCGCTCGAAACAATATTCTACAAGGTCGACAGATACCACCATATAATTTTGACCATGAGATAGAATTCGAACCAATTATTCTCGACATGGAAGAGGAAGGGCAATAGACTGTCTTGCAAATCAACATACATGCAGCTATCCCTCTGGTCTTGTTGTACCCTGAATTCCTCGTATGCCCAAGGTCTCAAATCATACCTCTCATCACACATCATATGAAATCTCACACCTTACCCTCAAGATCAAATCAATGAAGAAACATACATGAAGACGAACGATACGATACAATCTGATAGATAGATAAATAAGTTCTCGGGTCTTTTCTTTCATTTTATCTCCCACTCCTCTTCCCTCCGTTCCAATACTTCGCATCTCTCTCTCCTCTTCCAATTATCATAATCCACACTCTCTAACCACTCATGCCTAAAAGCTTCTTTCAATATTATATCCCTTTTCTCTTTCCTGCCCCAATTCCACTTCAACTGCACACGCCATTCCATCTCTCACCGCACATCCTGGACATTCATAGTCTGCAATAAGAATGCAATTGTCGATGCTAGGACCACACCCAATATTTCTTGAGGTTTGCGTTTATTTTCTTCTCCACAACACTCATCCATACCACCACCGATCATTCCACCTTCATCTCCACATTCATACATCCTATAGATATAGAAGCAAGCAAATCGATACAAACCATGCGCCTTATGCAGTGCAAATAACTCAACTCCAACCCAATGCAAAAAAAAAAAATGAAGCGCGGAGACAAGCACACGCAATTAATCATCCGTCAATTACGCCAAGCCCATGCTCTTACCACTCGGAGTGTATCATCACAAGTATGTAAATGGATATAAGGTAAGATTCCCCAGATTATTTATCGATCAATCATCTCCAGTAATGAACCCACTAAGTAATCGGCGAACAAGTAAAGAAGACAATGAAAGACAAAGTAAGATATAATGGAAGCATGCATGCACCACACCATGAACCCTATTCCATTCATCAAACCCGAATTGGAAAATAAAAAGGAAGATTGTATATGTATGCTGACACAAAAAAAAAACTTGTCCGCACCAGAACCTTAAATACATAAGATGAGGTCATATTGAGGAACCAACAAAGGATCAATGGAAGTCATCACCATTGAACATTCGTTCATCTTCATTGTGATTCCTCACTACACCACTCATTCGATCCATGCGTGATTTATCGGGAATATCAAATGGGTCCTCCCAATCACGTTCTGGATCATTGTTGTCTTGGTCCATTCGATCCTCGTATTCATCTTTGATTCTATCCTTCATATTTTCTTCAATCGAGCTTTCATCAACAAAGGTAAAGCCTTTAAAGTTTGCTTGCATGCCTGGGGATAGTGGTGTTGATGTTGCCATGCCTGCAGCAAGAGCAGCTGCACGTGCATTGAGTGACGATGCACCATTCAAGGCATTGGTGAATTCTGGATCAAAATTGGATGTATCGGTCTCTGACTTCAACTTTGGCTTGAAAGGAGGAGTGATAAGCTTCTTGGTGAGAGCATCCCAATCAATGTCCTGGAAGAAAGGATGTCTCTTTAGTTCTTCAGCATCGTCTGTAGCTCCAAGACGATGTTTAGGATTTCTGTTGAGTAGTCCTTTGACGAAATTTCGGCCCTCGGTAGTCAAAGTATCTCTTGGAAATCTAACTTTACCAAAAGCGATATTTTTGTACATTTGTTGTGTATCTTCGGCATAGAATGGACTCCATCCACAACACATCTCGAACACCAAGACTCCTAGAGACCAGAAGTCAACCATCTTTGTATATCCAGCTTCGTCTAAAAGAACTTCAGGTGCAAGGTACTCGGTGGTACCACAGAATGTGTTAGTTGTGGCATTCTTTGTGAGGTTCGCTTTCGATAAACCAAAGTCACACAAAGCAATGTGTCCATTTGCGTCCAACAAAATGTTCTCTGGTTTCAAATCCCGGTAGACGATATCATGTTTGTGAAGGTGTTCAAGTGCTAAGATGAGTTCCGCGATGTAAAATTTGGCACGTTGCTCATCAAATCTTCCCTCCTTTTGCAAATGCCAGAACAATTCGCCTCCAGACATATAGTCTGTAACAAGATATAGATCTGTCGGTGTCTGAAAGGAGAACTTAAGACCAACAATGAATGGAGAATCGGCTGTAGCTGTTCGAACTAGAATGTTTCTCTCGCCAACGGTGTGAGCAACCTCTTTCTTTTGAACAATGACCTTCTTTTGAAGAACTTTCATGGCGTAAATTCGTTTTGTATCCTTCTTCCTTACTTGGTAGACTTGACCGAATGTACCCTTTCCGATAAGCTTCAAAATCTGGAAATCATCTGGTCCATAATGTCTCTTCTCCGTGCGCTGGAAGGAAATCTCGACATGAACCTCACCTACATTCCCTGCATTCGATGTCATATCTTTGCCACGAAGTTGAAACCAGCCGGAAACTGGAGCATCAACATTCTCAACAAGATTGGCTTGGAGATCAACATGGCCCAAGAATTCTTCTGCTTGTTGAGCTCGGTCGTAAATGGTTATATTGACTCTTGTATCTGAGCCAACAACATCACTAAGTATCGTTAGCTAGATGAGCCGCTAATCTATGCTGATACACTTACAAGACAGCTTCAGCATCCCATTTAGGGTGGGTAAACATTTTTCGACCCTTGTTCTTGAAATCTCTGTATTCCGACAAACTAGTGTTGCTGCTTTGCCTACTTTTCATAGGAATTGCCATGGAACGACCAGAGTCACTTCCAGTTCGCGTGATCGGGATGCCGCCAATTGGAATGCCGCCAATTGGGATACCGCCGGGGCTGTGTGAATTGCCATCATCCTCATCGTCCTCTTCTGATTGTGGCCCTTTTGATACCAGCTCGTTTCGTTGGAAAACGGCTACAACGTAAGGATCCACGCTCCTTCTCAATCCTCTGGCTTCATTGATCTTCACAGTAAGTTTGCCCTTTGGTGGTACCACTGTTCCTCCCATACTACTGTCGGTGCGAGGAGTAACAGCCGGTCGCTCGCTCGCGCCTGATTTGCCATTTTGTGCGACATGTTCAGAATTTGTGCTCATAACACTTTGATCTGACTTCGAGGTTTGATTCGATAAAGCTCGAGTGGGTGTTGATGGTATGCTCTTTAATCCATCACAAGTTAGCTTCTTGAGTCGATCATAAGACGGTGACTTGTGGAATTCAGAATTCAATCGGGATAGTGGAGGAGTGCTAAGTTTGTGCTCGGAAGGGGTATCGCTGGGATTTGAAAAATGTGCAGCATGAACATTTGATGGAGTGACAATGTTTGACAATGGTGTCATAGACGAAGCTCTTCTTGCATGTGACGGAATTGATTCCGAAATACAATCTCGATCTGTAGGAGCTGCCGTTTTCTGTACATTATTGCCAATATCTTCAAAACTCGCATCACTCAATTTCACCTTATATAGTGAGGACGGATGTGAAACAGGTGGTGTCGGATAAGGATATTGCTGCTTAGAGATTTGAGAACTACCCAAAAGTTCATGTGGTGGAAGCAGTGAGTTGTCTTTCTCTACTTCACCATCAATCCTACGTTCATCCAGTGAACTTGGAGTGGCTTTCAACAATGCACCCTCTGCTTCAAATCTCTGTCGTGGGGAAGTGTAGTGACTCTCAAGGTCACTTGTGTTAGGATTTTGTGATGTACGTGATATATGTTTCGCAGAATTTTGACTTGAGGAAGAACCTAAACCAACCTGTCCATAAAAGCTATGCAATATACCAGGAGTTCGCTTGTCTGAAGGATCTGGTTGTGGGGTCGCGACGCCAGAGCGGGGTGTATCGGAATCGATATGGTCACCATCTTCATCTCTGTTGGTTGTCAAATTAGCCAGAGTAACATTAATATGCGACCAAAGACCATGGAGTGAAGGCATTGTATGTTGACGATCGTGAAAGATGTTGCAGAGTCAAGTAAAGTGGAGTAAGGCAGAGTAAAGTATTGTGGAATCGGAGAGAGATGTAGAGATAAAGCTGCAAGGAACGATCAATTGCTTCTTCTCTCACACGCAAGCAATCGGACCAGAAAGCCTTCTTCAACCAATATTAAATTTCTCTCTCTGGTGACATTGTTGTTTTCTTCCTCTCCCTCTTGCTTATAATTCATTTTTTTTTACAAGAAGAAAAAAAAGTTGTACCTGTACGCCGATTGCCGTTTCGATAAGGAATCCCGATTACAACCGGAACCATACCCCTCGCCAACTTTGACGTTTAGTGATTCAGCATGTGCCAAAGACGTTGAGACGAAAATGAAGAGTGGAGGTGAAAGAAACGGATAGGAGAGCGGGAAGGAAGACAGGAGCAGGTATTTGTCCACATTCCCCTTTATTCTTTGTGCCGCCCCCCCCAGAGTGTCTGGCTGTGTGTCTTCAAAGAAGAAGCTCTGTCGTATAAATACCTCTATTGTACGCATCTAGATGTGTACATTCTATGACGACAATGTTGCAGAATTGCGAAATCGAAAATTTTGTAATCATACCTTGCCATCATTGCTTGTGTAGCTTGCCTAAGCAAGTCGTGTTCCGCTCCTGCCATTTTCCTAGCTTGTGATGATCTGCGAGGACTGTCTGGTGCCCGTATTGTAAATGTGTTGACGTGTTGGGGAGTCTCGTTGCGGTCTGGTCGTGGCGTGGATGGCGAGGTAGGAAATCCGTCGAAGGTTCGTAGAAAGGTAGAGAAAGGAGAAAGTTTGAGGGTGCCTTTTCGCTGGGACTCGAGATAGACTTTAAGTACCTGGTGTTTCTAGGTCATAAGTGTGTCGATAGTGGGTTCCGCAGGAGTTTTGACCGACGGGTAGGAATAGGATAGGGACCTATGACTCTTGCGTCTCCGTGTGTATCGGTTGTCTCGAATTTGGGATTGGGATGGGGATGGGGATGGGGATTTTTAAAGGAGCAATCAAGGAATGAGCCGCAGTGCGAGATGATATGCAATTAATACCTCGGAAAATGATTTCCAATCCTTTTTCTTCCTGATTATCTTCCCAATTCTTGTCCAATACTGCACGGTTGAATTGAATTGCACGGAACGGAATTGAATTGAAATTTAGGTTTGGCTCTTGGGAAAATCTTGGAGAATTGGGAAAGAGGGGGGAAAAGAATCGGCTCAGGGTCTGTTCTTCTTGATTTCTTAAGCCAAATTCTAAATTGTACCTAAGGCTGTCCGGGCGAGGGCGAAGGCGAAAGCGAAGATGATGGACGGCAAAGTTCGAGATAATAAGTCGCTCGCGTATTTTTAATCTTTTGGGCTCGATTTCCCTAGTTTCGATGACCACCTGGATCTTAAGTCGTGCCAGTTCACCAAATTGTGTGTGTTTTCAACGCCTCTTGGATATGATGAGGCCAGCGGAATGGTGAGGGCGAAGTAGTTGTGAGTCTCAGCTGTCAAACTGCAGCAGAAGCTGAGCTACTTGCTCCTATATTCGTGGAAGTGATTGAATGGATGGGCGGAATGGGATCGAATTGTTGGATTGAGAAATGAATATGTGTATGTCAACAAGGCAATGGGAGATCTCAGATGGGATGGCCAAGTACAGATCGAGGAAGGAGAGCAGTCAAAGTATATATAGATGTATATGATGGAATAAAACCCTTCGAATGGGGAGAAAGGTGGGATACATATATAGATAGTGAGTTGGATAGTGAGATATATGGATGTCGCAAAACAAGAAAAAGGAAGAAGAGAGTGTAACAGAAGAGTGCAATTAACGCTCTCCCTCTTCACATATTGATGTAATTATGGAGTGCATATGATACGAAGAGATAGAAAAAGCAAAGGCAAACAAATATCGAGTGTCGAGTATCAAGTATCAAGTATCAACAAGTGCCAGTCAGTTATTTCGAAGTCAAATTAGCCCAATGTGTATAATAAGGAGGTGAAGACAGGTAGGCAGTGGAGTCTTTATGGGGACGATGATGATGACGATGATGATGATGATTGATTGATTGATGACAGCGTTGCCATTCGTCTTATTTCGTTTATAATACAGTTTTGCTTTGCGTTGCTTTGCTCTGCTTTGCTCTTGTAGTGAGGAACGCAATTCGCACTCGTTATCTGCCACTCAACTTACTCATGTACATCATGCATATTGGAGATCCTGACTAACGATGAAATCCGATAGATCACATACACTTGGAGGTTGGAGGCTGGAGGTTGTAGTTGGGAAACACTCGAGAAATCGGACACCTTCCTTCATCCAATCTTTTCATTCCGAACCTCTAATATTCAATCGGACGCTTGACATGCAACATTGCTTTTGGTTTCCTTCTCCAATCTGTAGTGTGTGACTGGCCGTCCCTTTTCCCTCTTCCCTCGTCCCAAGCAAACTCTTCCAAGCCAGTGCCTCAAGCCATCGCCTCCGAAATAAATGAAAAATGTTCTCGACCGCAATTCAATTAAACGGCAAGAACACTCTCTTCCAACCAGATCCAGGGTCCCAAACCTTCCCTTTCCCTGACTGGATGCAAATACGTCATATTGAACTTAACACTCCATATTTCGGCATCCTGACACGGGCTGCGGAGCTTCGTCGGATGGAGCAACAACTTCTAATTCAAGCAGTTGTAATAAGTTACAAAATTACAACTTAAAGATCACCACTTGTAACAATCCATCCCGAAAGGCTCTGTACGTACACAAAGATCTGCCCCAACTGCTAAGGTTTGGAGCTGAAGCTTTCTACTTCGCCTGCGGAGTATTTCGTCTATTTCGCCACGAATCAAACCCCCTATCTATCGAGGTGACCCGATCTTACAAATGCATACATATTGCAATCGAAGCAATCAAAACTCCTATCGGACTTATTGACGTTTCCCAACATCTGGGTCTACCGGTATTTATCAACAAATCAAGCAACTTCATTCAGATTCAGCCCACACAAGAAGATTATTGGGTTTCCTATCTAGAATGTTGGTTTGCCTTTCCACTACTTCCTCAACACTTCACAAACTGCATCCTAGAGAAGCTGACCTAAGACTTTCAAGCTCAAGATCATGTACTTATCCAGGGTTGGAGCTCCGTTGGCCTACACCAAAAACTGCAATGCTACCCGAAAACACTGCAATGTGCCAATGCCACCAATACATATCAGCATCTTCAATCTTCCATTTCTGTCGTCAGACGGCGGGGATGGGGAAGGATCGAATGTTTTCTGCATCAAGAACTTTTCTATTTGGAATTCTCAGGACAGGTATTCGGTAAAGATCCCTTCAAAATCCCTCCAGTCTGGTAATCATACAGTATTTTGAAAACTACCTAGTCTACCCACATGTTGTGACCCATGAAACCAATGCCATGCGATGCTGCGATGCGAACACATGAAGCCTCCGATGGAGACTCGCATTGCACATTCAGCTACCACAGCCTGCAAAGTTTACAGAATGTTCGTCCTCCACAAGGTAACTTTAGATGCCTCATTGCATGCGCAGTTCTCGTACATCCATTATATACGATACTGTTGTGATCATAACATAGGAACATTGAAATTTAAAGTACAAACAAATGGGTGCAGAAGTCAACTCAAGATACGAAGATGAGAGACACAGTCCAGGTGATTCATAGCTCTATCCGACTTGAGCCGGAACTATTCTAGGGGTCGGCTGCACCTCATGCTTCTCATCATCTGTCAATAGTTGTGAAGATTGAGCCCTAGTAATAGAAACACTCTATCTTGTGATTTTAGATCTCGCCGAGGCCATCTAGGAAACCCCGAATGGTAAGCAGATGCAGCGGGAAAATGGTTAGACACATGGATGGATACGATTCTTGGAGAGATTTTGATCACATGGCAGCTAACCTTTTTAAGACTAGCTCTTTTTACACGTGCTTCCCGGAATTTGTTTAAGCGGCCGACTTTCAATTCGCGTCGCAAGTCGCGACGTCAAGCTCTTGAATACCTGTATTGAAGCATAAATTCGATTAATTGATCATCGAAGAGCCCTTAACAATGGGTAGACGACCGGGTAGAGCTGCTGCTAAAAATGCCGCTGCTGCATTGAGTGAGTTGCTTCCAATAATTTACCTGGCGCATAACATTATTCCCTTCAGGTGATTCTAACCTCATCTCCCTTCCATACAGAAAATACACCACAAACGTACGATGACCCCGAAGATGATTCCATAATTGATGCACCGCCATCTGATCCCGGTACCCCTCCCGAAAATGACGAAGATGAAAATGAAGAGGAGGAAGAAGCCATCGAATCTGAAGTAGAAGAGGAAGTTGTTCCAGCCACCCCCGCTCCAGAAACTACCATTCGTAGGAAGCGTCTAGGTAGACCTCCCAAGATCAAACCTCCAGGATGGGATTTGGATGATGGAACTACTTCCGAAGCACCTACACCAAGTCGAGGAAGAGGTAGAGGAAGAGGATTTAGAGGTGGTGGACGAGGGGCTAGAAGAGGCGGTCCTAGTCATGTTACACAACAACCAGTTGATAAAGAGGGAAACATGATGGACGTTGTGAATGACGAAGTGGAACTACCTGAGGATGCGGAAGGAGAGAAAAAGGTTGATAAGCTTGGTTATCTACAAGATGGTCGGGAATATCGTTGCAGGACTTTTACGGTTCATGGAAGGGGAAAGAGACTTTATATGTTGTCCACCGAACCGGCACGTTGTGTAGGATTCAGAGATAGTTATCTATTCTTCGCGAAGCATAAGAGGTTGTTTAAAATTATTATTGATGAGGAGGAGAAGAGGGACATGATCGAACGAGAACTTATTCCACATTCTTACAAGGGAAGAGCTATTGGAATTGTTACGGCGAGATCAGTTTTCCGCGAATTCGGCGCTCAAATTATTGTTGGAGGCAAGAGAGTCACAGATGATTATGAGGTTACGAAAGCAAGGGAAGAGGGAGTTGAAGAAGGTTCTTTGGCTGATCCAAACGATGCATTTAAGGATGGAGAAGCATACAACAAAAATCAATACGTCGCATGGCATGGAGCAAGTTCGGTATATCATTCTGGCCAACCCACTGTCCCACAACAAACCGGAAAGATGATTGATGGCAAGAAGAGGAAGATTATGGTTAATGATGTTAATTGGATGTTGGAGCATGCTCGAGAAGCTAGGTATGTTTATTTCATTTCCCATAATGTATTTGAATCCCTCACTAATACATATCAAAAGTCGATTCAACTCCACAATCTCAGCAGCTCGTCGTCAAAACCTGAACGGTATCTACGATCCCCACACAAATATCATGCAATACCCTAGAACCATGCAACCGACTCATGCCCGCTGGGAACAAATAAACGACAACGATCCACAATCCCCGCCTGCAGATTCATCAACACTTTTCCCACCAGTCAAACCATTCTTTTCTAGAAATCTTATGATAGTAGATACATACATGGAGTCTTCACCATCAACACATTACGGCGTCCCAGGTCCAGATGGTGCGGGATGGGATCTGAGTGCGGGCGGAAATTCAAATGGAGGTGCGGGAGACAATTTAATTGGTATGGATGGTTTAAGTGGTGTCAGTGAAGATATACTTGACGTTTTACCCGAAGATTGTAGGAGGGCTTTTGAGGAAGCAAGAGAGAGGGAGAGGGAATGGAAGGGAAAATGGGGGTCGGAAGTTGTAGATGGAGGAAGGAGAAGTGTCAAAGTTGACAAAGGATTGATTTTGTGAGTTGGGCAAACGAGCAAGCAAGCAAAAAGTAGCAAGAATGGAAAGCGGAGGAACACTACTAATGGGGATTGTGAAATGAAATTAAGGGGTTGGGATGGCTGATTTTCTTAGTATCTAGACTACGAAGTACGAGTAATGGATCTGGATGGCGTTAGGAGGGAGCATGGATATTTTTTTGTATGATGGATGGATGGATGCATGCGTGGGTGAATGTGTTGGAAGGAAAGGGGGGTGGATGGGAGGATGGAAGAAAGGAGAGGGAGGGTGTTTAGTTACCTATCTACCTACCTGGTAATGAGATCTATTTTTTGAACACCTGGCTCTTGTGTGTATCTATATGTGCATCTACCTCTCTGTCTATTCAGCCCTCCTTGTTTCACAAACGTTCACGGCTTGATAGATCGTTTGAGTGAATGAGATTCCTATTCGTATTCTTATTCGATGAATATGAATATGAATATGGATATGGATATGGATATGAATATGCATGTGAATGTGGATGTGTTTAGAAAGACGAAAAAGAGAAGAGAGGATTGGAGGGGAGAGGAGAGATGGACTAAGAAGAGGAGATCACAACCAGGGCGAAAAAAAAAGTGAAAAGAAAAGAAGAAAAAAAACGAAGGGAAACACATCAAGTTCAAAAGCTTTTGATGGGTAGATGTGGAGGTGCTGTATATAATACTCTACTGTCCCGAGGATAATGCTCCTCTTATAATGGTATCTATCGCATAGGTTATAGGTGATTTTGAAAGAGACCTGGAGACACCCAATCGGACCTAACATTCTGACAAAGCAGAAGCGTGCGCCAAAACAGCTTACCGGTACAGTTTTCAACCTACAGACAGACAGACTACACCGCATCGACACATTCAAGCTTTACACATCAACAAATCCTCTTCCCAAAACGAGTATGAACCTACGCAATTTAGCTATCCATAATCTAGCTTTGACTTTCCAAAACAAACCCTAAACCCAGCATTACCGGAAAACTATCCAAACTCTATTTTCTACCGCTCGATCCCACACCATCCATACCCTACCATCTAATGCGCACATCCATATCCCCATCCGAATGACATTCGTAAAATCAAGAATACAGATATGCAACACCGCCAATCCTCATCACACGATTGGACGATACCGGAAAGAAAATAAAGTTATGTGAGTCGGCCATGACGTTTAGTGTAGTAAAATCATAGATCTGACTTCCTGTACCGAAACCCTAAAGCTATCAACATTTGCAATCGAAACTTTATCATCTGCCGTCTTTGCTCACACGATATAGAGTTTGAGACGGGCATTGAGATTTGTAAAATTAAAGATGTAGATGTGCAACAAATCCTTATGGGGATGTGATTGGATATTGATGGAGAGGATACGGGTTTGCCGGTGTCGAATTCGGTTTGGTGTAGTGCGAGGACTGAGGGATTAAGTAAGTATTAAGGCTTATTTGAATATGTCTTATATTAAGAAATTTGTAGACGTGCAACAAAGTCGTATGGAGAGCGCGAGGGTAGCGATGAGGGTAGTTGCACGGAGCTGTGCTATTGCGTAGGCTACTGACTAGCTAGTTGCAAGGCTCTTCAAGATTTCAGAATGCGCCTTGTGATTTCAACGTAGTAGATGTGCAACGTAGCTATTTCAGGAGGTAATTAACAGTGTCATGATGACCTTCATTGCTAGTATGTCACTAGTTTCCAGCACGATATAAAGACTAGTGTTGACCTCGAAACTTCAAGAAAGAGGCAGCAGATGGAGGTACGCGCAATTAAGGATGTCAACATGGTATCAACCTCCAAATAAAAATACCAGACAGTCATCCTCATGTATATATTATAAGCTGCGAAAATCGTTACCAGCACCAAACAGGCACGCATTCGCAATTAAGGCTTGAGTCTAGATCCATGCGGTGAAAATTTGTTAAGGGGTAAACTTGGCAAACTCTGCTTATTCCTCCACCATCTACCTCGTGGAAATGAAAGTTGCAGGATATAAAATCGCTATGCAGGAACGAGATATCAACACGAAGGCTGAGTGCAGAAGCAAGAAATGAGATGGAAGAAAAACGAGATAGACGATATTACCACTCGTTTCAAGCCCCTTAATGCCAGCGCCACAACATGGAGATTGATGCCCATAGCCTTATCCAATATGACAAAAGTTGGTCGCTACCGCCGTTTGGAACTCCTTCATGCAAAAATTCGGCGATAGCTCAATGCATGGTTGGAGGACGTTGGCTGTTTATTCTGTGAGTTGGGTTATACAACATAGGATAAATTTGGGGGCCGTTTCAGCAATCACTTTGTGGAGAAGATCCTGGGCGCCACTTTGGTCCACGGAGCCATGTAAATAATTTTTATTGAGTTGGGGCCAATATGTTAATTCGGCATTAAATCGAGTTACAAGTCTCCTAATCTCCTGTTAGCAGCTAGGTTCGGAGGTTGCACAAACAATAGAGTGATGCTCAACCGCATTTAACTCTTCATTACAGCCTCGTTGTAAGTGATATTTGTTTCTTTCCAAATGACACATCAAACATGTAATCAACATGATTCTATATCTTCACGTAACTTGTGTTCTCGTTTCGATTCTGTGTTTGTTGGTACGCTCAAGCTATGCGATCGAGCTCAAAATCCTCACACCAAGTGATAGGCAAATCTTGATCTCGGGTCGTAACTATGCTATTAAATGGCTCTCTCGTCAAAGTGGAACTACCAATTTGACTTTGGTGCGAATGGTCACTGAATCTGGTATTGGAGGTTCAATTCTTGAAATAGCTTGTTAGTTCGTCATCTTCATATTTCTGGAGTTAAGGCTGATTCGGAAGCAATAGCAAATGTCCCACTATCATCCGGAGAATACGAATGGACTGTACCACCAGGACTCGATGTAAATAATGTGCATTTCCCACCATGGTCAGTTTTGAGCGATTGTGCGGGTGACCAGATACTTTCAGGTGCTTTTTGGGTCAACGACGTTGCAATATACAATAGAGAGGATAGCAGTGGTATCGATAAAACGACGAGGTACCCCAATGGTTTTAGTGATATCACCTTGAGCACACGCATCAGCGGTACCGTCGTAGGTGATAGTAGTAGTAGCTCAATAACAGTAGAGCAATTTATTTCGACAGCTACATCAGGAAATGACGATGTTTCGAGTTCAGTATCAGTTTCCGGTGTGGCAACAAGTACAGTTAACAGCACGACGCACACACACCCAACGTTGGTTGCAACATCTACCAATACCCCATCAGCACCTGCCAATACACCATCAAATTCCAGCATGAAAAGGAATCGCATGCCTATGATAGTTGGTGTCGTCATCGGCATCTTAGGCCTTTTTATTTTGATGATGGTATGCGTTGCTATTCGTCATCGAGATCAAAATAGACAGCCTCTCACGTTCCCATGGAAGATTCGAGGAGATAAGAATGCATTGGAGCTAGAAACAACTGCCAATTTTCATGAGATGGAGGGACCTGGAAAGTTTGAATTGGATGGGACGAGTATGAAGAAAAAGGTGTATGAGCTGGAAGGACGAGATGTCAAGAAAACTGTTCCTGTGGATGTTGGGGATTGATTTGAATATTTCTTAAGGGATGAGGTAGTGAAAGGTTTTACTGATATTTGGATGGTAACCAGTTCACTTGGAGGTCATGTAAATGAACTGGAAGCAATAAGACATGATGAGCAATGGTAGATGTAAGATCAGACTTTCAATATAAGAGATGATGTTTCCTGTTGTTCGGAGAATAATGAAGATGGAGATGCTGGAAGGAGCAATATCGGGCAGGGGGAGAAGAAGAGGAAGATATTTAGTAAACCCCCCGCAAAGGCCCGTGCAGCTAGTAGCAGGGGATCTTCTCAAACGAGGAAGTGGCCGCATATTCTATTGTGGATGGTGCGGAATAACGATTCCAAAGATGGGTTTTATATAATAGGTAGTCTTTTGTAGAATTTCGTCATGACAGTGTTCCCTGTGATTGAAGAATCCTAGCCACTTAGCGTAAAACACTCATGATTTCGGGTGACTATTAAAAATGAGGGGCCAAGTAAACAGATGATAGAAATTTCATCCTTGGACCGGACAGTATGGACAATTTGCTTCCAGAAACGTAGAGGAAATAGTGACATGTGCTGCAGAAGATCATCCAGTCGATCGAATCTTCTTTCAAAATAGGCGGTTGATGACTGTACAATTCGCACTTCATTCTACCACCTCGCTATGTGTACACATTTCCCCGCCCTTCCATCGCATCCACAAGTTTAATCTGCCACGCGGCTCCAGTTCTCACTCCGGTATCATTTCGTAATCTAGTGGTGTGCAGCCTCCTCCTCAGGCTCCTCCTCAAACCAATCAACCTCCTTGGTCTCAACACCTCCCTCAGCTTGGCCCTCTACTTCAACTGTGCTTGCCTCATATGCTGCCAATTCCTTTGCGATATCGGTTTCTTCTGGAGATGCTGGAGCCTTGGGTGGGGAGAACTTGAGAACTTGTCCTTCGGAATCGGATGCCTTGACTTGAGGAACTTTGTAGCCCTTCAATTCCTTAAGGTAAAGATCTTGGACGAGGTCCGCTATTGATCGGAATTAGCTTCTGACTGGCGGATGTTCCTGTATGCATCACATGTTCCGTTGGTAGTGGTTTTGGAGGTCAAATGTTAGTTGCAAATAGGATTTTGAACGTACCACGACGAACAGCAGTAGGAACGATGAAAGTTCTCTTGCTGATCATTTGCTGCCTCGCAACGCGGGCGATTTGAGAGCGCTTCTGCGGTTAGTATATTGACATTTTGAGCTGAGCATATAGCATACCGAAGCGCGGACAGTTTGTGTGAACATCTTGACAGGTATAATGGGCGTCAATTGGAGATCTCAAGGTAGTTGGGAGGTTCGGAGGCAGAATTGAAAGATCCTGAGAAGCGAGGTAAGGATCATGTGATATTAAAATTGCCTTGACATCGAGGCCAGAACCCGAGTTTCGGCGAACGAGCAGGATTTCTCCACTTGCTCCAAAATTGTAGGTGCTTTTTACAGACATCAATATAATTTTGCTCTCTCACGATATTCTTGATAACAGTACAACAATCGTTGATACAAGCTATCTGACGATTGATCGTATATCCTACAAGCTTTCGCATCATCGCAATGGCATCTAAAGCAGAGCCATGGCAGGCATTATAAGTATACTCTGTACGGTACCATCCATGGCAATGTCCAACTACCACAACCTCTGAAAGGTTAACAGGAGAATCGTAAGTTTTTCGAGAAGTCTCGATCAATCTACATAAATTTTCTAGTAATGAACCTTACAGTTCTTTGTTCGGTCTTCACATGTTAGCGATATTCAACGGTCGCATTAATGTATTTCGATATTCTTTATTTAAACCCCCCCTCCAGAGCTTACAAAGACAATGAAGAAAGCTCCCAATCTTGCTCTCAATATCGACGGTAATATAAGGGCCGCTTCTCAACATTCTCTCCAACCATCGGATACAACAATGCATTCTCCTCTCTCTCGATTGCTCCAAAAATGGCATCTCTGGAACGTGAAGGACTAGAGCGGAGTAAATCAGAAGAGGACATACTGGAAAGATTGTCCCACGTGGTGGAAATATCAGATGAAGACCGTATATTTCCACCAGAAACTCATTTCCCACCTCTAACCGGTGTTGATTTTGCACTTTCATCGTCTCAGCACAAGGCAGTAAAGCCTCTAGCTCCGCCTAAGCTGGAAATACCCCCAACTTACTTTCCGTCCGAGACATCTATTGATTCAGCAAAGTTGTTCGCTCCTTCTACTCAGCCTTTATCTGCCCGAGTGTCAAAATGCCTTTCGCCCAAGCAGCTTGATTCAGAGCAAGAAACCATGACAAATTTCCCAGAAGGATCATACGATAATTCTGCACACAATGTGTTTACCGAACAGCGGCCTGCTACACCACTGGGTGTATTGAACCCGCCGTTTTCATATCCCGGTGAGGATCATGGATTGCCGGATCCATTGTTCAAGCCTGGTGTATACCTTGGAACATTAAGACAATCAAACCAGAAGCTTGGCGATAGGAACGTTGTATACGCAACTATCAGTAAAAGTGCGATATCCCACGGCTGGACCTCTCCCGTTGTACTAACCGCCCACAAAGTCAATAAGTATGGAGCGCACTGTAAACTTGACCGACAACCCAGAGTCAAGTTTGAGGAAATTAATTTTCGTGATGATCTAAAAGACAAATGTCAGACATACGAAGCAATGAGGGAACTTGTTGAGCGCAGGATCAGTGGATGGTACGAGACATATGAGGTTCGCTATGCGAGAATATCATAATCAGAACTCAAGAGTAATATTCGAATTCCTATTGGAGGCCGGGCAATGCCACTGGCATACATGATGTTGCATCTATCAATCGATTTCAACAACAAACTGGGCTTGTGGATATCGCTTTTGATGGAGGGTCTCCGACACTAGAGAATATTGCAGTTTAAATTCTCAATATGTAGTTGGCACCCCACGCATCAAAATCAGTTCATCCTAATCTCAGTGACAGATGTGAGAGATCCATTCTGGCCTTTTTGGTGGATATTGAGCAAATCTTGCAGCGGTGATTGCTTAGGGAGGGGAAAACTCATGCCAGAGATACCGGAACATAGCTGAACGGCCCTTCCAGGGGAGTCCAGGCATTGAACCGTACCGTGCGAAAATGGGAGAATAAATTATACACCTTCCTGAGAGGGTAAGATTTTACGTTGTCACCCGGTGTGGAGCGTCGTCGCTTCCCATGCTCTAGACTCTGCTCGAAGAAAAGAGCGATCTAAAAGTAACATGCAAAGTTTATAGTTTGGCTATAAACTCAATTTCGAATGATATCTTATCTATAACCTTAAGTTCCATGTCCAAAATGTGATATTCGTGAACTCTCGTCCAACCTACAAGGCATATCCATATTCTGAATGTCTTGTATTGCGTCAGACTTTAAGCAGGTATGCAACAAAAGACGCCCTGATGTAACGTAGTCATTCTTCCCTTCGAAGTACTCATCAGCTGTTCCCCCATTTTCTCAGTCCGGACATCTAATACGCCAAGGCATATTCAAGCGGCAGGCTTATAGCTGTGTACAACAAAAATACGAAGACGAAGAAGTGAAGAAATTGCGGACATCTTTTGCAATACAAATTACTCGGATATGATTGGTTTGAATCCAGTAACGTTACTCTCCCCACCTCTTATCGCGGGGTCAGGCAAGGGGCTTGAAGAGCCCTTCCTGCATGATTAGATAGCTCAATAGCCTAGCATCTATCACAATTTGTAGGATGGGATGTGTTGTTGTACTGCCTGGTTACGCGCTGATATCGAGAATAAGTAAAGTTTATTTCATTTACTCATTTACATTAAGTGATGCCTATCCTCCATCCATGCCTTTGTTGTTGCTGAGTGCGGTCAACCAAGTACACATAGATATTCGCGAGCATATCTAGTTCAATTGAAGTTTTGGCCTTCACACCGGTATCTCTTGATATAAACCTCAAACCCCAAGCTAATCTACAGCAATTCCAACCTCAAGCTACAACTTCGTAGATATGTCACCACACGCATCCGCTCCCGCCAACACCTCCACAACCACCTCCTCAAACCCACCTCGCATCCTCGTTATCGGCGCTGGATCGAGAGGTAGTCAGTATTCCCGCTGTGTACACGAATCTACTCCGGGCATCGTCTCTGCAGTCGCAGAACCCATTCCTTATAAACGACAACGCCTTGGTTCGCGCTACATTTGGGGTTCTGGTGCCCCGTCTGAAGGACAATCATTTTCCAACTGGAAAGAATTCCTCTCCTATGAGCTCGATCGACGAGCCCGCGCTGCTCGCGGGGAGTCCGTTCCGCCTGGGATCGATGCCGCGTTTATATGTGTGCTAGATGAAATGCACAAAGAGGTCATTGTGGGATTGAAACCATTGGGCCTGCATATTATGTGTGAGAAACCGTTGGCGACAACATTGGAGGATTGTGTAGAGATTTATAAGGCAATGTTGCCAGATTATCCACGGCATAAATTACCGGATAAAATATTCAGTATTGGACATGTATTGAGATATAGTCCGCATAATATGATGTTGAGGAAGCTACTTTTGGAGGAGAGGGTTATTGGGGATGTGCTGAGTATTAACCATACTGAACCAGTGGGTTGGTGGCATTTTACTCATAGTTACGTTCGGTATGGATGGTTCCTCTCGAATTCAAAGGCATGGTAGCTAACAACCAAATAGTGGAAACTGGCGCAAAGAATCTACGACTGCGCCATCTCTCCTCACGAAGTCCTGTCATGATATTGATCTCCTTCTCTGGCTCCTCTGTTCTCCTCCCCCGTCCGACCCAACCGCTCCACCCCATCTTCCTGAAACGATAACATCCTCTGGCTCTGTGCAACAATTCACTCGTACACGCAAACCCGCAGCCGCAGGCACCGCAACAAATTGTCTCTCCTGTCCCATTGAACCAGAATGTAAATACTCCGCCAAAGACATATACATATCCCCAAAACACAAAGGACTCCAACTCCCCAACACCAACTGGCCTGTCGACATTCTTGTCCCAGACATCGAAGATATCCTCCGTACCTCTGGTCCTGAAGTCGCCGAATCCGCCATCCTCTCCGTCTTATCCGAAGACTACACATCCTCAACTCCTGTCCCCCAAATCGAAGGCAAAAACTGGTTCGGTCGCTGTGTCTACGAATCCGACAACACAGTTAACGATGACCAATTCGTGACTCTCACGTTTCCCGCCAACCCCACCCTTAATCGCGGAGCCAAACATGCTTCATTCCACATGGTATCTCATACAAAAAAGATCTGTGAGAGATATTCACATATATATGGTAGTGATGGAGAAATACATGCAGATAGTACGACTATCACAGTTGAGGACTTTAATACTGGGGAAACAAAAATCTATGAGCCGAAAATCACGGATATTAAGAGTGGTCATGGAGGTGGGGATGAAGGGCTAGTAAGACAGTTTGTGGGCGCCATAAATAGTGTCATGAACGAGGGAGCGGAAGTAGAAGTTGCGCAGAGAGAATGGGTAGGGTGCAGCTGTAAGTTTTTTCCTTCTTTTCTGAGACTCTTTTCCATTTTTCTGCTGTTTGATGCTGACACAGGAACTCCCCTAATAATAGTAGAAGAAGTAATCCGGAGTCACGCGGTAGTATTTGCAGCAGAAGAAGCCCGAAAAGATAAGCTAGTATTGGATTTTGAAAGTTGGTGGGAAAGAGAAGTTGTGGGCAAATTGAATGCTTCTGTTATTTAAATTTAGCGATGATATCACGATGGTGTTCAGATACGAATAACGGTTCTGGTGGCGTACGGCAGCTAGGTATATTGTGGAAATAACTACCTAAAGACGCCTGGTTGTAAAGCTCATTGTTGAAATCGATGATTTAGCTCCCCGGTTATCAAGATTGAATGGTAGGAGTTGGGACGGTCAGCATTCATGGTATTATGGGAGGGATTGGCATCATAATGAGACATACAATAAACGATTTATGAGTAATGATATATAAGACAATAACTAACTAAAGCCTCGTAGTATTTCAGATCTACATCTTTTGTCCGATTGATAGTCTCGGATGAGATGGCCGACGATATGTGCGAGAAAAATCAAGAATCTAAATCGAGAAGTGACGGTGAATATATGTTAACACCCAAACGTAAAAACGTCGCCGGACTCGACGGATACATAATTCATAACAGTTCGGAATAACACAGTAATCACTGGGAACCTGACAATGAACCATAATCAAGAAGTTAAACCCGCTTATGGGGTTATGTTTATGCCTAGACGCCACGATGCTATACAGTATAATATCATATCAACTCATGCCACGCCTCAATCGCCAGGCATGGTCACGATCTCTATCCAAACCAAAACAAAACACAATGAGCCATTTCATTTCAGTCATTCCAATTCGTCAATATCTGCAGATGCAAAGAATACCTCTCGTTTCTGCATCAAGTCGATGTAGCAACTACAGAGTGACACTCTCAATATGACTACCACTAGCCACCACCTCCCCGCCCTCCTCTTCATCTTCACTCTCCTCCATCGCAACCTCCACAACTCTCCTCTCTCCAACCTTTAACCTCCTGACTGCTCTTCTCAACCCCTCCAGTGTTGTGCGTTCTCTGATAAGCATTGACTGCGCCAAATCTTTCATAGCTTTCCGCCCCATCTTTTCGTGTAAATCTTGCCAACCGGCTAGTTCTGCGGCTACAACTTGTTGTGTGTATCTTAATTCTCTTCCCGTTTCCTCGACTTCTTCTTTTGTTCTCCGGACTTTGTCTTCTTTTTCTTCGTTCAACCGTTGGCGAGTTTCGTCTAGGAGACCTAGTGGCCAGCGAGTTGATCGGGAAAGGGAGTTGTATGAACGTTCTATTGATTTCCTGGATGTAGTAATTGATGATATGAGCGATGTGGGACGAGAGAGAGATAGTAGCATGGCAATTATGGTGCTATGGATAGATAGGATTGTGGTATGGAAAGTGGAATATGGCGATGTAGAGGATGGAGCAAGTGTCTGGGTATAGGCTTCAAGAGCTGATATATGAGTATGAGGAATGAAGGTAAGGGTTGAAATTGCACGAGTAGAAAGCTTATAGGCATCATAAAGATCTATTAATGTTAGTCCTCTGTTGTATATAAGTGTTATGGAAAACATACCCATGGTAACAGTTGCAACCATATTAGCCCTGCGCGCTACACTTTTGGTAGAATAGTTGACACTTCGGACCATATCTCGTGCATGATCTACGAATTGCTCGACATCGCGAACATCACCAATTGGCTGGTATTCCTCCCGTACGGTTTCTACCCTTGCCTCAGCCTTCAACTTGGACCTCTGTTCCATCATTTCTGCCTGTATGTCTGGTACCAGGAAGAATTCCCATAGCATTTCATGTGTTGAGAAAGTGGTATGTGCTAGTAGAATTTTCAAAAATGCGTCGAGATGAACCTGTATATCTCTCAGAACAGCCCTGGAAGGCCTTGAGGGGAATTGAAAAGGCGATCTCATCCCTGATATAGATGGCAACCATGATGCTGGATTTTCAAGAGCGAGTAACTTTGCCAGGTGCTCAAAATCGGACAATGAACGTCGGCAAGTGGTTACAGTGAAGTTTTGAGGCCCCGATGGTGCCCCAGACTTAAGTACCAATCGTATGGTTGCATCCTCAACGAAAAATGACCTAACTACAGCCGTGATCCTTCCATCAGTGGCTGGCAGCCCTGAGAATAATATTAAATCATCAATTCTATTCCGTACGTCATCATCCTTAGCAAGCTCGACCGCTGTCAAACCACGAAGTTCCTTGGCAAAAAGGTCTACTCTTGGATCCGAAAACAGAGCTCGAACCATTTCCAGTCGGCCATATTTGCTAGCTACCATGAGCGGCGTAAATTTCTTCTCATTCGTCGCATTAACATCAGAATCACAATGAGAAAGAAGCTGCAATGCTACTTGAGGATCATTGACGATATGTAACAACGTGTTACCTTTCAAGTCAACATGGTCATCCAGATGTAGAGGTTGGCTATCTCCCTGGGAAGTCGTGGCAGCGGCAAGTGCTGCCTCCACCATAGGTCTGTAGCGTCCATGATCGTATGATCTGCATAAAGCGAAAAGTGGCGTCTGTCCATTTTTATCCTTCTGCCTCCAAGGCAATAAACGACCGACTCTTGAAATCAGCTCCGGGTAGTTGAATAGAAAATGAGCCACACTCCTGCCGTTAATATCCTGCCTCGAGAGGTATCCAATGACGACCAATTCTGATGAAGCTCGATAAACAAAATCCAGTATTATATTGATAAGTTCGGTATGCCCCAACTGCACAGCAGCACTCAATAATGTTGTTCCTTCATTATTCGTATCTTCAAGAACCGACCGTAGCGGAAAGTAGTACTGTAACGACAGAAGATACTGAAGTGACTCTGGTCTCTCATGCTGAACGGCCATCATAAGAACAGACTCACCAGATGAATCTTCAGTTTGCGACAATCGTTCTATTGAGGTATCACCTTCGATGCCGCTACTTGTCGAGTCAATCGTAGTAGCCCGTGATCTGAAAGACATCTCGGAGTTACTGGATAAACTTCTTACATCCATAGTGACTGTTTTGGGCCTCCGCAGTGGTGGTAATCTCTCTTCATCTGCACCGTCATGTGAGTACTGCCAAGGAAATACGTGAGTAAGAGTAGATGCTTGAGAAATTCGGGTAGCAACTCCAGAAGATCTCCGCCTGGCATGCCCATTCGAAGTATTCCAGGGTCTGTTCTCATCGATTATGTCGTCTACAATGGCTTCCTCGTGATCAGATTCTTCTTCGTCCGAAGAAAGCTCTCGTTCTGGCTCCATAATCTTCATCATCTCCTTCAAGTTGCCTTTTTTTGTAGCTGCCCATAATTTATGGTTTCGCCGACTAGCTTTCCGCAGACCTCCTGAATCTCTTGCAAGATACGATAAGACAGCTTCAAACGTGCTTAGCGCATATCCCATCTCACCGCTTTCCACATCATCGACGAATATAAAGTGACGCATGTACAAAAGACGAGCCTGAAGATACCTGACCTGCGCCCTTATGACCACAACCAGTAGTAAAGATACGAGAGTATCAGCATTGATAGTCAAGACAGAGCTTATCTTCTCGGGAGACGTAGGCCCCCCTGTGCTCATTGGAATTTGAATGAGCTGCGTCACTGTTTTCAATGTTACAAGTAGAATATCCATCATTTGTTGAGGGCTTCCCGCTCCATTCAATTTCCGAAATTCTTCAACAGCACGACCAAGTCGTAACGTGAGTTCATGTTTTCCTTGATGCCCACCCTGAATTGGTATACCAACTTGTGAAATATCCACAAACTCCATCTGCCTAATTTTTGATTCCAGTTCTAAGTCCTCGGGTCGTTTCATCGTGCATAGCCTTGGGAATAAGATAGTGTCATGCAATTGCTCGGTAACATAACGATCAATCAAACGTTCTACAATTGGGCCCGTAAGATCGGTCGTAGCTCCAAGAAGGGAGAGTTGCTGCTTGTCGACCATTTGAAACAGATCAATCGCAGACGTGACTGCGGTCTCCAAAGCTCCCCGCATAACATTCTCATCGTCCTCGGTATAAAAATCTACGATATAACGTTGCACATGCCCGTTCGGTTGGCCTGGAGTCGAGAAACTACTAGACCGCGCTTTCTTCATCGCTGTAGCTATGGGTCCATCCGGTACAGGGTCTGGAATATTCGCAGCCGATGGCGGAGGGGGTAATTGCTTTTCATATACTTGATTGAATTCCTTAAACAGGGCCTCCAAGCCAGGTTGCATTTGTTTCGCAATCATAGGGAAATTCGTCAAAAGGTCACTGAAACTCTTTATATCCTTCTTGCGAGGCAGTCCGTTCATAGAAGCGGAATCAGACATTGAGGGCGACCTCGCTGGGACAATCGGTCTACCATCTGGCAGCCTCGTTGCTAGCATCGCAGTTGTGATTTTGATTTCCTCGAATATGCCAACCAAAGGTCTAGATATATAGTAGACAAGCCATTGTCGTGGTTCGAGCGAATCTGGGTACCATAGAGTATCTGATAAAAGTTGGGCTTGATTCAAAGTCTTAAATCCTGCGGTAGGGAGTATTAGCATTAAAGCTTCAGTGAAATGGCACACTACCAACCCTTATTACTATAAACAAAAGCATCTTTGATCACGACAGTCCTCCCATTAACTGTTGTATATTGTTTTGCTTTCCCCCGGTTCTCCCGCATATTTGGCGCATCCTTCCCTCCCGCGGTCGCAGCATGGTTGGCCGGTACTCGCAAGACATGACTGCCCAGGAAATCTTCCGATCCTGCAAGGTCTGCGTAAAGCGCGCCGGTCTCTCGATCGCGGGAGGTAAGGAGAACTTCGGTAGTAGGTACTAATAATATCTAAAGAGCTATCAGCTTCGTGTCCAATGCCCCTCGTTGGAGAAGGTGATGGGAATCTAGTATGGTTGGCAAGCTTACATGATGGTGTACCGGCGTACACTGTGTAGGCAGAGCACTCTTGAAGAAAGCACACAGGAAAGGATTCAAGGGCTGCATTCATTCGACTTTCATTTGCCTCAAAGATACAACTGCACCGCAGGGCGTCAGTCCCTGCAACGCCCGTTAACAAATGCCTTTTCTTCGTCAACGTCGTAAGCTTTGTAGATAGAGTAAAGTTGTTGGGGTTGCGCCTAATATGATTCTAAAGCTTCAAGATGGGCAATCGATGCAAACGAAACATTGACTTCAAATACGTAGGTACTGATGCTTGACTATGAGATCAGATCAAGGAATCTTTGGTAATGTTATTAACGCAAGCTGGTCCTATCTTCTTTTGGCTCGTACCTTGATGCGATCCTACCTTCTTGTTCAAAATTAGAATGCGGTACCTACTGGTGTCCATAAGCCCACTTAGTGCACCCAAACAATCACATGCATTTAACAGGGGTATTTTCTCAATGGAGTTGTCTCGCGGGAATGTCGGATCATGTGACTTGATATCAATGTACGCTTTCGGATTTTTCCCTCCTCTTTCCGGATAAAGTACCTAGCAATCAATTCCTCTTAATAATCGAAACGTTGAAGCTCTTATCAAAATGTTCCCAATGAGGGCGGCAATTGAAGCTTTCCCCACATCTCAGAATGCTAGAGTGACTTCCATCGTGGTCAAGGTACTAGGTAATAAACAACGAAGTACAAAGCAGCAGGCAGCGCAACTCTCGTAGCTTGTGCATCTTCACTACTCACACTACTATATACTTTCCCGAGCTCTATTATGTCTTCTTCTCCTTCTCCTCCCTCCTCAAACATAGAGACGAATAAGACTGTCAAGAAACGCGTGCTCTGCGGCTATGGAGTCGATATTGATGCCGTAGCCGGATGGTTAGGTTCATATGGTGGCGAAGACTCGACATCAGACATTAGTAGAGGTTTGTTACTCAAATCAATAACAATGCTACATTCCTCTTCTCGGCATCAGGCTCCTAATACATGACTCTTTACTCCAAGGATGGAGCATTCAGATGTTGCACAGAAGCTCTGATTTTCAAGTGAAAATCTCGTTTTCATTCTTCTTTTAACCTTTGGACCATCGTTAAACTTACGATAACCAGGACTGTTCGCTGGTACACTCGGTGTTCGTCGTCTTCTCAAACTCTTTGAGAAAAACAACATGAAGGCGACCTGGTTTATACCAGGTCATTCCCTCGAGACCTTCCCTGAGGAATGTGCAATGGTTCGTGATGCGGGGCATGAGATTGGCCTTCATGGTTACTCCCACGAAAACCCTGTTGATATGACACTTGAACAGCAACGAGACGTTCTTGATAAAACATATAGATTGTTGACAGATTTTTGTGGCAAACCACCAAGGGGAAGCGTGGCTCCTTGGTGGGAAACAAGTAAAGAAGGAGCCGAACTTCTATTGAGCTATGGAATAGAGTATGATCATAGTATGAGCCATGATGATTGTCAAATGTATTGGTTGAGACTCGGAGATACTTGGACAAAGATTGATTATAGTAAGAAGGCAGAAGAGTGGATGAAACCACTTGTCAAAGGCGTACCGTCTGGTATGGTTGAAATTCCAGCTTCATGGTACATCGATGACCTACCTCCCATGATGTTCATCAAGAAATCACCAAATAGTCACGGATGGGTGGACCCGAAAGTAGTGGAACAGATGTGGCTAGATCACTTTGACTATTTTTACGAGAATTATGATGAATTCGTGTTTCCTATGACTATTCATCCCGATGTCTCAGGAAGACCGCATGTATTAAAGATGCAACAAAGGTATGTAATGGCCTCTCTTTATGACATCTAGGAATCGTGCCGTTTCTGAGCAATCTCGTCAACTTATTGTATATCATGGTTCCGGAAGCTCACTAACAAAACACAGAATCATTGACCATATCAACAAGCATGAAGGAGTCGAATGGGTCACATTTGAACAGATGTCTGATGATTTCAAAAGCAAAAACAAACCCGAGCCAGGTGCAATTATGCCAGCAGCAGCTGGAGAAGTCCTAAGGAAGTAAGACAATTGCAGAGGAAGCTGAGGCTGGGTATCAGGTGGTTCTGGTTGTGCAAAGTTTTGCCACATCTAAAGGGAAACATTGTCATTTAGGATAAAGTTTATAGATGGCATTTCGATCCCTTCTCTTGAACAGATTGAGCATTCCACACGGAGTGAACTTCTCATAAGGATTGAGCCTTTCGGGCTAGTGATGAAATACAAGCAAATCATCTTCTTGGGGCGAATATTATTAACCAATTACCAGAGCCCGGAAACAGTGAATACGAGTTATGTGAATACTATCATTCTTTCGGTGTATATCTGAATTTCAATTTCCGTTCAGAAACCAAAGTCGAGATCGGCGTTCCCTCATAATTCTTCAACTATATCGCTCAACAACATCCTTCCAAGGACAAACACAACTTGTGGCTAATGAGATTGATGGCGGAAATGCCGAGGACGGGCTGGACGAGCCCTTTGATTTCAACATAGATTTATCAAAGAGAAAGCCAATTCGGGTATTATCTCTCGAAACTAGAATTCATCATCAGAATTTTAGGTTTCTACTGGGAGGAGATCCCTAATTGGTGGAGGTAGAGAGAAGATTCATCATTGATTAACGCCAGGTTGGCCAGGATGCAGGGCTTCTCGTTCTACCTTCTGTGAGCGGTTGTTCATCAGAAGAATGCTCATACAAGGGCATCATAACATATGAACACCACGTTCTTGATATATCTTCATGACTCTCTACTTTGTCTTGATTATGAGCCCGCTCAAAAATATTGTACCATGATTGACTGGTGGTTAGTTTCTACAATCCAACGCCCACAGCGGCTTAAAGATCAATATTCTAAAGAAAGCAAATTCACTTAATGATATGAGTGAATCGATGATCTCAAAGAGATTAAAAATCTCAATAAAATAATGAGAGAGCAAGCTCTGCAGCGAAAAGTCGAACCGAATTGGACCGTAAGAACCAAATTCTCTCTTTGCCAACTGCATCGAAGACACAAATTCTTCTAGCCACCCGCAACTTTTCACCTGCATATTTGGTACTCAACTGCAAACATGACTACACCTTCTAAGAAACATTGGCCCAAGAGACCTATTCTCGATTACTCGTAAGTGGCTAGGAAATATACCAACACATTTTGTAGCATCAACTTGCGTGCCAGGTATGCTTTTTTTTTAATAAAAAAAAATATAAAAAAACAACACCAGCTCTGACCACTGTGCGATGCAGAGAAGACGAGTTCATTCGCATCAAAGTCGGCACCGAACCAAATCTCAAGCACTTCAACGTCTCCAAAATTCGGCTTGCCTACCACTCACCTTATTGTAAGTCCCTTCATTTTCACGAGATCACTTTGAATTTGGAGCTAACAATCATCTAGTCCGTACATCTTTGGAATTTCCAAGAGAAGATAGTCAGGTCATCGAACTTCCAGATATCTGCCCCAAGATATTTCGTCATATTGTTCAATACATGAATACCGGCTCAATCTTTATCCCAACATCCGATAAAACAAACGGCGAATCTCTAGATATTCCTACACTTACACACATTTGGTTTTTGGCTCACTACCTCTTGATTCCGCGGGTCCAAAATATCGCCATTGCTCGCATATTCCGTCCTCTCAGCCATGGAAAATATGAGTCTGGATTTGACGTTAACGGAATGGTCACTGCATTGAACATCGCATGTGGTACGGATGGAACTGTGGTTGAAGATGACAACAATGTGTATAGTCTCTTGGGGAGCTACATGGTATCGCATTCCAATTATTTTCATTGGACTGACGAACAGAAAAACAAAGTTCCAAGAAAGATCTTAAATCTTATGGCAGAGGCTTTACGAGTCTCTTGCGCTGGAACAGAGACTTGCCGTGTCTCTGTGCCGATGTATTTTGGGATAGAACCCCTGAGCCGTTATTATGTTTGCGACAAGACTGACGATGAAAACGCCATTTGAATCTGCCAGGCTATGCACTTCAGGATGACGAGGAGCATGGATCATAACTGTCTAAACGCCATCAACACATCTGAACAGTCATTGTCTGCGGTGAGCTGAGCCTTGAGTCTCATGTGGGAGGAACTTTTGAAGAAAGAAAACCTAACCCAATCAGTCAAGGTTCAGTTCGAAAAGTAGCGTATGAGACTTCTGTGATTTTGAGGCTTTGGGAGATGGAAAGTGGGTAGATTATTTCTAAAAATGTTAACTTGTAATGAAATCGTCAATTTTCGATGCCGTTGCCACTGAACTAGAGTCTAGAAATGAAGACAGCAATTGAAGTGCATGAAACCAGATTCCAGAATGAAGTTGGTGCTTCTCTAAATACTAGATAAGAAGGATCTAACCGTCAACATTCGCGAACTTCTTCAAATAGCACATGCAGCGTTCCGATGTGGTTTGGGCTTTTCTCTTTCACACTTGTGCATATCCGGTGTTCTATTCAAAGCAAAGACCTACTTAGAATCCGCTCCAATGTAGGGTGTCTATTTAGATAGAAGATATGCTGTAATTTACATTTTCACTTATATCAAAGACGGGCGAGGATCATTCATTTTGCTATGTGCTGGAAGATACATGGTTGACCTTCTTCATTAATATATTATTGTTGGCTCTCACCAATCACGAGGCAATACTCGACGTCTCCTGGAGATTCGTTTGGTCATATTTAAAATATCATGATTTGTCTATGATTACAAGTCTTGCCGTGCAAGCTGTGCCAAACGCCGCCAAAGAGTCACACTATGCGTAGAAATTGACAGTGTCTGCAATGAGTTAGTATTGTAGTAACAGTGGAATAGAGTCATCGAAAACATACCCTTCTTCTTAGCTTGGACCTCCGCAATGGCATCGACATAATGTTCGTGGCTGATCTTGTTCTTTCCCATTCTAAGTGCAATCATACCAGCTTCCACACATACCGCCTTCAACTGAGCCCCGCCAAACTCATCTGTACTTCGTGCCAATTCGGGCCAGTTGACAGCATCATCAACAGTCATTTTACGGCTGTGAATCTTCAAAATTTGGGCACGAGCTTCTTCGTTTGGTAGAGGGAACTCAATCTTTCTATCGAGACGACCAGAACGAAGTAAGGCAGGATCAAGAACATCAACTCTGTTGGTTGCTGCCAACACCTTAATACGATCATCCGAGGCAAATCCATCAAGTTGATTTAGTAGCTCCAACATAGTTCTTTGCACTTCACGGTCTCCGCTCTTCTCACTATCGAAACGTTTTGTACCAACAGCATCCAGTTCGTCGATGAAAATGATTGCTGGTGCCTTTTCCTTAGCTAATGCAAAACAATCTCGTACTAACTTGGCACCATCACCGATGAACATTTGTACGAGTTGAGGGCCGGCGAGTTTGAGGAAGGTTGCATCTGTTTGCGCGGCGCAAGCTCTCGCGAGGAGTGTTTTTCCAGTACCAGGAGGACCATACATAAGAGCACCTGAAAACGTCAGCACATCTGGTTGTACGCAGAAAATATATGAAACAAACCTTTGGGCGCCTTGATACCAATCTTCTTGAAACGATCGGCCTCCTTCATTGGCCATACAATTGCTTCAACCAATTCCTCAATCTGTTTGTCCAACCCTCCTACATCTGTGTATTTTTCCGTAGGTTTCTCGTCGACTTCCATTGCCTTGACTCTGCTATCATATTCCGCAGGTAATGTATCCAGTACGAGATATGAATCCTTGTTGACACCAATCAAATCACCTGGCTTCAACTCATCTGGGTCAACCAGACCAATTAATGGAAGGAATATGGTTTGTCGAGTAGAGGTTTTAATAACTGCAGATTTTCCGACTCTGGTAGCATCGAGATCGATATTTGCGCCTTCTTCAGCAGACTCAGCTGTTGGGTCGAGATCGAGTAACTCAACAACGTTTCCAACAAGGTATGGTAGTTGTCTGCACAATGTCAGTGAACTGGCTAAACTGTGACAGCAATCTGCCGATTATCATAGCTTTACCTACCTGTTATTTTCAATCTTTTCAAGGTTGTCCTTGATCTTCTCGCCCATTGCAGCCTTCTCATGTGATAAACGTTGAAACTCGCTCTTCATGATTCGAGAATCATTCTCTAAAAGTCGTTTCCTCGTGAGAATATCTTGTGTGCCTAAGCTATAGATCTCCTCATCTATAGGGTCCTCTTCCTTTTCAGATTCAGCATCTTTCATTTCAGCATCGGCATCATTAGTTTGGGTTGGCTTCTTGTCCTTGTCGCCATCGTCCTTCTTCTCTTCCTTTTGCTCCCTCTCGAGATCATCGAGATCTTCTAATGTAGACATTTTAAAGTTGAAGTTGTGATTGAAAGGCTCGGAAAAGGCGTATGAAGTTGGGTTTCAAAGTGGCTGCGATGGGATGGAATAGTAGTAAATGTATTGACTTTCAAATGTTGTTTCAATATCTAAGAGCTTCCAAACTGACCTGGAGCTTCGGCGCGACGTATTAGCGAGCTTAATACTGTAAGGCAACCAAAAGAAGGCGCGGCTCAAGGCTGTAACCAAAAAAGAGTGAGTTGTTTTCACGTGATCAGATTACAAATTTAGAACTTTTAGTTCGAATGCGGCTGGCATTCCTCGTCTTTGTACGAAATCTTCTCTGCCTACTTCTACCTCACCGACAACCTTTCCGACAACCACCACCGCTCGCTCGCACATCAACAGAAGACTGTGACATTATCGTTCTCGAACAATCACAAAGTTGCCGGTCATCTTTACGACGATAATTTTGACAACTTCCCAACAACGATTTTGATACATCATTCACGGACGCCTTTATTGGTCATTTGTTCTGCGAAAATCTTCAAATTCATCGACGAAAGCAGCAAGCGCACTCTCCCACTCACTCTCTTCTTCCTTACGGCACTTAATTTAATCGACTCGAAGCTCAAGTCGACGACGGTCGCATATTTAGATAGTCGAGTTCTTGACAAAGTCTTTCTAGACCTTGTATAAACGAATTACATCTCAGTCGTTTCTTTTTTGCAAATCAATCTTTCAACTACGGCCGCAATCATATTTACCAAACCACTTTCTATCTATTCTACGAATCGGCCCCCAATACAAAACACATTCACTCTTTCTCGAATCTTCATCGACCGCAGAACTGAGTCTGAATCATAGATCAAGGGACTAATTTCCCTGTTATCGTACTCATCCTGATTTATTAACTCAATCTAATTCCCCCACAATACCGCCAAACTGCATTCTCCGCTTTTTATCAAGCTTTCAACTACAATCCTTTGCGATAAACCTACGGGGGATATCAGAACCCGTCTAGCTGTTACGAAGAAAAGAACACAAGTTCGCCGCAAGCTAAAGAGACGTCCAGTCTTCGACAAGCTTGATAATATTTATCGACCAAAACCTTACAAACCAAAGATGATGGCTCAACCGCCATTGGACAAGAATTTAGAATGGAGTCAGAATTTGAACGTAACGGTTATGTGCAAGGACTGCAAGGAGATTCCACCTAATCTCGTTGAAGAGTTTTCCTCTGGAGATTTGGTCTGCGATACATGTGGTGTAGTTATTGGTGATCGAATTGTCGATACCCGCTCTGAATGGCGTACATTCTCCAATGATGACCAGGGAAATGACGATCCATCTCGTGTTGGTGACGCTGCTAATCCCCTCTTGAACGGTTCTCAACTCTCTACTACAATCGCTTTTGGCGACAGCAGCGTACGCAGTCGTGAGCTTTACCGCGCCCAAGGCAAACAAGGTACAGACAAATCAACAAAGGCTTTACTCGCAGCCTACAAGGAAATCGGTGCCCACTGTGATGCTGTCAACATACCAAAGAACGTTTCCGATACTGCGAAGCACCTTTTCAAACTTGTCGATGACGCCAAAGCCTTCAAAGGTAAATCCCAAGAAGCCATCATTGCTGGCTGTATCTTCATCGCTTGCCGTCAGTGCGGTGTTCCCAGAACCTTCCGTGAAATCTACGCTTTGACGAAGGTTTCGAAGAAGGATATTGGTAGAACTTTCAAAGCACTTGAGAAATTCTTTGCTTCAGACAGTTCAGCCAAGAAGGCGACTGCTGATGCTACTGGTGGTAAGTTGTATAAGCTGAAGATCTTATACTGGTATATATTAACATTGCCTTCAAGCTCTTGCGGCCCCAGATGGTTATCAGACAACCACGTCAACCAATGCCAAAGACCTTTGTACTCGTTACTGCAGTCAACTTGGTCTTAAGAGCCAACAGTTCGTCAAGATATCCCAAGGCCTCGCTGAAAAGGTTTCTACTGTCGGTGATCTCGCTGGTAGATCGCCTTTGTCAGTTGCAGCCGCTTGCATCTACATGGCATCAGCTCTCCTCGGAAAGCCAAAGTCTGCAAAGGAGATATCCCAAGTAGCTGGCGTGAGTGATGGAACTATTCGTACGGCATACAAATACTTGTATGCGGATCGAGAGAAACTCATTGAACCTGAGTGGATTGCTGATGGCAAGGGCAAAATGGAGCTCCTACCGGTTAGTTAAGTGGGTGATACCACAAAACCTACTGGGATCCTTTTGTTTTGGGATTGAGATAAGGCGAAATAAGGCGTAACTAATGATTCTTTTGCTTTTTAATTGCGGGAATGATCGATGCCTCGGCGTAATTGCCTTTTATTCGAATTCTGAGTTACATTTACAGGGCGAGAATGGACCGAAAATGTCCTGGGTTCTAGAGTTTGTGGTTTTGCTTACTGGCGCAGATAAGACAGGTTTGAGAGGTCTGAAGCTCATACTAAGAGAACAGTTCTTATGTCGACGACGATATTAACAAAAAAAATGGTTGGTTTTAATAAGGCTTAGATAGAATAAATCTATCACGTGAACCTGAGTAGATCTTGATATAGTATCATGTGCCAAAATTGTTCATGGTGATCATTTTACATATTAGAACTCCTCCACCAAATCACTTCAACATTTGATGAGTAGAAATCCATTCTTTAATTAATCCTCCACAGACCATTCATCCAATGACTGTTTATGTTTCGGTGTTCAAAAGTTGCTCCGAAGGTGCATTTTATCTTATGTATTGACCCTGCCTACGCGTCCCATGCTATGCTTTCCTTCCTTTTTCAACGCGTCTCAAACTTTATTCTGGATTTATATGTCAGACACGAAACATTATGAGTAAACATTTGAATCCTAATAACAATATGTATCTACTCGAGTGGTCTAGTAGTTGGATCGAGGTTGTTGCTTACCACTTCTCCGAAGATACCTCGGCATGTGGGAATGGCCGAAGTGTGGGGATCGTGAATGGAATTCCGGGGTAGCTCAAAGCTCTTGATCAATGGTGATCCTCTCTCTCTTTCTTATCACATATCTTTCAATTCGATTCGATTCAATTCAATTCTCTACTTTCAGGAATCACTTCAAATTTGAAAAACAACAGCAAAATTATATCATATAGTCATCAAGATGTCTGGTCCAGGAGCTGGTTTCGAATATCCCGCAGAGGAGGTTTCCTGGTTGAAGAGAGATGTTTTGCTCTTTGCTAACAGCATTGGGTGTACGAATGATGAGCTACACTTCTTATTCGTATGTATTTGATACTCAATTGGAAATGGCGCATTTTAACCAAAGACCCAGGAATTGCATCCCAACTTTGCCGTCTTCCCAACATATCCTGTTCTTCTTCGTAAGCTTCCTACCCCTTTCACTCTACAAATCTGCTAACATGTCCCAAGCATTCAAACGTACAACCCAAGAAGTAATTGACTTCTATGCCGCCTCCTCCGCAACCCCAATTCCCGGTGTGCCAAAGTTTGACTACAGACGTGTGCTTGATGGGGGACGTTCGATGACTTTCCTCAAACCACTCCCACCTACCTCCGCTGGCAAAACCTTCGAGTTACGCTCTAAGGTTATCGGCGTGTATGATAAAGGAAAATCCGGCACGGTTGTTGAAACACAACAGGATATCGTGGACAAGAACAGTGGAGAAGTGTATACCAGGGCTGTTGGGAGTGCATTCTTTGTTGGTCAGGGTAATTGGAATGGACCTAAGGGCCCAGCGACTCAGAACTTCCCCCCACCTGAAGGAAAGAAACCTGATGCCGTTATGGAACACCAGACTACAAAGGAGAGTGCATTGTTGTATAGGTATGATTCTATCTCGTAATTCCGTTCGGAGTGCCCGGCTAATGAATGTCAAATGGCAGATTGAACGGTGATTACAATCCTTTACACGCAACACCTGAACCAGGGCAAAAGATGGGATTCGGAGGGCCCATCATGCATGGTCTTTCATCATGGAACTTCACTGCGCATGCGCTCTTGAAGGCTATTGGTGGTAGTGATCCTAAAAACATCAAAGAATTTTCATGTCGATTCGCATCACCAGTCAAACCGGGCGATAAATTGATCATCGAGATCTGGAAAACTGGGGAAATTAAAGAAGGATGGGAAGAGATTCGATTCATCACTAAAGTAGAAGGTGGAAAGGTTTGCTTAAGCAACGGAAGAGCTCTAATGAAGCCTGTAAGTGGCAGTCCAAGCGGCGGAGATGGAAAAATGTTAGATCAGGGTATGGCTAGTATCAAGGCTAACACAGGTTCGCAGACTGGTGGCGCTGCAAACTCCCCTGGATCTTCTGCTAGAGAAGAGAGCAAGGCTCAAAAGAGCAAGTTGTAGTTGATGTTTTGGTGTCTAAGTGGGAATAGGAGCATAATGAGGGACTATAAATTGATTGGTGTTAGACACTCATCTGATAACACTATAAAGAATATAAAATATAAGATATTGGAAATCAGAATTGGCCTACTAAAGATTATTTACTTCCAAACACTGCAACAACAAAGCTGCATAGCTCAGTATCTGAATGGTGTTCGGATAAAATTTTGAACGATCTCGAAGTCGAGCGTTGTTTCGTGGCACAAGGAACCTCGAACTGAAGTTGTGGTTGGAACAGCACCAGAACAATGTCTCCGGAAAATCTATAGACGGATGCGATTCTCGATGGGATAGAGAGTCTAATTCTTCTGCAATAACTTCTTATTACAACTATCCACATCTCAACATCTCAAACAACCATCTACATAACAGTTTCAAGCGATCTCTCAAAAGATCAACAACTTCATCGACCACCGCAAAAATGCTAGCTCGTCAATATTACAACGAGAGCGAAATCGCTAAACTCACCCAAGTGATACGTCATTTTTTCCTCGAAGACAACCCTTCCAAATGGACATACATTGCGGTTACCATGAAAATCGAACAAGCCAGACACCTGGAGGGAGGCGACCTCTTTGCATCCGATCCTTGGCCAAGTCGCCGATACAGCGTTCAAGCTTGCCAGAAGAAATGGTATTCCATGGTGAAGAAAGGCGAGGTTGAGAAGGCCCATGCTTCATTGGATGATGAGCTCGCAATTCCTGACTTGATGCATAACGTCTGGGCCAAGGAAAAGGAAGAAGAGATGCTCTCTATCTTCTATGGTACTGACTTTCCCGAAATCCCAGACGATGTTTTCAAGGAGATCGAAGCGGAGCTGGAACGCAAGAAGGTAATGCAAGCTCAGTGAGCACTCTGCCTTCATCTCGCCCACTCCCTTTTCTCGACCCCGAGACTCAATCAGTAAGTAAAATTTTCTGAGAAGCTGAATCTTTGAGACTGGTTCTCATTGATTGAGTATGGCTGTCAAGTTGCCCGTCGGCAGATTTTCTTTTGTTTCTGATCAATGCAATTGTACCCTTTCTTCCTCGACAGGATTTCATTTGTTCTTTGATTGGCGTAGATTGCGCTCTTTTTTGAAATTTAAAATATTAAACCTTTAAATACTCTTTTCCCGTGATTTTTCTTTGTGATGACATGGCTCTTTGTAATGTCCTTTGCTGATACTGCCTTTGAACTTGATGAACAATGCTTTGTGTTACCAACGAATCGTATGTTGTTGAATTGCGCCTGTGAGCAAGGGAACTTCTTCGAGGCCATGTATCTTTGATCTCCCATTAGAGAAGCCGTTCCAATACTGTTCATCAACAATCTTCTCTTTCCTCTTTACCTTTCTTCGTTTCTCAATTATCGGTATCGTCACCCCCCAGTCTTATCCCGCGCGAGTTGCCCTTCTTGAAAGTAACCCGGAAGGTCATCCATTTTTGCTCAAGCGTTGCATTGCAAGATGGACTGGAAAGAGCTTCCTCAAGCTCATCTCAGCTAGCTACTAATCACTTTGTGTGATTTCTTAGGGTTAACATATTCAGAACAGTCAATATAATCCTGGAGATTGCCACTCGAGGCTACGAACGACACACCAAATCTATCCAAACCAATATCTGACATGTCTTCACTAACGTTAGAGAAAATCTTGTATTTCAGTTTTGCAAGAGACTTGTACAAATAGATGCTCTACAGGTCGCATGATATAAGAGAATTATAGACATCCGTTAATTATCAACATCAGGCTAATATATTAACACAAGACGAGAACTTCCAAGTCTCTCAACTCGTACCAGATCTTGATAGACTTCAGATGAGTACCACTTCATTTAACATTTTTAAATGCTTCTGTTAAATACAACTTTACCGACCAATCTCATCAAATCGATATTTCTGATCACCTATCCAACTCCTCGACTAACAATCAATATTGCCACCCCAATATTATGAGACGTAATCTTTTATATTGAAGAATAAAGTAGGATACCATTATAACCTTTACTTTCACTGTTAGTATTAATGTCTCGTTCTTGTCGGACGAGAATAGCATAATCTGTAACTACCAACTATACGAATATTGAACACTATCATCCGTCAACATGAGAGAAAGTTGTGAATCTTTGGTTCTCGTGTCCATAATGACCGTTGTCATCTCGATTAATATGATTATGAGTTTTGGAGTCTTGTTGTTTCCTAGACTTTTACACTCTATAACCTCGCAGTGAACATTGACAGTAACGTATATAACCCTCTTCATTTGACAAAATCTCGTAACACCTTTTTAGAAATCCAATCCAACTCATAATGCTTAACCCAGACAGTTTAACATCCATCTCGACAATCGTAATACCAACATTAGGCCCTGTATGTGCTAGTCTCAGTATCTAGCAATCCAAACATAGTCCCCAACTCATTCCAGATAACCCCAAATTATATCAGACAATCCAGACCATAATAAAACCCCGAATTCTTCATATACACAGACATTACCTCAATCCCAATCCCAATCCCAACTATGATCCCACTTTCTAATCCCAGTCCCTAATATAGCCACAAACCAGCCCCAATCATAACAAGCAAGATAAAACCCCCCCTTCAAACAAGATATCCCCTCATCCTCTCCTCCACCAACCCCTTAGCAATTTCCCAAAGTCTCTCCCCACTCCTCGGACTCCAAATATTTTCAACGCTCTCTCTGCCTTGAAAAATCCTCCAAAGCACTAGTATCATCCTCGCTTCTCCCATCCTGCCTCGCTCAAACTTCTTTAACTTTTCCACACCCTCAGCTTGTCTCTCTTTCCACCATTCGTTCAATCTGACCGTTCCTCCAAGTCCTATTCTTTTGCACTTCGTATCTGCAGAAATCTGCAACCAAGCTACTATCGGTCCATATCTTATGAGATTATGCTGGAAAATTATGACCGCTCTCTTTGTATTAACACTTTCATCTTTCATTTTTTCAAGAAGATTAAATCCCAAGATAGGGATGAAGATACAGAGAACTGCTAATTCTGATGTGTCAAGGCGGGAGAGAAAATCGATTTGACGAGTTCGAGCATGCCATTCATTTTTGACATCTAGGGTTTTATCGAAAAGCTCGTATAATAATCTTAGCGCTTATTCTTTGAATTTCTGTCTTCGGATTTCGAGCTCGGCTAGAGGGGTACCAAGGGTAGGCGGATCGAAACCTACGCCACCGGCCCAGTAGATAGTGGGGGTATGGCATTGGGAAAAGGGGTCGTGGATTATTTCATGCATGATTCGTGCGCGCGTTTGGGTTTCTAGGAGGTGAGCGAAGGTGTGGTTGATGTAAAGTTTGGGGGTAAAGTCCTTGGATGCTGGCTGATTGCGGACGATGAAGTGGATATTTTGGTTTACGAATGTGTTGGAGTAGAGATTGATGGCGGTTTTGGCCAGGGCTCGTTCGTATGTTTGGATGAGCTTCTTGAAGGACTGGAGGAGGTTAGGCAAACATCACAAGTATAGCAATGAATAGGCTCTTGCTGTACTGCTCAAACGAGAAGATAAAGAGAGGGGATATAACTGACACGTGAAAGCTTGATTAATATGACGACGTTCTTAGGCGCGTCGTGGATGACTAGATCTATAATTCGCAAGCATACATCTGCTGGTAATTCTACTCCTCCATTGGAGGTTAATAGGTTGGTAGCCATGAGATTACTGGGCGTGAGAAGTAAGAACTGAAGTGAGGTCGAATTTGAAGACTGGAGGAACGATTCCGTGGTAGAGACGCGTAATGAAAGACGTGGTAGTTGTGGCTCCTATACAAACGACGGAGACTCGGGAGATTTATGGCACAAGAATCCGGGAAAGACGGGATTGTCTATTGTGCAAGAGAACAAAACACCAAGCCTCTTGTACTAAGAGTTAAAAAGAAACCGATTATGAGTATCTGCCGATTGTTAGAGAACATATAAAAAGGTCAAGTGAAAAGATCAAGGATTCATACAGAAAGTCCACAGGAGGAGTTAAAAACAAACCTTGTTGGTCAAGCTTCTGGACGCCTCAATTGGGATAACAAGCCAAATTGTGACCAGGATATAGCCCCTAGACTTGGACCACAGCTACCAGACTTAAATCGCGAATGTTTATCCTGATTTCATGGACACCCCGTTAGGAATAACTGTTTATATCTTTATGCACTATTACACAGTGCATGTATTCAAACAAAGCTAGCAAAAGAGAGAGGTCAGTACCTATACACCAAGACACATACAACAAAAAAGGAACTTTTATAATTTCAACAAGGGAACCAGAAAAACAGTGACTTACCGACTGGATTTCTGAGAGACTTTTAGGTTATGTAGGATTCATATGTTAAATAAAAGATAACTGATATCAAGTACAAATGAGTATAGTATGAGCTTTGATGAGGCGTCGAATGAAGCCATTAACTGAAGACCCCTCCAAGCTTTCCCACGAGCATTTATCAGTGTATGTAGAATGGTAACAGAGCGAGGTGCTTCAAATGTACTAAGCAATTGACCCTGTTGTACTAAACGAGTAGCAGATACCCTAAAGGAACCACCTATAAGCCTAGGACTTTCCATTTGTGCCAGACTTTTAACAATTCCACAAAGATGATGGACTTCCAACCTTTACAATAGTCTTAATCCAAACATATCTACCACCGTGATTCCGGTATAGTGGTCAGCATAAGTATGCTGAGTCAAGGAAGTAGTACTTCCTCTAAGTTCTGTGGCATTGTTGAACAACTCTGAAATCGTTGGAAAATTAAACTTCGCTATTTTCTTCTACCTGGAAGACAAGGGTGCTTGTGTTTGCCTTGGATAGAATGACAGAAATCTTCTTGGAGAAGAACAAACAGGATTGATAAGTGAATAGCAAGATATCTAAAGTGATGAAAATTACTCATGAATGACTCCACCTGGACATCATATTGTGAGCACCCCTTCCTGGCAAAAGATTTTGGCAAAGCCTCGTCAAGTGAAGAAATGAAAAATTGAAGGGGTGGAAGGATGATTGTTCATAAACCCAGGACCATGAAATTCTTGAAGGTTTCTCTTCCCAATGCGTCGCTATGGTCATTGCATATTCATGAGGGGGCTTTTGTTCGATTGCTTTTGAAGTTATTCTTTGCCCTCAAATCATCAGCACCAGAAACTTCTGTGTGGGATGAAATTATATTCAACGAAGATCCTTTGCTTTCACAAAAGTCGAATGTCAGTTTCTTCCCATGTCTCCTTCCTGTTTCTGCTTGACCACAAACCTTTGTATCGCAATATACCAAGCTATTGTATAGTTGATCCCTTTGCAAAGTGCAGAAGTTACTCAATCTTAGCATTCAGACAATCAATCAGACTTCTAGTAAGTAGTGTTCCCACACCACATTATGTCATCTCATGTCTTGTGTTCAACAAACAAGAATCAAATGGGTGTTTCATGTCCTCACCCAACAAAGCTCGAGCCACTTCGGAATAACAATCATCCATTCTGAGTCTCGTGATTCCTTCCTCTTACAAGTCATTGTTGCACATCTCAATAGTTGATTTCAACTTTTGTTTGTCCACCAGTAGTCTTTTTAAAGGTGTCTTGCTCAGTCAGGGAGGGGTTTGTAGACGAAGTTGCCGAAAAATCAACTTTTTTAACTTTTTAAGTTTTTACTTGTTGGTTTTGAAAATTGCGAGGGAGAATGATGTAGATTAGGGGATCAAGGAAAAGTTGTTAAAAAAACGAATTTGCAAGAATTGAAGAAGTAATAGGTATTAGAAGAGGGGTGGTGGGCGTGAAGAGTGGGAGAGGGGAGTTGGGGGCTTTTCGATCCAAAAGGATGAAAGTTAACTCTGCTTACGAAATTTTGGTTTCGGGTGTTGCTGTGACATATAATAAACTCTGAACTTTGAGCTCTACGGAGTTCTGGAAGATTATTAGAGCTTTGGGGATCGATATTGAAATATTGTTCAGCTTCTTGACACATGTGCATGGCAAGAGAACGAAGTTTCAACTTTTTACCTGCAGTGGTAGGTGGAGATCCAAATATAAGGCCTTGTGATAGCACTGCGATTACTCACTGCTCGAAGCTTGTTACAATGGGGGAGAAATGGCGATTAGATGGAGTTAGGTGATTGTTGAGTTGAGGAACTTGAGGGACAGCGCCTACTCGTGCCACCATCTCACAAAGGCACTTCATACGTTTCTAGGAGAATCTTGCTTCAGATTCGATGAGGAGAATTGGTATCAATATAGAAGCGTATAAAATACAAAGTAGGCGTAGCAGAACCATAGACCAAGGGTATCATAATGTAAACCAAGTATTTCCCAACCTCCATTGCCAACAAAATCCGACGATGACCACCCTAACATCATAACAGAAAGACCTAACTTCTCCTAGAACTTCTTCTCCTTCCACTTAACGATTTGACACTCTCTTTTCCACTAGCAATAGCCTTTCTACTTCGGCTCTTGACCTGATGTTTTTCGGCTTCATTAGCAACATCTTCCTCTAATCCAGACCCGAGACTTGTTCCATGGATCCAGTCCAACAAACCCCATGGTGCAAAATTTCCTTTTCCTCGGCTTTCACTGTGTAGATCTTGACGACGTGCAACCCCGCCAAGTATGATCCCAGGAACACTGCTGTAACCGGACGATGCGAGTGTTTCTTCCATAGTGACAACGGAGAGGGCGAGGAGATATGTTAGAAGATGAACCCGGAAAATTACCGCTGGGAGATAGATGGGGATGAAGCGGAACAGTATGTAGGAGGCTGGGTGATCGTAGTGGGCGACAAATGCATATGGAGAAGTTATGGAGTGGTGATAACTCTTGTGACCCCGGCTAAGTAAATTTGAAGAGCGAGCGTGAAGGATGAAGCGATGAGTATAGTATTGTATGAACTGGTAGAAAGTACAGATTAGCTATAACTGTACAACTTGGCAGATACTTCAAAGTTCAGAGAATCACCAACCTCACGAACGAGGAGACACTTCAAAGCATCCTTGCCGATAGACCATGGCATGGGTAATGTAGTAGTGACTCTTAGCGCGCTTTTATAGTGTAAGATCTCCGTAAGGACCATCTCAAATCCCGCTTGAATACCGATTCCCAAAAGTATGTTGAACAAACTGATCCCCACTACCCGGTACCATTCTGGAGCCTTTGATCTAGAAGCCTTCGACCCCCCCGTTCGAGTAGGTAAAGCTTGTTTTCCTTGCCGTTTGACTCCCACCGATAAGCTTGGTATGATAGAATCAAATATAAGGAATACAAATGAAGGCACTACGAAGAACAGTAGTCTTATCCCCAGAGTTCCCACTACCTCAACCCTTAAAGCCGTGTGTGATAGTACGAGAGTTGACCATGTCATGTAAAAGAATAAGAAGTTGAGGGATGTAGAGTATGTTGAAACCGATGGCATGAGAAACCATCCCACCACGGGGAGCGATAGAAGAGCATCCATAGTGTAGTCTTATCTTGCAAACCGTTCTCAAATGAAGGATGTCTCGGAATAGTGAAGATTTGCATATAAGATTAGAGTGTACTCTGTCTTAGATATACTTTACGGATAGTGGAGAGAGGAAAGACGATTCACTTGGTACGTTATGCCAACGAACGGCCCGCTCCATACCTAGTAACTTATGTTGACAAAGATTCGGCCCCTCGTGGTGACGATGTCATAATTCTGTCGTTTCTTGATTTGTGCCCACTTATCTCATTCATGTGGAGGATTGCTGGACTAATGCTAGCTTTTCGCTACTGCATCAGGGGTTCAAATTAGTTTACCCGCCGCTTGAATTTAATCATATGGTCAAGCAATGAAATTGTCCAAGACCTTCTTCAGCTCGGGCTTTGGATATATTTTGACATTTCTTTTGTTGATAAGCCGTCCGAGAAAGAAGGAAAAGGAAAGTCAAGATCCACCGCTCTAATTGTAGAAATTTTAAAGAAGCGGATACCCATGAGAAAGGAAGATGCTTTTCGGGATTTATTGGGTACAAGCTGCCACAATTCATATAAGGCATAATTAGCCGGACCGAGAGCACCATGGATGATGGAGAGTGATACCCAGATAGGCGTTCCCCTTCCATTTCCCTCCCTTTTCACCATTCTCCTCACATCGCCTCCCTCCCGCCTGTACCTGTGTATACGGAGTATATCTTCTCGAAGTGTTCTCGGTGTTCTACAAGGTTCCTTTTCCAAATTGACATCGCTTCCCTTTCCCGGCCGCCTTGTCGAGATTAAATTGCCGACCCAGAAAAAAAAAGGTACAAACCAAACGCGTCCCACGAAGCCCACCCATAATCATCACATCTTCCACGAGTGCATTCGGGGAAAGACATCCATGTTCTGCATTGCATTTTGCAGGTAGAATTTGCAACTCCGACCTATCACTGCCAATTGAAATTCCCATCAGGACGTTCCCCGCGCATAGTCGGCTTTTTGGGAAAAAGACGATAAGCATTGTGAATGCCCCTGAACTTGAACTATGGGGCTTTCGACAATTCACTAACAAAATCATTCGACTCGAGTCCTTTGTTGGAAGAAGGTTCGATTGATTGAGTGAGTGAGTGAGGCCGACGGGCGTTTTAATTTCTGTTGAAGAGCTTTTGGAATCAGCAACGGCAACGGCAACAGCAACAGCAACAGCGACAGCACGTTCAAATGGATCTCGTATGTCTCTTAGTATAACTTCAAAGGAGTTCGCACATTGACTGCTAAGATCCTTTGGATACATGCGTTGATGTGGTAACCTTTTCCGAAAGATTTCTGGAGTCTTAATCGACCAAAGGCTCTCAAGGTTTTCGATCAGATAGATCAACATTCGTTCTTCTACTTTCACTTACTCTACATTCTCGGACCATCTACTTAATCTTGCTAGCAATTAGCCACTGCGAACAGAGTCTCACCCATTTTCTGCACCAACCCCAATCTTCTGGCGCATTTAAACAAAATTGGGATCTTTGAAACACTTTTTCAATTGTTTGTGGTTTTGAAGGTGGTGTATGGTGTCAATGCTTGTATCAAAATCATCCTAAACCATCCTAAACCTACCGATCATCTATAGTAGGCGCGAGTACGTCCGATCCTTACACAGAGCGCCATGGAGGCTCCCCCACCAATACCACATCGTTCACGACAACATTCCCGTCGAAAATCTCTATCAGATCCTTCGGCGCATTCCTCAAACCGTATATCTGTACAGCCTGCATCGCCCGAGGTGATATCTTCTTTAATTACATCTCTCTCCATCATATCCTCTCCTGCGAATGATCTTTTTGAGAGTCACTCAAATTCAGCTTCACCATCTGCATCAACGACCTCTTTCTCCCATCCCGATCTACGGCCATCATATACTAGGACAAGTTCGGGAGGAAGTTTTGGCATAGATTACGGAGCATTTAGGCAGCCTTCATTGCGCGAACTCATTGAGGAAGAATCGCTCGATGAACTGGCTGCGAGTCCTCCTGTTATTAAAACATCGAAGCCTCCATCGGGATTCTCTCCGTTAACTGCACCAAAATCGCCAGCGACAGATTCTAGATCCAACTCTTTTAAAAACTTTCTGCGCCGACCGGGTTCGAAGGGTTCACAAGGATCAAAAGAAAAAGATGATTCGAGCACAATCGGGAGTTTATCAATAGAGCCTGGTTACGCTCCGATACCAAAATTGGAAAGGAAAAGGTCAACGGATAGTTGGGATAAAAAGCAGGGTAGAAATAACAAAGGATTGATGTATATGAGTTCAAAAGAGAGACTCAGAGAAAACGCATCGGAAAAGACACGGAATTTCAAAGGCCTTGGGCTTGATCGTCTGCCCATATCTAATTTTGATCAACCAACTTTCATGGCCGAAACTCCTATCACTGAGGAACCTCCCTCATTAGGCAAGCACAGCATTCTCAGACTCGACACTACACAAGCGCCCCCAATTCCTCGCCGTTGGTCTCCATCGATGGCGAATAGTCCTGGCGGCATTGGATCAGGTAGATTTATCCCCGCACGAGATTCATCTCTTCGAAAGCCGGCGGCTCAAACGAAGAAACGCGATTCAAAATTAGCAAGTAGGCAAAGTGATATGGATCGTGAAAGAGAGAAGGATGTCATTAACGAACGCGAGGAAGCTCAGAGCAGGGCAAGTTCTGAATCTGGGGAATCCACAAATCTAAAAGTGCCTATTGAGGTGTTCCAACCCCCTTCATCCATATCTACAACGCTAGCCAGCAAACAAGATGAGGATTTTGCACAGAACAATGAGCACCCAGTCGTTGAGGATGATCTTGATTGTGCCCCTGCACCTGTTATTACTCAACGAAGATCACAAACTCATCCAAGTCCCACCAAAAACAAGAGATCATCTAGTCAGAAAAGACAATCTGGTGGGATGTCACCTGAACCGTCAGAGCTAAAGATAAAACGAAGTAGTTCACGGCTAAAGCGATTGTCCGGACCTCTAACTCCTGCTAATTCGGACTATGATACCTCTAAAAAGAACCCTTCTAGACCTGGCTCTAGAGTCGTTTCTCCCGAACTACCGAGACCTGCCTCTGTATTTGTTGATCCTCGTCCTAGCAGTGCAGATTCTATTGATGATGCCGTTACAACTTATCTTGCATCTCCACGCTTGTCACAAAAAATTAGACACCCTACAAGCGGTCGAACTATTTCATTCTCAGAAGTAGGCGATCCGGAGGGTTCAGCAGTATTCTGTTGCGTTGGAATGGGCCTGACAAGATATATCACCGCTTTTTACGATGAGCTTGCCCTAGCACTGAAGTTACGACTGATCACGCCGGATAGACCAGGAGTTGGACAGAGTGAGCCATATACTGATGGCACAGCGACTCCACTGAGTTGGCCTGGTAAGTTTGTTTAGGACCTTTGTCTTCTTTATTGAAGTTAACATGATATAGATGATGTATACGCAATATGCCAAGCTTTGAGGATAACAAAATTCTCTATACTTGCACATTCAGCAGGTGCGATATATGCTCTCGCAACAGCATTGCGTATGCCACAGCATATTCGCGGCCGCATTCATCTACTTGCCCCTTGGATTCCCCCTTCACAATTGACAACATTTGGTACACAGACAGTATCGCCACCTGCTAATTCTATACCTACATCTCAGCGTATACTTCGCGCTCTTCCGACCACAATTCTCAAGGTTGCAAATTCTAGTTTCATGAGTGCCACCAGTAGCTCGGTTACAAGCAGTCTTCCAAAACAAAAGAGAACTAAGCGCAAGTCAACATCCACCGCTCGAGATACTCCGACACCGAGTGGTAGAACCAACGCACTTACCCCAGGTCTAGATAAGGAGAATCAAAAGTTTGATCCTTCGAAAAGACCAGAATCTACTGTACCAGAATCAATGGAGCAAGCAGCATCAGATCCGAATGATCCGAACCATGATGCCGCAATATTAGCAGTGGCTGCGAGTACATTAGCCGACAAAGAAAGACAAATGACCTACGATACACGTTTAACACATGCTATATGGGATCTAGCAACTGTCGGCGCGAATCCCGCTGTGGATTTACTGGTATGCCTGGAGAGAAGGCATACTATTGGATTTCGTTATGTGGATATCACACGTTCGACAGTCATTCACCATGGAAGTAAAGATACAAGAGTCCCTGTTGAAAATGTCCGATGGTTGGGCAAAACAATGAAGAGATGTGAAGTAAGAGTCTTGGAAGGAGAAGGACATGGATTAATGGCCTCGGCTACAGTGATGGGTGGTGTCCTCATGGAAATCGCACGAGAATGGGAGGATTGGATTGAGATCACGGGGTCTATGAAAGGTGATGGAGGGAAAAGAACTCTGAGAGAAAGAGCGAGTGTGGGTGCTTTCAGATGAGGGATTATTGGGCGGTGTGTATGCTTCTGGAGTGGCATGTTATGATTGATTAAGTGGAAATACCCAGCGAGGATAAAAGTTGGATGGCGCTAGATGATTGATACACACATGTATTTTTTCCTTTGTCAAAGTTATTCGCAGGACGAGGTAGTGAACGGGAGCAATTTTTCTTTTGTTACGACTTGTACGATTGCCATACATACCTATGTAATATGCCCTTTAAAAACTTAGCTTAATACATAATCAGAATATACTAGATGATACAGATCAAGGATATGGATGACGAAAACGCCTAGAACTCAGAAATGACATATGTATTAATTTGACGCTGTCGATGCCTGTCAAAGAGGGTATCGGATCTCACGATGGGCTCAAGAGTCAAGACGGGGTTCAGATCTTCTAGAAGCTTGACGGCGGTGGATCTTGGTGATCAGTGGGGTTCCACTTCCTGTTTTCAAATACTTGTGAAACGAGATGATCTCAATGGTGGTGTTCTATATTTTATTCCATACACCAAAAAAGCGTCCTGTCAATCATGCTGGTCTTGTTAACTCGAAACCGTGCTCCCATGTTTTGCCGATGGCACTCAGAGCTAAATACGAATGGAGGCCCGCTAGATCTTCATTAGCCAGGGGTACATGACCCTTCGTACCTTTGTACCCGAGCAGGCAGTGCCAGGTAGGGAGTCAGAGGAAAAGCGGCGAGGGGTAGAACTTCTTTCAGCATGGGACAAAAACGGTTTATTGAATATCTACTCGGGTGGCATGGAGATTGGATCTTGATTCGTGAATTTGAATGCCACGAATTGTGTATCTGCAGAGAACCTAAGAGGCAGAAGGATAGGATCAGTCTAGTTTGTTTATGTAAAGAGGTGTGAGATGTGAGCATCGTGTGACCTTCGGTTCCTCTCGTTCTGCTCTGACGAGTACTTCTACCATGACTCTTACCTTCTCTCTCTCTCTCGGGAGTCTGAAAGATTAATAAAACGTGGGTGAAAAGTTACATCCAATTGCAAAGTTTAATGCCCGGTAAGGTTCAAGGAAAGGATCGCAATCTATCCAGGGAGCACCAACTAGTGGAGCGAGGCTTGAAACGGGAAATATTGGATCTTCGACCATCAATCTATCTACTAGCTGGGTACAAGTGGTACACCAAAACGAGAATAATTACCTTCGACACGAGCAGATAATTATTAAGTCACAATTTATTTGTGGGAACGAAAGGACGAAACGATACGTGGTGTGAAGTCTTCGGATTGTCGGCTTATCTGTTGGGATTGAATTGCGATTGGCATTGGCACTGGCATTGGGGTTGACAGCTGGTTTCTTACGACGATTTACTGCAGACCTGAGCGGTTTGAAATCCATACGAAACAATTGCCTCATACGCCGTTGGGAAAACGTGCAGATTGTGCAGTGCTCTTGATTAAAGAAGGGGGGAAGGGTCAACGAGAAAAGGAGCGAAAGCAAGCAATTTCGCACAAAATTGCACGCCCCAACGTACCTACCACTACCGCGCAAATTACAATAAACGCCCAGCACAGCATTCGCAGTAGCAATGGGAAAGTACTACGAAGCTAGTAAGTTTCTCTCTCCGTCTCTCAATTCCTTACACACAAGCAGTTATCAACAACTAACCACTTCTACCCGCCCCAATAGATCCTCCTTACTATAAGGAAAAGCCCACCAAGATGGCTTCTATGCGACGTATAAAAGTCTTCGGCCTTCTCGTCTTCATCGCCGTCGTATCCCTCCTCTTCTATACTTCTTCTCTTCGTCAGCAACGCAATCTCTCCAAATCCGACTCTGGAGATTTCTACAGCAAGACCATGAATGGATTAGGGAAACAAGAGGTGGCAGCTGCAGGAGGCCGAAACGACGAAGATGAGAAAGTAGCAAAAGAAATGCAACAAAGATTGAAAGATGCGGCAGATAAAGCAAGAGATAATGCGAATGCGAAGGCGTTTAAACCTGATCCACCATCGCAGGTTGTGGGGAAGGGAAATGCGGCGGAGGGGCAGGGTGGGGAGAGGAGTGTTGCGGGACGGAAGAAGATGGGTGATAAGGCGCAGGAAGTTGTTAAAGAGGGAGAGAAGGAGGAGGAAGATATGGAGGTCACGACTGAATTGAATACTATTTTGAAGAAGTCGCCGAGTTGGTTTACCCTTTTCTTTTATACTTATTTGCATCCCTATTCTATTCTGTCTTTATCTGCCTTTCATATTAGAGAACACAATTAACTAACTACTCTAATAGTAATCATTTTCTCCAAATCTTACTGTCCGCACTCTAAGCGCGCAAAGGATATCCTACTCGAAAAATACAGAATCGATCCGCTCCCATATGTAGTAGAATTAGATAAACATCCTCTAGGAGGAAAATTACAAGGGAGATTATATCAACTTACTGGAAGGAGAACAGTTCCCAACGTGTTGGTTAATGGGGTCAGTATTGGAGGTGGTGATGATGTGGCAGAATTGGATGAAAAGGGAACGTTAGGAGAGAAGGTGAAAGATTTGGGGGGAAAGAAAATTCTCAGCGTTAAGGCTAATTAAGGGGGGGAGAGGAGGAAGGAATGGGAACGAGAAGCTGGAATGGGACTGGAAAAAGGACATTACGCAGGCGTCTTGTGTAAGCAGACAACAAGAGTCAGCACGCAGAATAACCCTTTAATAGCGTTTTAGTTTCGTTGTGCTGGGAATCGAAATCAAGCTTTGCATTATCATGCCTTCTTTCGGGTGGATTGACAGGAGTACTTCCTTTTGTCGTCTTTTTCATGCGTATATATTTTCATAGAGAAATGGATGTTTTTCTCGATTGAGAATTTAAAATCCATCGTGTTCAGATTAGTGAACTGGAATTCTGGATGTCTAGAGTAGGTAGGGTGAGAATGAATGTTGGGAGGCTTTTCTTGAGCTTTCTTGAGGAAATGATCACGTTGATGATGACGGTACTGCTGGGTATTAATATTTCTGGTTCGTGTATGCCACAGAAGCCGAGGAAGGGATGTGGGAGGGGTGGGGGTTTTGTATACTAGGAAATAGGCTATAGGTGATAGGGGATTGAAAGAAGGTAGGTAGGTGATGTTCTAAATTGACTGGTTAGGCGGGAACTAAGGGACTAGGGGACCAGGGGAGGGTGCGAGGGAAGGATGGGAAGAGGCACCTGGATTGTGAATCTGGGGTGGTTAAGTATGGGAGGGTAGGAGGGACGTTAAATGGTACTAACCTTGAGGTCAGGATAGAGAAGGCGAGGGAGAGGACGAGGGGGATATGGGGGGAAAGAAACACTGTTTGTGTGTGTTTTGAGAGACATTATGCTAGAGAATCGTCATGCCAAGGGGTTCGCGGAAGGCTTTTATGTGCCGTGAGGATTTGTCCTACATTAAATTGAATAGTTATACAATGATTTATAATCTATATTGTACTATTGTTATATCTCGATGCCATTCGACACTAAAAAGAAGGGGTCTGAATGGAGGGGAAGCGTCCCACCCCCTCCTCCTGGTAGAAGAAGCTAATCAGACAAGCTGACGAAAAGAAAAAGAAAAAATTCCAAGACAAGCTTTAAAACATACGCAACGCAGATCAATATGCTTTTATCGTTGACGAAATTGGGCTGGATGAATTGAGGGGTAGAGAGGTCGATAGGCGTATGTCTTGACTTGATTGTTCGCTTGGCAAAGTTGACTGACTGACTTATTAGGTAAGATCTTTTAGCCTTATTCGCACCAATGTCTTGATCCAGACTTGACATGACAGCCACATGATCTAGATAGGCACTTAACGCTTGGAAATTGAACATCAGATTAATAATGATCAATGAAGCTTCACAGTTTCGATGTCATCTACCGTCGATTTCGCAATCCCGTACGGAGTCCGGAGAATCATAATGGGTGCTTAGTGATGCTTTCATTCATTGTGCTCAGACGTTGGCTAGTTCCAATCGAGAGTTTCGCGCAAGAAAAAAAGTCATCTACGTCAGTGGTTAGGTTTTTCTTAAGCCTTTCCCAACGATCGGCACGGATTCATCGTGCATGCTTCTATTTTGCCCATCTCTTATTTGATGGGTATCGAGACAATAGGACAAATCGACACCGAGTTGATTGGTTTGTCAGAGTGAATGAGGTATGGTTAAGCTTTATTCTTGTTCTTTCGGACTTCTTTGTCCGGGAGATGCTGGATTTTCGCTGATTCGAGCATCTGGGATGGACTTTTTGGAATGCATTTTGGATCTAGGGTTTAGGCATCTGGGGTTTGATTCGAAGAGGGCAGATTTCACTCGTGAAAAGGCCGAGTCTTGCTGTGTGTGCGTTGAGGCGTGAAGACCTAGATTTATCTGGTAGACTGATGCGTTGCTTGACAGGAAGTATGATATCATATGGACTGTTGAGAAAGGCCGAGAAGAATGCATTTGGAATAAAGCTCAACGGAGAAGTAATATTTCCGGTTGTTGGAGCACTTATATTTGTATTTCCCTCCTCATAATTTATCTTTGTTTTCCATATATACCTGTTCTTTGCTCGTGTTTTGGCATACTTATTGTTTAATATACTGTTGATAGTCTCCCCCCTCTGTTCTTGATAGTTGAAAAGTCTATTTGTTTGCAGAATTCCCACCTATTCTCTGGATACGAAATCGAATTCACTCGATAGTTTCTATTCTCTCGTTTGATATCGAACTGTTAGAATGAGGGAACTCATTCGAGATGCAACGGCGGGAAAAATCCTACGTCTATTATCGGGAAACAAATTTCTGAAATATCCAGAGGAACAAGACGCATTGGCAGATAGTGAAAAGGGAAACTCAGACACTTGGAGAAGATATTTAAATGTACGGAAGACTCAGAACGTGAGACATCATGGCACTTGCGAGGAGCCCGAAGAAGAGGATGTCTCTAAAGAAGATAAGGATAGTGATGATGTGAATCAACACCGAGATCAAAGTCGGGGAGGTAGACCTTCAAATACGACACAAGGCTCAGACAGAACGAGAGTGGGAATTGACGATACTGTGAGAACGGATAATGGAGGAAAAAATGTTCAAATTATTGATTGGGATCAAACAGAGGGATCTCTTGACTCAGAGGTATGTGATTGGAGCCCTTGGAGATGATTCATGTCCTGCAAGCATGCAGTCTTAAATGTCTCTTGTAACGTCGACTAATTTCGAATAATAACAGAATCCACAAAATTGGTCGTCAGGAAAAAAGTTCTTTGTTACTTTCCTTATCTGTTTGCTGACTTTCTCGGTCTACATTGGATCGGCTATATATTCAGCAGGAATAATGGATGTGATGCAACAATTCGGAGTCAGTCAGGTTGCGGCGACAGCTGGTCTCACTCTATTCGTTGCCGGATACGGTATAGGGCCCATGATATGGTCCCCCATGAGTGAGATACCTCAAGTTGGGCGAAATCCCGTTTATATTGGAACGCTGCTTGTATTTGTGGTTTTCCAATTCGGTGTCATATATGCGAAGAATTTCGCTATGATGCTCATCTTTCGATTCTTAACTGGATTCTTTGGTTCGCCGGTATTGGCTACTGGAGGTGCCTCGTTGGCTGATATGTATGCGCCAAAAAAGAGAGCTTATGCAATTGGAATTTGGGGTATGGCTGCTGTGTCTGGTCCTGTGGTACGTCTCTTGTGATCACTTCCTTTAAAGTTTTCATTACTGACAAACTTAGTTGGGTCCTTTGGTTGGAGGCTTTGCGGTGGAAAGCAAAGGCTGGACTTGGACTATCTGGGAATTAACATGGTTATCAGGTGAGTTCAATCAATCTTCTGAAGACTGAATGTATTCTGGATGTCCCATAGTCCTGTCTGGATTCGACAATCAAGATCGCTGGGTACATTTTACTGGACAGGCTGATACTAATTGCGTCTGCAGGATTCGCACTGGTTGTCTTATTCCTCCTCTTACCTGAGACTAGCTCCGCCAATATCTTGTATCGCCGACGTCGACGTCTCGCAAAGGCTAGCGGTGTTGATAATCTCAAATCCGAACCTGAACTCGAAGCGGATGAAATGACCACCAAAGACAAGATCAACATGGCCCTCATTCTTCCATTCTCACTCACCTTCTCGGAACCCATTCTTTTCTGCCTCAATCTCTACATTGCGCTCATTTACGGTCTTCTATACGTTTGGTTCGAATCATTCGCCATCGTGTTTGTCGAGATTCACGGTTTTAGCTTGGGACTAGAAGGATTGGCTTTCTTGGGTATTTTCGTCGGATCTCTTGTGGTTATACCGCCATTTTTCTGGTATCTATACAAATTTCAAGAACCAAAGTTTGATGAGAGTGGAAATATCAAACCTGAGATCAGATTGCAACCGGCTTTCGTTGGAGCCTTTTGCATTCCTATATGTTTGTTTTGGTTTGGATGGACAAGTAAAGAAAGTATTCACGTATGTTTTCCCTCATTCTTTTCTCTCTTCTCCTTACATTCCCTCAAAAAACAAACTAACTCAACCTAGTGGATCGTCCCCATCATCGGCTCAGCATTTTTCTCCATCGGTGCCTTCCTCCTCTTCAACTCAGTCCTCAACTACATCGGCGACGCATACCCCAAAGTAGCAGCATCAGCATTCGCAGGAAACGATTTCATGCGCTCGTGTTTCGGCGCCGGCTTCCCGCTCTTTGCTAATGCCATGTTTAAAGATCTGGGAGTGCCGTGGGCGAGTTCCACGCTGGCATTTATTAGTGTGGCATTTATACCGATTCCGTTTATTTTGTACAGATGGGGTGAGAAGATCAGAATGAAGAGTAAGAGGGCGAGGCATGATATTTAGAGGGAGTGGAGGTTAATGGGGTGGTGCTGGTGGTGATGTTGATGAAGAAATGGTTATGATGAAATTTTTATTAATGTTTATAGATGGATATGGACATGGATTGTCCGGGATGCGTGTTGATGAAGATCATAGAAGTTCTATTCGGTAGAGGATGGTATGGATTAGCCAAATATTAACGACGAGATGATTTCAGTACAATGTATTAATTTACATTTTCACAATCATACACATTTGGCAATTGTATCGTCGTTTTTCTTCTCCTATTTCTCTTATCAATCTCCCACCATTCACTTCCCGCAACAAAAGCGAGAATAAAAGAACAGAATTCTTACCTCAACAACAAGTACCTACCCACCGCACCTTCCCAACCTTCTCCATCGGTATCTAGATACTGGGTATATATACTCAAACCCGCCCAAAATTACTTTATGAATTAGTCAGCAAATAGGCGTCGTGACGGAGTGGTTAACGTGATTGACTCGAATTAAACTTCATCGTCCTCTGGGTCTTGAGGATTTGGAGGTGTGGAGACAGAATACGATATCAATTCCTTTCGGGGGCGCATGTTCGAATCATGCCGACGTCGAAAATGATTTTTTTTGAGGATTTGGGGGTTGGGTTTAGAGGGGAGAGTATGTGGAAGGGAATGGGTAGAGGGTGTCAGATTTGGATTGGGTGGTGATGAAGGTGAGGGAGGGAGTGGAGTAGATGAATGTATTTTATGGTGGGGTGGAGTGGAGTTCATGATTGGAGAGAGCGCGTATGCGATGAGTGAGAGGTGCGGGATGGATGTACAAGCATGGGATGTACGGAATTCTCTAGCTAGCTAGCAAATATATACTCTTGCGAAGAGAATGTATGAATATGAGGAATTCTCTTTCTACGAAAATATCTATGCGTGTATTGGTATGTAATCTCCCTCCGATTGAGGTTTGTACGCAGGATGCAGAATAGGAGTTAGACGTGCGTGATGGAGAAGTGTAGCGATGATTTAATAAGTAAGGGTGGCTTTCCATTAGCGAAATAAATGGCTAGAGATGAGTATAGCATAGTTGAAAGGTCTCTGTTTAATCAGATCGTTGCTTTTTATGTGTATGGATGTAGATGTCCCCCCTCCCTCTCTTGACATGTGAAAGTAAGTCAAAACTAAATGTATATTTTGGTTATTGAAATTTATTGGTTTCTTGGATGGCTGATTTATGATTCTACTTATTAATCAACATAGAGAGCATCCAGAGTTGAAGCACTGGAAGAAGCAACTTTTTTTTTCTTTCCACAGACGAAAAGGTTGGCCTAAGCTCTTGTGCTAAGTAGATCACGTGTGTGCATCCCGCCATGAAAACTCTTTTCCTCGAGTGAAAATTGGAATCCCTTGTAGGAAGTAAGAAAATGTCTCGTATTGATCAATAGCAAAAGTTGCATACAGATCGAGACTCATCTGCTCCGTCCCAGCAGCAAATGTATGTATGCATATTCCAAACCTGTGGATTGCGATAGATACCTATGTATAGCTAGTATCTTCAAAATGCGGTCTTGGTCTCTAAGCGCGAAGAAATTTCCGACGGTGGGGTACACGTCAAAATGTGTTTATATGTTTTAACCACCGCTGAGATTGATTAGTCAGAAAGGCCAGATGGCGCAATGGCAGCGCATTGCTTTCCGGTGGCAAAGGTTGTGGGTTCGAGTCCCATTCTGGTCGTTTTTGTTTTGGAAATTTGAGGGTGTTTTTTTGGGGGTTTGGGATGGGAGTATTGAGGGGTTTTTGTTAGGGCGGAAGTGTGAATTTTGAAGTTTTGGTTAGGGCTGGGTCTATGACTAATCATGTGAGTTTGTCGCCCGCACAAGTTGCGTTGCTGGATGAGGATAGGCGAGATAGTTGGAGCATTTTCTTTTGGAGTGTGATTTTTAAGACTGTAAAGAGTTTTGGGGTTTACGTGCGTATATATATATATATGTATTTGCATGGTCTGAAGAGACTTTAGTTATGTATTTCTCAAATTTACTATAGTGCAGTCAATCACGAACTTAGATCATCATCACTCAACCGTCAATTTCAAGGTCTTCCTCGTTTATCAATCCACCGATGAAAGATGAGTGAAACATCAGGAATTTTAAGCTCCAAAGTTTGAGTCGGATTGTGAATGATGGGGCTAACGGTAATGTTTCTTGTCGACATCTTTGGGTTATGCGCCTTGCTATGCTAGTAAGCCGTTTTCGCCGAAAAGAAGGACTTGAGATATTGTTGGGTTATAGACTGGGTGTATCAAATTGTTCTACATTGGATCATTATGGGCTTTGCACTCTGCAATGATTATTGGGTAGGAGCCTTTAAACATAACCTTAACAGCGACCATACCACACATAAGTTTTGATCAGAGATCACTCTGAACTCCAGAAAAATCTCTATACAAATATTTAGTTTTGACAAAACACATCATTTGCCTCGCTTAGAATTGCCCTCAGTTCACGGCCTGAGCAGTTCTACTAGGGGAGCCTAGTTTTACTCGACTGGCACGGTCAGTCCGTTCGTTCACCTTTGATCATTGAATTGGCCGGTCAATCTGCAAGTGCTCAGCAAGTTCTCGTTCATCGTATGCTCTGCCGGTCCTTGCAATTGGATCGTTGAGCTTAAGCGACGCATTGGCGTAACCTGTGTATCATGGGCCAAAGCATTTACGGCGCGCTTAACTCCTAATTTCATGCTTGAGTTTGCCACATCTGTAGCAGATTTCCGTCACATATCATTTCTCCCAGACACGGGTTCGGTTATGTTCTTCTCCTAGGCGGGGATATGAGTGGAAAATATTGGGAATACCCCGAGGCCTTGGTCTCGGGTCTTGTTTTTGAAAACAGTTTCAAAAAATCTACAAGCGCGATATGTAATTTGGATCAAGTATCACTTCCAATAGTCGTGGTATCCGAGTTGGACGCGAAAGAAAATGGCGAAGCAGTTCACTTGCCTGCGAACCTAGACTTTAATACTGAAATCCTAGCCCGAAGTTTGAAAAGTATCAAGTGGATCATTTGCATCCTTTCCATCTACTGCCCAGTCTCCTTGTATGCTCCTGATAACACCATCATCTCTACGACTTATTCCAAACCCATCTTCAATACATGTAGAAATGCTCTTCTTATTAGACCCCAAAGTTTTGAGTGATATATTTAGTCAGAAGTACTCCGATTGTTACAAATATGATAAGCGAATAAATCCTCCCTGGTTGCTGCAAGCTCTGGTTTTGGCTAGCAACGGATACATAACAAGAAATGGAAGATTTGCATCTCGATCGTTCTTTTACCAATGTCATCATATTGGGAATTACCACAACTCAGCCCTTCGATATGTGCTGGTAGTTACGCTAGTGTTGAACTATGAGACACCATATACGAACCTCGTGTAAAAAAAAGTCCAAAACACTAAGTCCTCACCCTGATCTTTCCAACCCCAAAAGAGCCCTTCATTGAATGATCCACATAACTTCACATTTTGCTCCTTTCCTGCTGATATTTCACGTCGTCTTGATGCCACTAATATTCGACACATGTTCGTCCCTAAAGCTCCACAGTTTAGCTTGCAGCAAGCGTCGTTGTAATCCGTTCCAAACTTTTGAGACGCGTATTAATTCAATCGGAGTAGGAAGCCTACCAAAGAATTTTTTGCAATCAGTAACAAGAAGCTCAACTGGCCTATCTGGAGCGACGCGGTTCTCCTCTCCGGACAGAGGCTTGGCTTCTACTTTTATCACTTTGCCTTTTCTTGGAAGCACGAGTGCTACTTCTCCAGTCCCTGAACCAGCTTGTCTTACCAACAGGAGCCACAAACGTCTTCAACACCACAGCGGCAGATATCTCAATATACATATAGAGATACCACACCACTAAGTACGTAGTAGTAATCAATCCGAGTTGCAGATATTGGGAATCTGCATCAAAATCAAAGTCCACAACTACTTCTCCGCAATTGTGAGTAACTGATCTACAGGAATGTGTAAGCTGAAGCAATGATTAAAAGCGTTTTCTGGAAAGATCTCCCCGTTGTTATACACTGTTGTTTTCATTCTATTCCTTCCCTCCAAGTAATAGGCTGGTCCTCTTTGTGATAGTGGGAGGACGAGCATGTTGTCTGCTCCAGCATCTGTTATGGGAAGACACAACACCTCGAATATCCCAATTCACAACAGCTGTCACACGGAGTATTCCAACATATCAAAACCCAATGCACCAAATTTTCTGTGATACCATAACTCCGCGTTATATCGAAGAGCATATTTGTATCTAGTATCACCCTCGTTCACACATAACCAGGCACCAAGAAACAAAAGAGGTTCCACCCATTGCTAGAAACCAGGATAGGGTGCCGGTCCAACCAATTCACAAAAGGCGTAAACGGCTTTTTTGAGCTTCATCCCATAACAAATTACCCAGTTTTTCACAGGCCAACCCTTTAATCCCCGAAGCAATCCATTCCCACCCCTCGCATTTCTCAAGTTCCACAACCCACGGTAGCCCGCCATCATCAATATGCTCGCATACCACATGCCGCATATCGCATACAAGCTTACACAATGTTCATTATAATCCGACATATGGTCATTCACTGTAGTCAGGAAACGAACATCCAAAGCACGTAGACGCGTCGCTTCGAGAATTTTGCGGGTCGCACATTGTTCTGGGGTTTCACTCAACTCGAGCTGGCCACCTGGAAATGCATAGGTGCTGATACCGTCCGTGCGAGTTGATGCGTTTACTTATGGGGAAGTGGGAATTTTGACCTGGCTCTTGAGTAGATCTGAGAATGAAAACTACTTTGCTTACTCGAATGGTGTAAATGGAAGAGTTTAATGATGATGGATATTCTCGATGGTGGTAAGCGACGAGGAAGGTGGGTATTGGAATGATAGCCCCCTCACAAAACTCAGAGTTTGAAAGTAGTAGAAGCGAGAATCGAGTAACTTGTTTCTTGTGCCTTTATAGTCAACCCGATGTCTACATATTTGACAGGGTTTATATTTTCGATTGATTGATGGAGTGTCAGAGGAAGGGGAATGTGTATACCCCTCGCAGTCATACCCGCTACAGTTAAACTTTAAATGGGGTTTCGAATCATGACATGGTTATTATCCTCAAAGGGTCATTCATTACCAATGTATTGAACATTTCATGACTCATGAGACACTTGAGTGTAGAGAAAATGAACATAGCAGTAATCTCAGTATGTGTACCGAATATTTGCTCAGTGCTGCCTTTTTGGTACTATTGATTCTCGAGATAAAACGTAGCACCGAACCCTCGAAATGATTAAAAAATTCATCTGGATATACTGATCTGAAAGGAGCGACATCATTTGCTGGAATATATGACCGAAATTGAGCCTATGGAAAGTGGTTATTGGACTACTTAGACCGTCGAGCTATGGAGGAGGCAACATAGGTACGTTGAATGAGTGTATTGTGGGTATTCAAGTATCGATAGTACCATCGACTTTATGAACTTGGATTATAGCTAATGTCAAATCATTGGTCGGAGCAGGAGACTGGTGTCGTATGTTAATTTGCCCTTTGGGAAAAACGTATGGAAAAACATAAGGCTATAGAAAAGTCTCTTCGTTGGTTTTGATGGACACAATAATTTTGTATCTGAACAGCTTTATTCGGCATCTTATTCTCGTAAATTATCATGTGAAAAATCTCGGTGTCGAGACACGATGTAGTTAGAACAAATCTGGTACAATTGAATTGGCTCGATTCTAGGCAAAGAATTGGTTGAAACATGCAGAATTTTACGTATATATGCTGATTGAGTTCTGCTTTGAACGAAGAAAGAACGAGCGAGGGGCAGTTTCCCTAGCAGTTCCTAACACTAACTAAACTTGGCGTAGAAATGCCTTTAGTCAAAAGATTATCTCGACTTCACTTCTCGAACATCTCAGAACTGAGAGATCCTTCGAGAAAGTTTTCGTATCTGATACTCAAAATGAAGCCATGGCTGAAGAGAATGTATGCAGGAATGCATCAAGACACAAATGATACTTCGTATTTGAAGACTTGAAGCAAGACAGAGAATCAAAGTTGCTCTCTTTCACCAATTAATGCATGCATATCCCCCCCGAGAGCTTTGCGACATTGACTGCGGGAGTTTTACATTTTCTCAAAAGTGTTTGCGATATCCATTTTACATGATTTGGAAAGACCTGACCTGGAACGATAGGGTCAACAGGATCTCAATGTTTGCCTTCGTTATGGTCCAAGAGAAAAGGGCCAAAAAAAAGCGCGAAACAGAACAAGAGATGAGCGTCTTTTGACTGTCGTGAAAGCATGGATTGAACTACAGATGTGTGAATATGAACATAGGGATTATCTCAAGATTGCATTCCCATCTTAGTACTTTGCCCTTTCCTACTTTGGGTTGAAGAACCGCATGTCAGAGCCACGTTGACTGAGTCGATACAAAAGACGTTGTACAAAATAAATACATACAAGTACACTTGTACCGCCATTGAACCCAACATTTATCTTAATCCCATGAATCTTCAGATGAAGTTTGCATGCTCTTTCGCCCAACTACTCACTCTCGTTCATTTATTCATTCATGATTGCCCAGCCAGAATCCCCGAGCATCCGCAGACGTGGCAAGTATCCACATCTCAAGCGACACAACGTTTGATCTTACGGAAGTAGTGTCTTGCATATAAGACTTATAGACCGAGTACTAGAGTAGTTATCCGATTTGGTCCTCGTTGTCAAAGTCAGTCATGTCATTTGTTGTTTGATGCAGGGACTCGAGAGTCAAGAATCGAGACTGTGTTTCACATCTCGATGATGATGGCGTCAGGATTTGTATCGAGTGGATTTCCGTTGAGTGAGTGGAATTTTGACCCGTCGGGTTCGTTGATTGGGCGTGTCGTAGTGCGTCGTGCATTTGTGCTAGATCTGCTCTTTCGGATGATGGGGGAAATGTCCCGGAGTCAGAAGAAGAAGAAAGTGTAGACTCTAGATTCTAACTTCCAAGGAACCAACATGTTTCGTATATTAAATCTCAAAATAGAGTAGGCTTAGAAGATAAAAAGCAGGTACTGAAAAGCCATCATTTGTAAAGTTGCGTGTACCTGACTGACCGGTGGTAATGCCATCGGCTCGGGTATCGGTGTGTAATCTTGTGGGGTTGTCAGAGTATCCAGGTATCAAAAGTGGATTAGGAAGGCGAGCGAGTCTTGGGCAGAGTGAGGACGTTCTATTCGGTGAGCTCCATTTCACTCTATCTTCACAAGATACTTCACCTACAATATGTACCTCCTTCTCCATCAAAACGTGGATGGGGGAGAATTAGATATATAGCAAAATCCAAAGTGGTTCCCCTTCTACCTCTCTAACTTCAAAAGAGGCCATTGCATGCATGAATATCGACACCTAGCAGACAAGTCGACAATTGGACCTCATCTTGGAAAGCTTGGATACAATGCTGACCGTGGCGAGTGTCGTCTCGAGGACGTTAACCGCTCTTTGATTCCCATTTTTGCCCAAATGTGATGGAATGTACCCAAATTTAGTTGCTTATCGCCTGATTGTTGCCCCGCTAGCCTAGCGATAAACGTAAACAAATGTGCAGTCCATCGTATCGTTTAGCCGAATAGCTGCAGGTACCTGACTGATGAATGGAGCGACGATGGAGTAGCACGTCTAGGAGAGATTCAACATTTACCAATCAATGCAAATGAACCCATAACAACATGTCCATGGAAAACCTCACAATTACATTTCACTTGAATCAGATCGGATCTCCATTCATACGATACGTGTGTGCGAAACCAAGAAATTCGAAAATTCGCCTTGGTCCTCTTAGTCCTTGGTAGGGAAAATTTGGGTGGTTGGGGAAACGGTCAATTAACTCCATTCCCAGCCCAGCTATTTTTTGGCCCTTGAGACCAGAAAATAGTTCAGCCATCGCCATTTTTGAATAAGTGGTATTCCACACCCACACTGTTTCTGTTACACTTCCTTCTCTTTTCCATTCCGAAAGAGAAAGAGAAAGAAAAGAGATTTCCATTCCAGAGATACACGCTTCTTCTGGGTTATCGGCGACTTTTTCCCCTAATCGATACCGATAATTTCTAGAGATAAGAATTTCCAGTCACATTTACATTCGTTTGAATAGAAACGACCTTTCTTGCACTTCGACCATACTAGCATACTACCATACCACCATACCGTACATATTACATACAAGTGGTCGTGTCGACGAAAGTGGGGTTTGGATCTTTGGGATTGGCCATTTATCGTCGAGCTATCTTGCTTCACACCGCTGCTGCATGTGAAGGAGTCATTGAGTTCCTGAAGATCTTTTTGCTGGTGGAAAAGTAAAAAAAAAAAAGTCTCAATACGTTGAGAGATTGTTTTGATACATACCATCTTTTTGCGTCGTACAATCTTTTGGTTCGAGTTCACTACTCCGACAATATTCATATACATACATAGCTTCGACTTCATCTATCATACAACCACAACACCCCACAGTCGACAAAATGCGGATCTCCAAAGGAAACCCGCAACTCCTCTCACTTCTCCTCCTCACCCTCTCCAATACCTCCCCAGTATCCGCAGGTCCCTTCCCTAAAGATGATATTCACGATCTCGGTTTCTCATACCTTATGGACCGCGCTTGCGCTTCCTACTGCGGTGCCGACAACCAATATTGTTGTACTGCCGGCCAAGCCTGCTACACTTCCTCAGGGAACGTAGCTTACTGTTCTGCCTCTACTGCCGGCTCCGGTGGCTGGGCAGTCTACACAACCACCTACACCGAAACCGATTTGTTAGTCGGAACAAGCACATACAGTTCATACTATGCCACCACCACATCCGGAGGCGCCGCTGCTATCTGCGATACTAGTTCGGGCGAAACTTCCTGCGGAACAATCTGTTGTGCCAGCGATCAGATGTGTGAATACAGTGGACAATGTACTGCTAGAACGAGTCTGTGGTCCTACACTGCGACTTCTGGTACCTACTCCGCTCCTGTTCGTCCAACGGGTGCCTCAACATCTATTGCCACTGTATCAGCCACAACTACCGAGCCCTTCATCCCACCTGCTACTGCAAGTGGAAGCACCTTACCCATCACGAGCGATAGCTCGAATAACTTGAGTGGAGGTGCTATCGCGGGTATCGTCATTGGTACGATTCTCGGAGTCATTCTATTGCTACTCTTGTGTTTCTGCTGTATTGTCAAGGGACTCTGGGATTCCGTTCTCGCCCTCTTTGCTGGTGGATCCCGAAGACGCGAAGGCGGTACTCGTACCGAGCGTATCGAGACCGTGGAGCGTTACCACAGACATGGATCTACGGCTGGCGGAGCAGCGATGGGAGGAGCTGCCGCAGCTCGTAGAGAAAACAATGGATGGCTTGGAGGCGCACGAACCGATAAACCAACGAGAGTTGAAGAGACTAGGAAGAAGCAGAGTAGTGGAATGGGAGGAATGGGTGCTGTGGGTGCGGGATTGGTGGGCTTGGCGGCGGTGTTGGGATTGAAGAAGAAGGAGGCTGAGAGGAGGGATGAGAAGAGGAGACCGGGGCCTACGGCGACGGTGACAGATATTAGCAGTACTTACTATACTGATAGTTACACTGGAACGAGTGCTAGTGAGTATTTTCCTTCCCTTCTGCGCTTTGGTCGTGGGGCATGGAAATGTGGGGAATGACGACTAACATACAATTTGCAGGTTCCGCGAGCTCGGATAGGAGAACGAGAGATACGAGGAGAGATAGAGAAAGGAGCGTCAGGAGATAAACTCTCGTTTCCTATCTTATCTTTGACGATCTAGTCTATTCTCACTACACTGGATCATCTCGATTTATTTGGAGATAATCTCATACAGAGTACATACTCATGAGAGGTTATCCATCCTCTCACACATCAAAAGCAACACACAGCACCAACCGAAAAGAAAAAAACATACACGAATGAAAAACACGAATTCAAGAGATTCAAGATGTTTTTCCGGCAGGCATTAGCGATTTGATTCATTTCTCTGGCGTTATTTGATTTATTTTTTGTTTATAATTTTCCTTTCCCTTGTTTTTGCATTCCATTTCACTTCCTGCTTCTTTTCTATTCTTGCTATGTCTAAGGATTGAGGAAGAGGAAGAAGAGATGATTATGCACGAGGAATGATGAATGAATGGATGGATGAATGGGTGGCTGGCAAGATTAACTTGCAGACTTCAAATCATGCTTGTATATGTGTTACGAAAGCATGAAAGCGTTTATATCAATTTGAGCATGCGTGCATAGTATGAGATGAGACGGGGGGGAGGGTATCGAGGTGCTTTTGTATTTTTATGACTTTTGGACGAAGGGATGAATGAGGAAAGGGGAAATGAAATGAAATGAATTGGGCGGCAACAGGGGCAGGTTGGGTATAATGAATGCGTGATGAGCGGAATGGACAATGGATTCGGAGGTTGGGTATGGGATGATTGAATGAATGGATGGATGTGTCTGTATGAGGAGGGGAGGGAAAGTTAGACATACATACATACGTGCATATACATTGAGTAAATGTATACAGCGGATTCTACGAATGAAAACTCAGATTAAAAAGGTTACTTACTTGATGTCTTCAACTTCCTGCTGCGAGTTTGTGTGAAATATGCTATTTGTTCGTTCCCTTCTTGCCTGATGAATTCTTTTCTTCTTCTATGTTGGTAGCAATTTGCTCGATAGATGGGATCATACAATCATATCTGATACAAACAACGTAGCGATGCCAACACGGCGAAAGATAATGCGAGAAGGTTGGGTATATAGATATATCTCCATATCTCCATATCTCAATCTTCTCTCTTCTACTGCCTCTCTCTCTCTCTCTCTCTCTCTCTCTCCCCCTCTCTCTCTCTCCTATCCCGAGAGAAAGAAATATCACATATAGACTCCCCTCCCCTCTCCTCCCTCCTCATCTCATTCACCCCCCGTTAAAAAAATTACTCAAATCTTACCAACAATCAACTCCGCAGTATCCATAGATAGACACACATTTTCTTTCCGATCAAACTACATACAACTAGCTCCTCTATCCCCAATTCCCCATCCCGTCCTCATCCGCGAACTTAATCTTTTTGGTACATTCCAGAACAATCAATAGTCTTGATTCTCCCCTTCGACTTTGAGTTCGTCTCCATACCATACCATCCCGATTATACATCTTAATACACAGATGTAGTACCTCTCTCCTAATCTCCCAATTTCCCAATAAGTGCCAACAAGCAAGTAAGCGAAGCCGAAAAACAGAATTAAACACAAACCATGAATCTATGACGAATTTTCTATTATCCCTTTCTTGACTCATCTTTTTGTTCTTGTGTCTGCTCGTCCTCTCATATCTCGATCTATGTGTATGTAAATGTGCGAGAGCAATTGGTACTCACTCATTTACGAGTTGGTATGGATAATTATGTAAGATGGATACTATTGATGTTTAATAGCTCGGTATAGAACAGGATGGGATAGGATAGGATGGGATAGGAGATCTATCTTTTTCTTGGCGAGAGAGAGAGAGATAATGACAATGGAGTTGAATATCTAGGGAGAAAGACGAAAAGAAAAGAAAAGAAAAATGCTAGGCGATGAAAACAAGTGATAGAATAAATTCAATTAATATATAAATGTATCTATATAGACCCACGCATACAATTTTCATAGTTGTATGTAAAACAATGATAAATTGCAACGGCAACAGCAACAGTGATCAATTTCATAACGCCGAGGAAATCATATGCATTCAATGACACTGGGGGGGGGGGGGGTTAAGATTTTGTTGCTCCTTCTCACCCGCGTCTGCGTTTATACTCTCGATCGAGATGAGATAAACATCACGAGATGAGGCGAGATGAAAAATTATCCGTGAACTTTGACGTAGAGAAAGAATACCATGCCACTATACAGTTAAATAAGTATGGGAAAGAAAGGAAGAGAGAAAGAAAGCACGAGTAAAAGAGAACGATACCGAATGATGCAAATCTTGAATTTGCCTAGATAGTATTGTACGGATATGAACGGGCAGATGTCCAAAAGGAATATGATTGCAAGAACATCGATAGTCATGTCATGTATGTTGCTGGGTAAGAGTGACTGTCGAGTGGTGATGACTCCGCTACTTATCTGTACTACTGGATAGTGTGGTGCTGATGGACATCCTCGGGAGTGTAGACATGTATGAATGCATACATCGCTAATGTAGACAATAAGCAAGGTGGTTTCACGATTATTCATGATCAACCTCGTCAAATGATCAAGTATGAAAGTGTCCATACAGACTCGAAGCACGAGATCCGAAGGAGCAGAAAAGATTAGAGAACACAGATTGTGTGACATTCAACACTAAATCATCAACGTCTCTAAGAAACAATTCAAACGGTAGAAGCATGGCAATGGATTAATCAAACAAGTTGATTGGAAGACTCTTATTATTCGAATCAGGTGATCCGGTAACTCTTCATCTTACTTCACACCCAGCAAACCTTCCTACCCCTCTTCAGCTATATACCGCTCACTCCCTATGATAACTCCTTCACTTTATCGAAATGTGCACACGATCCTCACAATTTCCTCCACACAAATCTGCAGAAAACATAAAATAATCAAATCGTGCCTCCTCGTCCGTAAAGAACAAAGAGTGTGTGTTGATATAGGGATCAAGACTGACCGAATAGAGTAGGAGAAATACTTCTATAAAGTCTACTTTTGAGATCCCGTTTGCATGGAGAGTGAATGGGGAAAAGGGGATTTCAGGAAAAAGAGAAAACAGCGGGAGGGATATGAAAGTCTGACAAGTATGAAACAAAATTGATAGAAATGGACATGGTATTGGAAGTTGGAAAGAAGAATAGATTGGCAAAGGGTAAAATTGGGCGAAGACGAGATGAGGAATGAATATGGTGAAGAGAGTGGTTGAGAGTGCGATGAAGGGTGGTATAGCCGAGGGTCTATTTGATTAGTAGGGACGGGTCGAATCCCATAGCGGTGATGCCTCTGTGCAGGGATGAAAGTGAACTGAATAAATTGCTAGGCCTGTACATTGCACTGTCAGATATCCCATCAAATGCAAAAACTCAGACCTGAAACTTTATGCCATGATATTCGAAAGGGTCCATAATTGGTTCATTGATTCCTCAAAAGCTCTCCCCAAATCGTTGCACTGGCACGCCCTTCTACCAAGCTGTCCATCATTACAATCCAGGTCACCGTGATATCGATCGTTTCAAAGTTTGGAACCGCAGGTAGTTGTTTTGTTGCGCAAGATATTCATTCCGAGCACCTTGCTACACAATATGCAAAGTAACCCTTTTAATGCTCCCAATACATATCATGAATGTAAGAAAAGGTGACCACCACGAATGCCTTCCATTTATTCCTCATCAATGTTACCCTTCTCTGAGACATACAAACCGTCCAAAAACTATTATTGTAGTCAGTATAAAGAAAGCGAACGATTAAGGATTTTTATGCCCACCTTTCGGATATCCTTGTTTCGTACTCTGCAGATTTGTTGGATATCGGCGGCGCATTGGGAAACATCCTCAAGGGAGTTTCCAGACAATTGAAGCTCATCCTTGACGTTCTTCGATGGCTCGACAGCAACACCTTCTCTCATTTGAACCTTACGGACGATCTTCTCGCCGATGAAGTTTCTATTCCCAAATAATCAGCATTTCCTTCTTCCAGCCTAAATTTCTTTCGCTGTGGATCATCATACCTAATCTCAACAACTGGGATATCCTCTGGTCCCTTCTCAACATTGACGTTAATTGGGAAATGTGCGTAGACATATCTCATCTTGTATTTGAAACCCTTGGTGACACCGATGATCAAGTTGTTGATGAGAGTGCGGACGGTTCGGAGAGTAGCGACGTTCTTGCGGGCTCCGTGGTGAAGCTCGATCTTGATGACATCCTTCTTTGGTTGAGAGAAGTTGACTGCCAAATGGCTGAGATCCTTGTGGAGTTTGCCTATTTCGAATGTATTAGATTTGCGATTTGGTTGATTGTCGATTGGTGTGTAGGAATTGTAAATTACCTCTTGGTCCCTCAACGGTAACTTGACGGGATTTGATGGCGACCTTGACTATTCAATTAAATCAATCAGCATTCATTCCTCATCTGCAGAAAAAACCCATCAAGTATTCCTCAATGCGCTTCACCAATTCCCTCGACCTTGAATTCAATCTTCTCGTCTGCCGTTTTCAACGATCCAAAAATAAGAAACACCGTACTTACCACCCTCTGGGATGGTCAGAGTCTCTTCGGAATGAATGTACTTCATCTTGGCCGATTTGTCGAATGTCGTAAATGGCGAAAAGGTGTAAATTACTGGCCGTCGTCTAGGTAAGAAGTTCAAGATCGCGGAAAATCAAAATTGTTGTGGGAGACGCTAAAATTTCGCTAACGAAGGACCGAAAATGGCAAGAACTTTTCAAGGTCACGTGGATAGAAAATTGCAGTTCAGATTGAGCTTTATTACTGCTTCACTCCATGCAAGGACTTCACATCAACAATGAGAAATGTTCACAACGAAAAATGTTAATAACGATTAAGTAGAATGAGAGAGGCTCGTTGGGCGAATTCAAACTATGAACTTACTATCAAAATCACAGAGGGAAAGTCATTCCTATGGATCTCAAATGCATCTCTCACGACTATCCTCCCAGGCCAAAATTGGATATCGTGGACTGGACTGGTGGAATCATGGCATGAGTTAGGAAACACTAGTACATCTTCACATCAGCTTACAAGCTCGAATTGAAGGCATTCGAACTTTGTGACCGGCACCCCCATGGTATAATATTCTGGTCTATGATACGGGCGACTGAGTGTATCGTCACGATATGATTCTTGCCCATTCAAGCGCCTATTTGTCGAGTCTCGTTTCTTCCATAGAGACCGCAAAGAATCTCTCGACAAGAACTGCAGCAGCCATTCTTGTACACTTGTGGAACATACACACTTTATTGCTTATCCAAATACTTTCGCAGTTGTCCTATATCCTTGAATCTCACTCATTAGGGCCGTCTCACGTGTGGTCCGTGTGAGTATAAAATGTCTATCATAAGTGCTATCAATGATCTTTCCATACAAAAATTGAGTGAATTCTCCGTAGCATGTATATCATATAGGAAACCTATACTTATAGAAACCACCACTTGAGAATGTCCAAATGTTTGTCGGGGCGCTTGAAACATGCATATTCATTGGCTCATTGTTTCACCCCACGTCAGCCTCATCGCCCTTTCCTTCCCCGCCATTTCAACACGAGATCTTTTTCTCAACATCTTCTGATACCATTTCATAGAATACAACATTCTCAACGACAATTCTCCACAATGAATGCTCAGGAACTCAAACACTTCCTTGCGGACTCGCCCCCCAGTGTCGTTCAGCTTGAGATTAAAAAGCATTTTGAGGCGCTGTCTGACAAAGAAAAAAGATACGCTCATTACATTAGCAGGTGTGTTTGAATTTTGGAAATTTGGAGAGCGTCAATTGCGTGCGCATTCTTCTTGGAAATAGAGGGTTTCTGGGTGCTTAGCGTTAGCTCGAAGTATACAAATTGTTCGCAAAGTCATCAGCTGACGTTGTACAATAGAGCATCTGTTCACGGAACACGGATTACTTTAAGACAGGTTTCCCCAGAGTCCGAGGATATCTACGATTTTATTGTTGAACTTCACAAGTCCAATGATGGTAACTGGAGTTCCGCTCAAAAGAAAGCTGGGATTAGTGATGAAGATTTGAAATTCTTCCTCGAGTATTGTGGTCAAGTGAGTTACAATAAGACGACCAGGACAATGTTAAGAATGTAGATCTAATCCTTCATAGTTTCTTGGTAATTGCGGAAACTATAAGTTTTTTGGAGATTCCAAAATCATCCCAAGATGTGACGAGAAAGTCTTTGAAGCTTTGGCTGCGCTTTCCCCAAGAGCAAAGCAACATTATGAAGCCACTAAAGGAGCTATCTTCCCAACTCAAGACCCTGGATTGATGCATCTTGGATTTCCTGATGATGGACATTTGACCAATTATTATCCCAATTCAACTAGCATCACCAAATCGGACATCATTGCTGTGGGTGATTTCTTGGAGCAAAAGGGATTACTTGTGGTAAGTACGATGCATTTGTTAGGCTGCTCGTATTGTTGACCCGTATAGGAAAACACAAGATTGAGAAAGACACCCGAAGGATCATTCGAAGTTTTACTCGCTTCAGCCGTCACAAGCATACCATCTGAAGGCAGCGATATTGGCAAGGAAACCGAATTCATCATCGAGGAGGGCTCACTAAAGGGCAGCAAGCTGAAGATCGCTTTTGGCGATCACTCAAAAGAGTTGGCTTTGGTTGCCGAGAATTGCAAGAAAGCCGCCGAGAATGCAGCAAATAGTACACAGAAGGACATGTACGAAGCCTATGCTAAATCATTTGAAACTGGTTCATCGCAAGTCTTTAAGGATTCGCAAAGATATTGGATCAGAGATAAGGGGCCTTCAGTTGAATCTAACATTGGATTTATTGAGACTTTGAGAGATCCTCAGGGCGTGAGGGCTGAATTTCAGGGTATTTCTTTTACATTTCCAAAACTTGAGAAAACAATACTTACCAATAATTTGATTAGGATTTGCCGCTATGGTAAACGCTGAACGTACTCGTGCCTTTGGAGGTCTTGTCAATGCTGCTGAAAGTCTCATTCCCAAATTACCTTGGGGAACAGACTTCGAGAAAGATAAATTCTTGAGCCCAGATTTTACCAGTCTTGAAGTTTTGACATTTGCTGGAGCTGGAATTCCAGCAGGTATTAACATCGTAAGGTACCTTTAAATGTATAGCAATTTTGAGCACTATTAACTAAAGTTATAGCCCAACTACGATGATATTAGACAAACCGAAGGTTTCAAGAATGTCTCATTAGGCAACGTATTGTCAGCCAAAGCTCCCAACGAGAAAATTCCATTTATCAGAGATGAAGATCTCGAGGTATTTTCCAAATACCGTGATGCAGCCTTCGAGGTGCAAGTAGGAGTCCACGAGCTTCTCGGTCATGGAACCGGAAAATTACTTCAAGAAACCAAACCGGGAGTATATAACTTCGACATCAAGAATCCTCCTGTCAACCCTCTCACTGGAAAGCCAATCACTACATGGTATAAACCCGGACAAACATGGGGATCTGTATTTGGAAGTGTAGCCTCGAGTTATGAAGAATGTAGAGCTGAGGCTATCGCCATGGCCCTCAGTTGTGATTTCGAGGTTCTGAAGATCTTCGGCTATGGTGATGGAACACCTGATATGGACAATGAAGCCGGGGATGTTTTGTATGCAGCTTGGTTATCTATGGCTAGAATGGGTGTTTGCTCTTTAGAAATCGTATGGGTCCCCTCTCCAGATCTCCTCGCAAAAGAAACAACCAAGTACTAACTTTATTCAGTGGGATCCCCGCTCCACCAAATGGGGCCAAGCACATTCCCAAGCCCGCTTCTCTATCCTCCAATGTTTCCTCTCGGCCCCTGAATCCTTCTGCACCATCACCCATTCCACCCCCGATCTCTCAGACCTATCAATTAATCTCAAGCGTCACCTGATTCCTACAGTCGGTCGTCAAGCGGTAGAATCCTACCTCCAAAAATTACACATCTACAAATCTATTGCGGATGTAGAAACAGGTGTCAAGGTATATAACGACATGTGTTATGTAGAGCCGGAATATTGGGGAAAGAAAGTTAGAGATCAGGTGTTGAAGTGTAAACAACCGAGAAAGGTTTTTGTGCAGGCGAACACGGTATTAGGAGAGGATGGAAAGGTGGAGTTGAAGGAGTATGAGGCGAGTTGTGAGGGAATGATCAGGAGTTTTGCGGAGAGAGATGTTTAAGTTGTGGGGTTGAGGTAGTGGGAGGATGGGGAAAGGAGAAATGAATGAAGAGAAATAGGTGTCGGAAAATCTTAGTGCATGGGTTTTGCATATATCAGTGAGACCAAAATTGCGTTTTTGCGATGCTGGTGGAAACTATACTAAAAGCACCCCAGCTTCGCGTTAGCTGGCTTGAAGATCTTTTGAATTCCAACAGTATTAGCGCTAGCGCGTAGGCTTTCAACGATGGATAAGGGACCAAATTATGCATGGCCAAAGAAATGCCATGCGTAGTTTATCGGTATGTCAAGTATAAACGTGGCTTGGCATTACTTGTCACCGTTCAGTAATTCCACAGAATGAATTAGGTTGCACTTGGGGCACCGCACCCTGCGACTTTCACATGGACAGATGTTGACTAGCTGATGTCATCACAGAATCATCCTTTGAAATGCATGTTGACCACAGCACCTTCCGTATTCTTCACCTGCCAAAGATGCCAAAGATCATCCTGAAATCACACATCTCACAATCATCCGCGTAAAAAAAGATATCATTGCTTTGTGGTTTTCTTCATCATTGCAAATCAAATTACATAGCGCCCTTCACAATGAGACGACCCATGCCCATTCAGAGGTCAAGATGCAAGAAGCGACTCGTCAAATCGACTGTAGAATTTTCCCACATCCGCGCCCAAATGTACCCATTCCCCCCATTCTCCACAACACATATTTAAAATACCATTGCGTGTGGCTTATCACCCTTGCGAAGGCTGAAAGAGCTACCGAGGTAGCTGGCGAGTTCTGGGGTCTTTTTGAGGCTGGAAAGGATGGCCTTATCGATGGTCTTTTGGTCTGCTGCGCGGCTGGAGGATGGTTGCTTCTTCTGTTTTGATTTGTTAATTTTGTGTGATTTTGACATACATCCAGCATAAGATCTTACCTCTGGCTTCTCGCCTTGCTTGAAGAAAGCCTCTTCTGATGCCTTCTTCTCTGACTTCTCTCTAGCAAAGTACTTTGGGTTTGAGAGCTCCTCAATCTTTGCTGAGTCGATACCCTCCAAATCGACCTTGGTGGAGGTGGCGATAACGTAACGGGCGTTGACTCTGCGGATTGGGACACCGTTGACCTTGAATGGGCCGGTAACGAGGAGAACACCTTGGTCGAGTGCCTTCAAGAGAACGACACGCTTGCCACGGAAACGACCGGCGAGGAGGATCAGGACTTTTCCGGGTTCGAGGGATGGTCTAACTTTAGATGGTCTGATGGACTTGCGGACCTGGAGAATTGATTGTTAGTGATGAGGTTCTTTCAACCATAAAACAATGCCCAAAAATGCGATGCAGTGATGTAATATAATGGCGATCTGGTTGATATCAAAATCAAATATATGTCTCCTAATTGCAATTGTAATCGCAAAGTCCCATATATTTGAATCCCGCGCCTCCTTATTTTCCAAATTTGACGATATTCCAACAAACACTCTGCCATCTCTTTCAAAAAAAAGGGTCCTCTTGTATTTACCTTTCTTGGAGCGGAGACATCCTCTGCCGGGTAGTACTTTTGTGCCTTCTCGTTGGAAACGACCCGGGTCGATTTTCCGAAGGTCTTCTTCTGGGTAGCTTCTGTTGCCGACATCTTGAAGAAGGAACCGTTGGTGGGTAGTTGTCGTAAATTTTGTCGCTGGTCGTTGGCGTGAAAGTCGAGATGTTCTTCCAATTCAGAAATTCAAGCAGGGCTAAAACCTGCGGCACTACACTTGGAATTTCAATTCGCTTAATGATTTGTGTATCATGTGATTCTGTGATTATCTAAGTTCGGAGAAATATTGGCCTGTGATTCCAGGCTGTCATATTGATCGCTTTTTTAGCGTCATAATTGGTAGACCCACCCGGACACTTTCATTGCGAAGCTCCGGCCGCCTAGAGTGAAGCTTCCCATACTTCATTACGCATTAAAGCTATCCTGTTCAACAAGATACCTGTCACCAAACAGCTTATCAAAACCAACAAGATGTCTATTTCACCCATTATTACCTTCAAGGCGGGAAAGTGTGATATTGATGTAAGGTTATTCACATCTTTCTACATTCGAATGTCAAACTAACCTCTCTACTTCCACCAGACATCAACTACACCTCACAAAGTTAAGCCTGAACCAACTCCAGGTTATATCTACCTTTGGTCTGAAGATGGTAGGTCATTTGAATACCCTGGAGATAGGATCTAACTAACTGCTATGAAGATTTAATTCATTTCCAATGGCGCGAAAGAAGCAAACCTATGGATGATGAGGATAACATGGACTTGCTGTTACCACCAACCGATGCCATCTTTCAACCTTACGATTCCAACCAAACCACTGAACCAACCGCAAAAACCAATGGCCGCATATTCGTTCTCAAATTTTCATCCTCTTCTCAAAGACATCTCTTCTGGATGCAATCAAAACCCCAAGCGCGAAACGGAGATGCAAGTTGGTTTAGTCCCAGGGACTTGAAGATTGGACAAATTGTGAATTCATTATTACAAGGAGATGAAGTCGATGTTGAACAGGAAATCGCACAAGTGAGAGGAGACGATGGAGGAAATGACGATCAGGACGAAACGATGGAGGACGTTGAAGGTCATGGTGATTCATCCGAACAGCAAGGTGGAAGTGGAGGTGCTGGTGCTGGAGCAACTGGTGGAGATGTTAGGGAAGAGGGAGCTAGCTCAAGGGAGGCCGGAGCTGATGGTGGAAGAGCGTAGGTTAATTCTCATCCAATTTTTGCAAAGTACCCAAGCATTTACACACGAGGCGTTTGGTTGGTACATTGGAAGATTCAACAATAATCGTACCGTATCGTTCTTGTACTTCTAGACAGCTATGTTGCGCATGAATTCTAAAAATTACGAAACTATCTGTTTTAGCCTTCAAAAGAACCTTGCGCTGACTATGTGAGTAGTGCTGGTTCAGGGCCATCAGATGCCGCCTCGGTCGTTCAAAACTTTCTCAATTCATTGAAGGGTCCTGGGGGAGCTGGCATGCAACAACAATCCCAAACTCAAATGTACACTACTTTACCGGACCTTTTACCGAATACGGTAACCATTCCATCGATCGACGCTGCAACCCCAGCTCAAGTGGATAATCTCCTTAGCTATCTTCCACCAACTATCCTACAGCTTGCACAAGAATCCGCATCTTCCCTCGAAGGAATGGCCGACGCAACTTCTGCGACTGCGAACGCTGCTATGGAGGCTTTGAGTTTGGACCAAAAGAAGTCGGTATTGAAGAGAGTAGTTCGGAGTCCACAATTTCATCAAAGCTTAGGAAGTCTGACTATGGCAATTCGAGACGGTGGCTTGCCTAGTATTGCAGATGCTTTGGGAGTTGAGCTAAAGAACAATGGTTTGGTAAAGGGAGGAAGTGTTCCATTGGGAGGTGGGGAAGCAGTGGAGGCATTTGTTGACGGTGTTAAGAAGACGGTAGAGAAGAAATGAGCTACTTGAGCGTAGATGTTATTTTCCTCGGAGGGGTTTGTAAGATACAAGGGATAGATGCGATTATGAGGTGGCCTAGAAGATGATACCAATTCATGATATGTTATGACCAAAAGAACCGTTTGTATGAGCGGGAAATGTTGTTTAAGAAGATGCTAGACCAGGGTTGAAGATGAGGCAATGATTCTTCAGTGCGTCTCTCATATATAAGCAAGTGCGTCAGCTAGTACTAATAGTTTTGGTAGCTGGTGAGGAAATGTCATTGATCACGATTTGAATCTGGCCAAACACCACCATACTGACAATTCAAGTGAACGTGCTTTATTATTTATCTTCCGTCGCTGCTTTCCTCACTTTTGTATACATCACTGCCCACACGCATTGGGATTCCAACTCCCAAGAATGGTTTTTTCTCTCTGGGCATGTTAATAGCAATGTTTTCTACTCACTCCTACCACGGCTCTTGATTGTTATCCATCTTGGCTCTGAGTGTAGCCTGAAGAATATTCTCATGTCTATTGCAGTACTTGGTGTTCTCGCCAGGCTGCCTAGGTCGGGGTATCTTGTAATATTCTCCAAACTACTATCATCTTCACCTGACCACTATGACTATTTGCTTCAGCATTTCCCTTCCGTATTCTGTTTCTTGAAGCTATCAGATCATGCGATATGGGTCACTTGTTTGACTATCAGAGGCTCCTCATTTCTGTTCTAAGATTGGGTAAATAGAAACTCTTCTTTTTGTTATCAGAGATTCAACTTTGATGACCTGGAAGGAATCACCTTTCATTCTTGAGAGCTAGATATTAATTATTGTCTCTCGTTTTCAATAGGATGAATGGTACTTCGGAGGTTCTTCCTTCTCCTATAAAGATTCTGGCATTCGCTGTGCCTTTCTTTATTGGCCATTTACCACTATCATCTGGAAGAGCCTCGAGTGAAGTTTACAATAGTAAATATAAAATCAATACATGGTCGGCAGTACCTTCCACATCGGAGGTAAAACACGTATTTTTATTAGCTTAGCTTCTCAAAGAAGGTTCTCAATCCTTCGATTATTCTCCCACATCCATTATTTAAGTATTTCAAGTTCGAGATCAACTTTGTCCAGTTTATAATCCAACCAAGACAATTGATTTTACAACAATCTTTTCTTGCCATCACATTTTACCATACTCTATCTTACAATCCTTTGAACCACATCAATCATCCTCACCTTTTCATCATGTCAGGCTCAGATGATTCTCTTCCAATCAATCACCAAGGCTTGCCTCAAGGTTTGGGAATTACTTCTAATCAAACAAGTGATCGTGCTACACCAATGGATTCGTTAGGCGGTAAGAATATGGGCTCTGGAATCAACAATCCTAGAATTAGAACAGGCCCGCAGATACAGCAACAAGACGGCACCAGCAATTCTAATTTCGGACTAGGAAGCAGCACCCAGATGCAACAGCAGATGGATCCCAAAATGATGCATCAAGATCGAATCGAACAGCAAACTCAAAATTTACGAAGACAGTATCGTCAAGTACAGCAACATGGAGCTCAGCAGCAATTACAACAGCAGCAGTATACAGTCCAGCAACAAATCCAGCTAAATCAAGCACAACGGCAACGACTACAACAGCAGCATGTTCGCCAGTCGCAAGTATTTCAACCAACACACGTCCTACCAGAAGATGTTCCCATCCCGAGTCTGACCGCGACGAGATTAAATGGTGGACAAGTAGAGCCGGCATTTCAACAATTTTTCAGCATGAACCCCACACAATACAACATAAAGAGTGGAAGGCCCAACAACTTTCCTCCCACCGCCCCAACTAGCGCACAGCCCCAAGTCTCTGGTCAGCAACCAGATCAGAAAGAAGCAGAGGAGGAGGCCTTCTACGAATCCAGTTCTTTCAATCTCAGTATCAATTCTCCCTTGATCATCACCGGCGATGACAACATAATCACTTTCCACCCGGCCCCACAAGTTCAAAAAATCACAGAGGCAATACTCCAATCTCTAAAATCTGCGTCTGAAGGATCACGCGGTCTTACAATGGGCGATGCTGATGGAAATCCTAGAGCAATCAAAGTTGAAATTAATGCTGCTGTGATGGTCAGTGGACAGCGTAATATTCTGGGAGAGGAAGCCGTCAAGATCTGGAGTCAAAAGGTCAGAGGGGAAGCATTAACGTCACAGACGCAGGCCCAGAGAATGCTGGCCCAGGCTCATATGAAGTCTCAAGCTACCGCGCAGGCTCAAGGTCAGAGTCAAGGTCAGGGACAAGGACAAGGACAAGGAGCGAAGAATGGAACAGCAAATATGGAGTCAGCTATGCCAAAAATCGTTCAGACGATCGATAGTATGCTCCAAGCCCACGAAAAAGCTCTTGGTATCCAGAGACAGACACAGAATGAGACAGCGGCCCAGGAACAAGCACAAAAACAAGAATTTGCAAGCTCAACCCCAGAACGATTCCAGGTAAATGGAGATGGAAATGAGCATGTAGGAGGACAAGCCCGTCCACACTGGAACATGCATGTACAGGCTTCCACCCAACAGCAAGCACCACCAAAAGAGCAAGGTGGAAGAGCAAACTCACAAATGGGTGGTTTCTCCGCTGGTCCTTCAAAAGATTCTAGCAAGAGAGCTAGAGAGTCCAGCGTTAGTCAACACGACGGAGAGGCCAACAAGAAAACAAAGATGGATATGTAGATATCTGACGGATGGAAAGAATCTGTTTGAACGAACCCGTGCTGGAATTAGTCCGTGGAGAGTTTGAGATATTTATGAGCTTCTCTTTCGACGTTACTACTACGTGTGGAGAAATTGATGGTGTGGTGGTTGGATATGGAGATTGGTTGATTGAGAATGGAGCAGTGGATAGATGGTATTGACTTGATCTTTATTTTCATTTGTGAAGGTTGGGCTATCAATTGTGATGACAGGTTGGGAGTTGGAAGTCTGCTTTTATTTGAATGCTCCCTTTGGCGCCCTGCTCCGGGTTCATTGGTGGTTGGTTGTTATTTCATGTCACCACGAAAGGGCATTAATGTAAACAGCAAAAACTGCAATCATAGCGAGATGTGTACATGGTGGTTCTCTTTGAGATAGTATACTACCATTTCAGAGGTTCTTCAGGAATGTTTAATAAAGACACTACAAGACGTTCATTCACAAGATCAGTCCAATAAAAACTTTCCTACACGTACTCTTGATCAAACTTCATTAACTGGCCTAAGCTCTCTATTGTACAAAAGTTCCTTCTCAAAAAGTCATTGCTCTATGAAACAGACTTTTCCATCCTTAATCAAACACTTGTCAATGTGTATACCAGACAGAAGTAAATCATTTGTGATCCATATTACCACATCGCTGCGTGATATAAAGCCCCCTGTCTCAGACTCCTAGCAAAAAAGCTTCCCAAAATCCATGAAAATCAAAGTAGAAATTTCTCGTATGACGATTGAGAAAATAGACTGGAAATATCTTTATCTGTAATCGCTTGAGCGGATGTCTTGTCTGTGAAGATCCTTGGCCCATCGAGGTAGCTTGCGGTCTTTCTCGAATATGAAGCCACAATTATTGCAAAGAGTCTGAGAAGTGTTAGTGATAAATGTCATAATCAAGACATAAAAACGACTTACCCTTGGTCCGAATGGCCCATCCCTCACACACCAAACTGATGTTCCCCAGACTTTACAGTGTGAGCATCTCCAACTATTCCGTTCAAATTCGGTAAGACTGCCACCTCCACCATACCCAGTAATGCCACCAGTGTCAGGAGTTCCTCTTCCACCAGGTGTTCCAGATCTCCCCAATGGACTAAGACTTCTAAAGCGTCTCTTCTTCTTGCTTCTCTCACCACGACCCATACGTTCTTCCGCAGGTGGTTCATCAAAATATCCTCTGTTCTCACCTGGTGTTGGAAGACCACCAGCCATTCCCGAATTCGAAGAGAATCTAGCAGTCTCTCTTCTCATCCGCCTAATTTGCCTTTCTCTATCACCCTCTCGCTTCTCAATCTCTTCCTTTGACAAAATCTCAACCTTGGGTTCCCACTCATCTGCCAGGTGCTCATTATCATATCTCCATCCGGCATCCTTACCATGCACAGCGTCATTAGGTATTTCTCCCCCATAACTACCAACCAAACCACCACTTTCACATGCCTCCTTTTTCAATCTCAAAACTGCTTCGTAAATCGCATGTGTCATGGCTGGGACCCATTCACCGGGTAACCCAAGATCTGCGCAGGTTTGTTTTGCGAATATTTCAGCCGTTCCTGGAGGATGTAGTAATGACCATTCAAACCTGTCTGTGTAGAGATGGTTCGAGAGATTGATATTCAAATTGATGATGCACCGGTACATGTCATCAGGATTATATTCATCGGATTCTGGTGGTATTGAGGTTGCAGTCGCGGTGATGTCTTGCGACTGTGAAGTAGGAGCTTTAGCAGGAGTCGAATAGCCATTAGATTGGCCAATGACATTTCGCATTGGAGTCGCATTCCCACTTGCTGCAGGCGTATTTGAAGCGTCTCGAGACGATGGTCCTTGCTTGATGGTGGTCACAGTGCCGTTCGCCGTTGCAGTCTGTTGCGAATGAAAGAGTGGATGAAGAGCCACACCTGCGTATTCTTCAAGCTGTGTACGGATCTGCTTGCTGATCTCGGCTGCCATTTGTCCTCTGTTCGGTAAGTCCAGGTCCTGTACCATGGTTTGCGCGAATTGATCAGTGGTTGTCAATGTCTCGTGTAAATTCCACAGAAATACATCCTTCAGGCGATATGGGACTGTCGTCTCTTGTGGTTTGTATGCTGGTAGGGAAGTATCAATCGAAGGGTAAGATACTTGAATGTTTACAGGTACGGGTAAAGGCGCAGGGGGCGTGAAGGAAGGGATATCGAGGTCGATTCGGATCGGGATCAAGGTTAAAGGTAATGCGATTTGTGCATAATTCTGCATGTCGGTTTTTCCTGGCCGTTGCTTGCCCATCCAATCTCTCCAAATACCTTGAATTTCTACAGGCGCAGTAGCTTCTTTCCCGACCTTTTCTGCGGGGTCTGATTTTGCCTGTCCAGTGTCTTCCCTTCGCAAACTCCTTAAACCTGTAGGCCTTCTCCTGTTTTCATCATCATCGTCCTCCTCAAATTCATATCCATCCTCTGCATAATTTATTGCTGTGGTTCCTCTTTTCGTTGTTCGACCAAGAGGTGTCGCGACAGCTGCTGTTGGCTGTATGACTGGGGTAAGCAACGAATTGGCATATGTGCGCAATCGCGGAGCATAACTAGAAATAAAAGCTTGAGGGGGGTTGCGAGCCGTCATCTTGATGGAGGATTGTCGAATATAGGAAGTGCCAATTCAATCGATCGTTCCTTGGACCTTGCGAAAGAATGATATGAATTTTGAAAACAGCTCAAAAGCGTCTCAAACAACCTTTTCATTTAAGCGATCATAACCATAGGAATTGCGCAGTCTCGAAGTATCGTATAGTATTTCTGAAAGGTCGTTGACTACCTAGTATATTTCAAAACGCGTCGCGAGAATATCCCATCCAGTTTGGAAGCCACAAGCACTTTGGACCTAAAGTCTTGGAGATGCGGCTAGTCTCGATTCGGTTAGCGTCCAAGCTCACACGAATTCACCTCATCCATTTTTGTTTTCTTGGTTCTAATCATGATTGTCCATTGTTTGTCATGTTATGAGAAACGTTACTTTCATATTTTATACATCACGGTTGTATTGAAAGGTAGCGCCTGCACAACATATATTCATCCTAGCTATTTGAAGAGCTGAAATCTACCATAAAGTTGGTCGTGTTGCGTCTTGGAAGTTGTCCAAGCACCAATGGAAAGCTATAGCTTTTGATCATGACTGGTATCATGAGGATATCAAGCATATCATTGAGATTTTTGGGCATATCAAAACTGTTTTATATGAATGACTTTAAAGTTAACTCAACTTTTCTACCTTATTGCTAACCGTCGTCCTTACCGGATCACCGAATCCATGAATACCTCACGTCACCCCTTATTCAACTCAATTCTGATATCAAGCATTCATCATCCTCACTCGACAAGGACAGTGGGCACTCGGGTGTGCCGCAGCTTCTTCAATCTGATATGCTCTCTCTCCTCTATGAGTCTGTGGGCCTTTCTTTTTATGAGACTTATCCCATTCTTCATATGCATCCTCAAACACAAACTCTCGTACAGTGCAGGCCAACAAAACCCTCAACTCTGTCACGACTAGTCCCTGGACAATGCAGTTTCTTGGGCCATATTCAAACGGTCTCCATGCACCTTTCACAGGGTATAGCTCATGACCTGGGTCTACTAGCCATCGTTCTGGAAGAAAGTCTTCGGGTCTAACCCAGGACTTCGGTGCGCGGTACATGCCTACATGATCGATGAAGCAGACTGTATGGTTAGTAGGACATGCAGTGCCCTGCTCATCATAAAGATTAACACCTGGATATCCTTGTCTGGAACTTGACGCGGCGCGGAAAAGCCGTAGCGTTTCCTTGATGACAGCTGTTGTACAAGGCAAATCCTTTGCGAGATGTGGTTTGGTTTTTAAAGGTTCCCTTGCTCCATCGGCCTGTCTTCCAAAGACAAGGTCATGTTCTTCTTTGACTTTTCGCATCGCCTTGACATTTTTCGAGAGTAAATGGTAGATATAGCAGATTGTACTACTGAGTGAGTCATGACCCGAGAAAACAAATAAGCGTATTTGTCTAGTCGCGAATGCCTTGAAATCAGGGTCTAATTTTTCTGGCTTGGCATCGGCGTCGGGGGCGATTTCTGCTTGCAAGATGAGATCGATAATAGCTTTGCTACGTTAATCTTTGGAGTCGGCTTTGTATTCTGCATATCCTCTATCTAGCTCTGCACTGATATATGCATCCATCTTTCTTCCGTTAGACCATTCCATATACCATCATACTACATTTATGCGGCTGAAGGGGTCGATAGCGGCAGCTCGCTCATGCCAACGAATTTGGCTGATCATAGAGTCTGCAAGAACATTGTACCTGTGCTGAGCATGAAATTCGGTGTTCCCAATCAGTCCAGCCTCGTTCGGTAATAGTATCAGGAGAAAGAGACGCACATGATCGTCTTGCCAATCAGATCCATAGTCAAGCGCAGAGTCGCGGTATCCAGATAGAACATATCACCCTTTTCGGCGTGCTCTATCAAAATATCAAATAGTTGGCAATTTTGAATTAGGGATGGGCTGAAAGACGAAGTGAAAAACGAAAGATTGCGTCGGAGAATACGAGGTATTCAGAGAGCCAAACAAAATAAAGTAGGCATTTAATAACAATGAAGAAATGAAATCAATTATATACCCTAAAATATCCTTATAAACTTTAATCTGCTTGGCCATCCCCGGGATCAGCTTCTGGAAATGTCCATTATCAAACGCCTTATTTAATTCAGCGCCACGGTCTCCACGAGTCTTCGGGCATATCGAAAAGACAAGGGCCTCCTACGATTAGCTTGAAGAAGCCCGGCATGAGGCCAGTTTTGCGGGCGGATATTAGAGTATTTGTCTGCGTTATAGATATGGCAGTCGTAGGAGAGTGGATGCACATGAAGAGTCCAGTCATGGGTCAGAGATCCATATAATGTACGCCTGTAGACTCAAAATGGTCGCGGTAGATCTCGCCGAACATGTATTGGTAGTGAGCATCTTTTGGGAGGCGCTTAGACATCTTCCCAAGCAAGAAAAGGTGTTCAAAGAAGAAGGAATGTCCAGGTGCTACGGGCTGCAAATGTTCTTAGTTGGCGTTCATAGAGAAAGATTGAAAAACTGACGTAGCCTTGTGTCTGAAGCTTTACCTTGAGTATCCGCGCTGCATAGAGTCGTGTGAAGAAGTAGCCCAGGAGAGTTACCCCTACGACTGAGACAGCCGTAAGGATTGGCTTGGTCTGGAGTATATCCATGATTGTGTGAATAGTTGAGTTGTTGATGATTGACAGTGTGTTCGCTTGTTTGTTTGTTTGTTGTTGTTTTTAAAGACTTGATTCTGGTCGCCGATATATCAAATGACGGTATGTCGAGTCGAGAACTTACTGCCGTCTCAGCACCATATGATAGAATACACAAGTAGTGAGTCTGGTCGATAATTTTGAAAAGGCTTTGAAGGGGCGCAGCAATGCAGCGATTTGAGATTGAATCACCTACGCAGATAGGCAAAATACAAATGCAATTTTGATACGTATCAAACCCCATTCGAAAGCAAAACTCTCCAAGCATCTGTTTGTCATTGAGTGGTAAGTCTATTGAGGTAAAATAAGCCCAGAGGCCCGTGCCCCTCTCGTAAATTCGCCTATCAGCATGGATCGACAGGAGTATCGTGTATTTGACCACTAGAATCTAATCAATATCATTATTGCTGTCAAGACATATCTTTACCAATTGAAGCTTGAATGAATGTCCATTTCGTGCCAGTGCCAATCTCACATTTTCTGACGAAGTAATCTAGTTCTTGTTAAACATAACCTAAGCTCATCACAATAGTGGTGTTTACTTCTATTAGCACATTCCCAAGTCACTAGGTGAGGCTCTGGTGCTAGTTCTGGTACCCTTTGAAAGGCTAAATAAGTCGTTTTTAATCAACCTTATATTCAAAACCCTGGTCTGTATCGTCGCTTGATTCTATACAGCGGCCATTTGTCACCCGGTGATTTCAGAGATCACAATACTCTATGATCTGGATGAAGCCGTTCCCAAGGAACCTTGAACCGTCTGATGAATCCCAATCGGTTCTTTGAACTTTTTCTCCGCCCGCCCTGATCGTCTGAGAAGACCTAAAATTTCTCCTATTGATCAGAACGATGGAGACTACTTTAGTCGTATGTTGAGCCTGAATAGCACTTATGCGCGCTTATTCTTGAAGATTGTGCAGCTCTCGTGCCGAAAGATGATGGGTAAGATGCTAGCGCCTCGAACCTGATAATGTGATATCTTGTCTACAGATTTTGACGTTTGAGACTCTAGAGCAGAAATTTGATGGTACATCTACCATCTCATTTTCTTGGGGGTTTCAACTTTGGCCTCATTCTGCACAAATGATAATCAAACTTCATAATCTGGTGGTGCAACACTTCAAGCTTCGCATACTTTATCAATATAACATGTCCCTTCCTTACTTCAAAGGTGGTGTGTAAGATTGGAATGTGATTTTTTTCGTGGGATCGAGAGGTGTGAGGATGTTGAAAATAGAACGGGGGCTAAAATTAGCTAGTGGACTACTCTGGCGGAAGAGTTGAAGGCAATTCAACTTCAAATGAGCTCTATGTTTAATTATGTCGCTCAATATTTCATCAGGAACTTGACATTCCCACCGCAAAGGAAATACATAGCCTAGTCAACCTCAGGAGAATCCAGTGTGCGATTTACACAACAGCCTTTTGCATTGTTGAGCACTGTTTCTTTAGCTTCTGCTTAATTGCTCTCTTGCGCTGTAAGGCATCTTACCATCGGCTTTACGCCATTAATTACTGAAATTTGTTTACAGGAAAGCTGTCTAACTAGTTTTCCGTCGCAGTGCGGCTAAACTGACATCAGTTACATCTGTGCCGATAGTTCGTTCTCTCAAAATGTTTGTTGCTGTTCTTTTTTTAAACCCATCACAGCTGATTTCAATTATACGTATCAGATAATCAATCTTTCTTCCAATCGCAAAGTCTTCCACATGAGACATAGCGGCCATCTCATTTACAGTGAATCTGATACTTGTGGCGTATAAAAACTTAATCTGATTAGCTACAACCTCTTCAGCGGTCAATTTAACCGATATCATTACCTCAAACTCCGCTAGGATAGAGAACCAGCACCGTCGATCTAGACTCCAGGCTAATAGATCCAGTCTAGCCATTTCATTATTGAATCATCCTTAAAAGAACAGCAAGATCACAGTATGCGTACGAGCGAAATGTGGTAGCTGGAGAATGTAGCTCAGAACAAAGAAATAACATGTTGCGTTGGAGACTTCTACTAGTAATGGCACAATCCAATTGATTCCTGAAATTTAGCATCTATTTTCATGTGAGCCATGTGAATTTCATTCAGCTTTGTCATCACCAGTTTCAATCGAATAAAAACATCCGCACCTATAGACCCTATGATTGTGACAACTTCGTAACGCACGCATGGAAAGCTTGAAACATAAACATAGATACTTGACCTCCATACATGAGTTCTTTGGACAACCCGCACACACAACGCTTTGATTCATGAACCTTATTTTGATCTACTAAAGTCGATTCGTGCATACACATTGATTACATTGACTACCCGTCAGAATCTAGGCGTGCTATCTCTCAATACGACTTCCTGAATTCTAGTCTTCTCATCATGACATTCTAATGAGTCCCCACAGAGTGGGGATATCGCAGTGTAAGCCCTTTCAGCGCATTGTTCTGGAAAATATTACATGTTTATGCGTGTTGATATTCAAATTACACTGCGCAATGAGTGCCTGCAGAGTAGATTATTAGCCTTTCGAACCATCTACAGCCATCTGCTTGTATAGCAGATCATGGAAAAATCTAAACAGATTATCCTATAAGTAATTCTAGAATCTATAGTTGATTTAGATGTAGATTTAGAATTATATTGATATCATAACTTTAACAGAAGAATCATATTGTAGAGCAAACAATACATTCTGTAAAAAAACTACAAACCAGATAGAACCTTCAATAACCCATCTGCAAAGCAGATTATCTGCAGATCACTAGTAGGCTATAGATACGAATTATCTTTGCGCAGCCCAATTCAAAATCATCCGAACATACAGTTTTTCGCTCATAGCATCTGCGCAGCTTGCAGATTATTGAAAAACAGAGCTAATCTACTACAATTATGGGCCCGTAAATCGTGGTTGATCACATCTCATCATAGACTTGCATGTAGTATGTAGCACTTACAGATGTTATGTCACTGGGCTAGAAGTACCTTGTCATTTGACAATGAGTCAATGATAATAAAAACGTTGCAATCTTTGAATGGGATGAATTCTCGTAGGATTTGCATTCTCATGAGATGTCAAAAAATAGAAGATTCTTGAAAATATCGAGGACGAACTAGATGAATCCGAGAATGCCGATAGCTTTGATGAGTCCATCGGGTGTAGGAAAGACTAGTCTTTTAAACGTTTTAGCAAACCGAACAACAACTGGAGTGATTTGAGGAGGAAAATATGTCGATACCAAGTATCAAGATGATGGTTTTGCACAAAAGGTGGGATATGCCCAGCAGCAAGATTTACATCTCTCAATGTCAACTGTTCGGGGGACCCTGATATTTAGCATATGACTGCGTCAGTCAGAGGTGTGTTCGGATAGGGAGAAGATAGAATGGGTTGATGATCCGATTCATACACTCGACATGACAAGTTTTGCTGAAGCTATAATTGAGGTGCTGGGAGAGGGTTCAAATGTCGAGCAAAGAAAGCGTGTGACGATAAGAATTGAGCTTGCTGCGAAACCCGAGCTTCTTTTTTTCTAGATAAGCTTTCTAGGACAATCATTGACCTATTAATTCATAGAAGACTGACTGTCTTTAAACGAACCTACATCCGGTCTCGATAGCAATACTGCGTGGCCAATTTATAATCTGTTAAAAAAGCTGGCCAGTGAAGACCAAGCAATTCTTTGTATCATTCATCAACCACGCGGAATACTATTTGAGATGTTCGACTGACTGCTGTTTCTCCATGAAGGAAAATCTGCATACTTTGGGGAACTTGGACCGAGTTCACGAATCTTGATTGATTACTTCCAACGTCATGGATCTCGAGAATGAATGTGCAATTGACGACAATCCGGCCGAGTGGTTACTCCAAGTTGTCAGCCAGTCAGCTGTATCTTGGAATGATATTTGGAGCACTTCCAAAGAAAGACAACTCATCAAGAAAGATCTGGTCAAAATGAAACACAAACTTTCCTATTCGCATGATTCGATTCATGAATCTGCGTCGAACAAATTTGCGACATCCTTCCTCTGCCAGTTATCTATCGTAAATAGAAAGAATTTCGAGCTTGACTGGCGAACTCCAGCCTATTCATATTCCCAGTTCTTTCTGACTCTTGGAGCAGTAAGTACCAATCCGTTGTGAAACTTCATTCACTAACACGATCCAGGGACTCATCAATGGATTCTCATTCTACAACTCACAGGCCAGTATTCAAGGAGTCCAGAACCAAATATTCTCCACCTTCCTCCTTCTCACCCTTCACGGAAATCTCGTACAGTTGAACTTGCCCCACTTCATGGATAGTCGTACACTCTCCGAGGCACGCGAACGCTCGTCACAAACTTATTCCTAGATTCTTTCCTTTCTGTCAAATATCATAACCGAGCTCCCGGGCATAGTCTTCCTTGCCGCTATTCAGTTTGTGACTCGGTACTATGCAATTGGGATGTACAGGTATGCTCTTGCTACTAGATCTCCGAGCTCGAGGGGAATAGTAATGTATCTGATCAACGTGTCATTCTCCCTCTTCTCATCAACCTTTTCGCAAATGCTGGGGACGATAATGCCAGATCCCGCTACCGGCGTTAACATCTCTGCACTTCTCTACACCTTGTCTTTGATCTGTTGCGGGTAAATATAGCATAAGCCTCTAGATTCCCAACCCCATAAAACCAAGCGCCAGCGCTGGCGAAAGAAATCCCCCAAAACAGAATTTTAGTACCAATCACCCCCCTTTCCAAATTCTGGAAATTCATGTACCGAAGCACACCCGTTACCTACCTCGCCTCCTCCTTGCTTTCCACTGGTATCTCCGGTGCCAACGTGACATTTGTACTCAGCGAGCTTCTCCACGTTATGCCTCCCTCCCCTCTCACCTGCGCCCAATATCTCTCATCCTATCTGCAGACCTCAGACGCGCATCTCCCCACCCCCGAAAATTTGACTGCGTGCAGCATCTGTCCGTTGAGTAATACCCGTACGTTATTAGCAAGCGTAGCCGTGTGTTACGAGCATCGCTGGAGGAATTTTGTCATTTCGCTCGTGTATAGCACGGGTAATGTTGGGGGGCGCGTTGGGACTTTATTGGATTTTGAGAGTGCCGAGGAAATTGGGAATGAAAAGGAAGAAGATATGGAGATTACGAAAGTGAGACGCAGATGGACCACTAGAGGATTGTAGATTTGGGGCAGACGTCTACACGTGATTTTTGTCGCTGGAATCAATAAGAGGAAAGGAAAGAAAATGAAATGAAATAAGCTTCATAACTTGATTTTACAATACTATGTATTTTACTACCTACTACATATTATCTACGTATATACTAAGCACACATACATACATGAAGTATCACATAAACAAAAGCAAAAGCATAAACCAGTTTCCAAGTAAACTCAACTTACCCATCTAATCTAATCTCGCCCATGCATCAAAGCGAGCAAAGTAAGAATGAAGAGATGAAAGGGGTGTGCGTGCTTCGCTTTAAGTTTTTTTTCTGAGGGGGAAACGAGGGGTAATTTATTTATCGCATGAATTTATTACCTCGTATGTGTGGAACTTTAAATTTAAATGGATGAGGTGTGAAGTATATATATATATATGTGTATATATATGGAAAGTTAGATAGAGTCTAGAATCTAGAGTCTAGGCGAGGATAGTCTAATTCATCTTGCTTGGTAGGACGGGAGGTCGAGATAGGAGGTCGTGGGAGGGTGGGAGAACGGGTTGGGGGATGGATGGATGGGATTTGGGATTTGGGATTTGGGATTTGGGATTTGGGATGCTGGGTAAGGAGGAGAATGATGATTTTGTTACATTGCAGTATCTGGGTAAGGAAGGTACGGTATGTAGGATAGGTAAGCGATGTTTTTCTTCGAGGGATGAATAGAGGGAGGGATAGATAGATAGAGGGTGGTCGGAGAAGGAGTGAGGGGTGAGGGGTGAGAGTCAGAGTACGGATAAGGATAAGTGTAAGGAAGAACAGGAGGATCTTCGTTTGTGATCATGTGTGATGTGATATGTGATATCAATCTGATACTGATATGATGACATGATATACCGAATTTGTGATGAGAGGAGAGAGGGGGATTCAAGATAAGATATGATGTGATGTGATTGTATGGGGATGGTTTGATGTGCCGGTATGTGCTGATCTTTATTTAACGGGAGTTGGGTTGTGTTGGGTGAGTGAGTGAGTGAGTGAGGCGTTGGAAGAATAGTGGAATAGTGAAATTGGCAAGAAAGGAGTTCGGGAGTTGGAGAGAGGAGTTTTGGGACAATTGAATTGGATTGGATTGGATTGGATTGAATCAATGCGAGGGTGAGGATATGAGGAAAATATCCATTTCAATTAAAGGCACACTGAACAACGGGAACACCGAGTTGATAATTTTTCCTTACTGTACGGAGTATATGTGTATTGATGGATCCATTTGTACACTCCATATGTACTTCCACATCCACATCCACATCCATCCCATCCTACTCGGTTACCCCTTAAGAGTATACCGAACCCAGCCTCCGTTTCACTGATGAAACTGGCGATTGTGAACCTCGTGATGTATATAACCTAGTAATATCAACCTACGAGCCTACCTATACTCGCAAGTGGGAACGTGAATGGGTGGTTGAATGAAGTGTTTCCGCATGCATGCATGTGTGTATGGATGGACGGCACTCTAGATTTTGGGGAGTATTCTAGGCCATACATTCGTATCTCTATGTATGCATTCATTCACTTATTCGTCCATCCATCCATCCATCCATCCACAGGAGATACTCCATAGATACCCCATGCAGCGTACGCAACCCGAAAACAGAGAGCAGAGAACACAAAATGGAAAATGGAGAATTCCATGCATGTATGTAGGTGTGTGTTGTTAGCAGATTGATTGGACCAGGACCGAACATGGAAGGTCTAGAATTGTGACTGGTGCGTACGAGCTTGGGTTGGACTCGTCATGAGAAGGGCATAACGGGGGACTTGCGGACTGGAGGAGAAGAGAAATATATGGGCCCCCAGAGAGGCTTCTAGATCTTTGGCGTCGTTTCTATGCAGTGCAGATGCCGTTTGACGTGTTACGTGGAGTAGAGAGGGGAACGGCTTGGTACCGGTAGGTTAGGTTTCTTGCTCTTTCTTTTGGGGAATGTGATGGTGTTGTTGGTGTTGTTGGTGTTGCTGGTGATGAGTTGAATAGATATTGATTATCGTGGATTTTATTCAATCTTTTAACCATGGGAAGAAGGGAAGATACAATTTTATGTAACGTGATACAATTTTCACAAAAGGACCCGTACAATAAGCACCTAACAACACAATCTTTGCATAATAGTTTCTTTTTCTTTCACAAATCCACTAATCACCTTACAAGTCACACTTTCCACGAGTTATTTTTATCCTGATCCAGTTCAGTTCAGGTCGGCTGTCAGTCAAAGTTTGGAATGAAGTTTGAGAAGATTCCAGATATTCCATATCAAGCTTAATGAGCCGGTGGCGAAGGAGGGGGGGGGGGTTTCGTAAGAACTGGTGTCATCAAAGCGTAAGCTGGTATGATTGTCATTTTCATCACTCTTTGCATCATGCCATCTTCAATGCTTCATCTCTTGCTAGGTACTTGGTCGTGGGCGCAGGGGGATGGGTTCGTTTTTCGGAAGTCCCGAGGTCACCGTCGGTACCTTTGCTTCATGCGATGTGCCTACATTGAACATTGGATTGGTCATTGGATGGAACAATTCGAGGGAGAATTGGTCCAATTATCGGGATTGGTTCTTTCTGCAGGTACATTTTTATACAGAGTACCTACATTTCGGAAATATAATTGTGCAGTACATTGCAAGCAAGCAGACGATAGACATCTCAACGGACAGATCGACCAGCAGACAATAGACAGATGCAATATTACCCGGGGAAGAGATTCAAGATGCGCTCTGTGTGCCCTGTGTGCGGTCTGCAAAGTTTGGCCTTCTTAACCTTTAAAGTTTGACCTTCTCCAGACCTCCAAACAATTTCTGTAACATGATTTTCGGATGTGTTTCTTGGGGAAACAGGTATTGAGTAGATGTTGTATGGATGTATGGATGTATGGATGCACGATGTACGTACAAAGTACGAAGCATGTACATCTCACAACTTATCTAATCTACATCCAATATATTGATATCGTCGTATCGTTAATGTTACACTTTTCTTGATTATTGGCTATTGGCTATTGGCTATTGATTATTGCATTCTTTTATTCATACTTTCATACTTTCATATCATCATACGGCCACACTTCGTAGATCGACGGGCATTCACATTGCGTGCGGAGGACGCTCACATCACATCACATCACATCCATATCAAATAATGTTGGAACAAATGTAGCTTGTGTGGAATATCATATGTGCGAGGGATGCATTAACACCAAGAAAACCCTTGCACTTGCACAACACAAATGGATCCCCCTTGTTCTTCGAATTCCATCCATCTCCCCTTGCAATCCAAGATGCGTGGATCGTTTTCATTATTCACACTTGGCCCTCTCCCTCTCCCTCTCCCTCTTCGTCTTCCTCTTCCAGATATTCAATACTCCGTTCGTACTTTGATATGCTCCATCTGAGTCCGTCCGTATATTCTATTTCGAGAGATTTCCATACAGAACACAAACACGTCTTAAGTCGAGAAGGCCAAAGTAACGTGCCTAGCTGTTCAAACTTCCTTGCTCCGGACCGAGTGGAGACGCATACACGGTGGAGAAGAAAGGATACTTTGTCGACCGATCTAACATCATCCCTGGAATTCTCAATCAATATCAGGATTTCCCTTTAAAGTGGGTTCGTATCGCATTACATTGCATAACATAACGGAGCTCCATGCGTGTATCAGAAATACTACCTAGGTCAGTCACATAGCATCTTGGATAATTCCCTTGGAGTTGAGACTATTAGTAGTATCTCGCCATTTAAGAACTGGAGCACCTGCTGTTCCACGTCGTCGTGTTCTTTTTTTATTTTTCCATCTCTGCATCAGTCTTGAAGTTTTAGTGAAAGGTCGAGATCTGTCTTGGAAAAAGAGTTTATCCACTTGAGAAAGATATTCGTCACTCGTTGTTATATCTAAAAGGCTGTGCCCGGGATATATTTATCTATCTATCGACCAGTCTTTTACCATCGAGATATTTATATCTATCAACTACCAACTACCACTTTCGTTATTAAAGATTCTTCGAAAGTAATATCAATATCATCTCTATCCTAATAACTTCTTCATCTTCTCAATACACAAGTCATATACTCGACTCAACTATCAACCAATCACAACACACACACCACACCACACCACACCACTCAATACCAATCACCAACCACCAACCACCAACTTCAATCATGCGTTCTTTCTCCATCTCCAGCATTCGCGGATCCTTCCGTCGTTCCTCATCTCCTTCCTCCATCAACTCCAACACGTCCACAAGCCGAGACTCATACACCTCGCAATCCTCCACCAGTCCCGTCGACACCATCAATTCCATCATGCACCGACAACCCTCGATGCAAGATCTAGAAGAGGAGAAGAGAAGCTTCGGAAGCGGCTTGGAGATTATGGAACCCAGACCGATTGTTTACTGGGGAGGTATGGAGGAGAGATTGGGGAGATTTTAGAGAGAGAGTCGTGGATGCAGTGCTCATATGATGGATGTGGATATGAATGAAAAGGAAAACAAAACAAAGCAAAGCAGAATGGGATGGGTGCAATGGGATTGTGGGAGAGGTCTTCAATTTCATTCCTCAATGGCGTTTATGAATGATTATGGACGGACGGATGGATGGAGAAATGGTTTTTGGAGAACCTTTTATTCTTCTTGAAAATATGGATTTTGGGGCGTTGGTTTCCATGATGGATGGATGGATTTGCTTCTCTCGATTGACAATTCTTTCCATTTCAACACACAAAATTGGTGGTTCGAGTTCGATCAGGTCGTCGATGATTTTTATCTTTTTTTTTTTTTTGGCTTCCTTGGATGGAAATATTTATATTGTAATAGTCTTATCTTTTCTTCCTTTTACGAAAATCGATGGATGGATGGATGGATACAATTAAATAGAGCACAATGCAATCAATATAAGAAAACATAAGAAAATACAATACAATTATTCCCAAATTCTTCTTCTGACGTCCATCTACATGTATTATGCCATGTTTGTCATCGTGATTTATTTATTAGTATAGTAGATGTACAATTCTTCAATCCATTTCGTTGCCCCTCTGATGGTTGATGATTTGATGTAGAATGCTGATATCTATCTAGCCTTTTGTGCATTATCAATCATCAATTAAACCACACATTGTCTACATCTACATCTACATCGAAATCTAAATCTAAATTCAGTACATTATTCCATATCCCATCTTCCACATTTGAAACATCAACCAATATCTATCTCAACATAACAACCTCGACATTCTCTATTCTCTCTTCTCCACATGTATATATGTATTCGATAAGATATCAAGTTTCATTTTTATGAAACCTATCTACTTATATCACCTTCCCTACCTCCCTACCTACCTACCTACCTACCTAGGTAGAAGGTTGTAGAAGAAGGACAATCCATCCACCACAGACGAGATCTGTATGATATCTGATATATTGGGTGGATATGCATGTGGATTGAGAAAGCCTTGGAAGTTGGAGATTGAGGATTGGGAATTGAACGATTTATTAAGGGTATCGTATGGAGTAGGGGTTGTTTAAGTTGTTCACTTCCTCACTCGTTCATTCACTTACTCATTACTTATTACTTTCTAGTCGTATCGGAGATTATATACTGTGGATAGGTAGGTACTAAGTACCTTGTGAGTGGAGTACAAGAGGGGAAATGCAATTTAACGCACGTGAATGGAAGGGTTTTTTTTCTTTCTTTCTACTTCCGTCCCGAGTTCAGTGTGCAGCGTTCGGTTCCTCGGATTCCTCGGAAGGAGGCTCATCAGTATTGGAATTTGGAGAAGTGGAAGTGGGAGGAAGACAAGGGTTGGTTGCACAGAGTGGTATCTGCTCGGGACTTTTTACCTTGTCTTACCTTGTCTTACCTTGTCTGTGGCTACCCGTCTAAGGCTTCATTTTATTTTGTTTTTATTTTTATTTTTTACTTTTGCTTTTGCTTCTGGAGACTTCGTACTCGGAGACGAGATTCTTAAAATAGTAGCATAGAGGGGCATATACGATTGGATTCGGATGGGAGGGAAAAGAAGTCGGCGTCCGGATGCTGGGATTGTGCGAGAGATGGATGGAGGGATAGATGGGAAACGACACGGAGAAGGAGGAAAGGGAAATGATATGGATATGGAGAGCTTATGGACCGAGTGTGAAGACGGAGGGTCCGAAAGAGAAGCTTTGATATTGGAATTGGATGATGGGGCTGAGTCATTGGGGAGAGGGGATCTGAATATAGCGAGAGAGCATTGTTCAACCCACGCCGATGCGATTGATGGAAATAGAACTAGAGGGGTTCAGATGACTTCGCGTTCGCAGAATGTGAATTTGGATTCGCATCTAGATCCTGATTCGGATTCAGTCTCAGATGATGGGGATGGGGATGGGGACGAAGAGAATGAAGAAGACGCTTTGATATCGAATGGGGCTGAGCAGGAAATGATGCAGATGGAGATGAATATGGAAATGGAAATGGAAATGGAAATCAACTTGAATAAAGCACAAGCTTGGACTCTTTATCTGAGTCATTTCTTATCCACGTGGAATGGAAGAAGTTATGAATTCGCAGCTGTGAGTTATGTTATGCGATCAGAGTCTGGGTGGATTTATGGATGATACTGACGAATTTCTGATAGATTATCTTCACGGCAAATGCATGGCCTGATACATTGGTTGCTGCTTCTATCCGGTATGTTTTCCTCCTCCTCGGACGATTGGGATGTGGATCCAGGAGATGAAATTATATACATCACGTGATGCGCATATACTGATTACGATGGTGTGGATTTCGATAGTGGTATTGTGAGGACTTTAGCATCCATTTGTTTCTCGTCGAGTGTAGGGAGATGGGTTGATAAAAGTCCAGATCGATTAAGGACCCTTTTGACAACGATTACGGTTAATAGAATCGCGGTGATTTGCGCTTCTATATTATGGTTTTTCGTGGTGGAATCGGAGAGCAACCCTGAAAATGGTGTATCTTTACTCCAGTCTGTCGAAGCTGATGTCAAATTCAGAGATGCCATGAAAATTGTCATGTTCTTACCAATTCTTGGATTTGGTATTCTGGAGGGATTAAGCGCTAATGGGAATATGCTATCAATGGAAAGAGATTGGGTGGTTGCTGCTGCGGCACCGGAGGGGAATGAATATGATCTCACGCATTTGAATTCTTCCATGAGAAGGATCGATTTGAGTTGTAAACTTCTCGCGCCAATATTAATCTCATTCTTGATCTCGAGATGGGGCATAAATATCGGGGTGATAGTCGTAGGTGGTATGAGTGCTGCGAGTTGGGGATTGGAAATGTGGTCTGCGAGGAGAGTATGGAGTTCTAACCCTCGATTACAAAAACGGAAGAAGATAAGAAATGATGAAGGGGTCTCGAATGTCGAGGTACAAAGTTTGAGAGAGAAAATCATCCGAGGACTTCGTTTGCACAGGGAAGACTTTCGCAATTACTTTTCGTCTAAAGTTTGGATTCCTTCGATGTCGCTCTCTTTACTTCATCTTTCGGCACTTTCTTATGGTGCTACATTTATAACTTTCTTGCTGAATGCGGGGTTTTCGCTAGATCTTATTACGCTCGCTCGAGCAGCTGGTAGTGTGGTGGAAATTAGTAGCACGGTCGTAACACCGTTTGGGGTTCGACATCTTTCAAAAGCTCATGGTCATGGTCCATATGATCGTTTACACATATCCAATGATCCGCGTGAAGCTCCATTACAGGGAGAAGGCGAAATCGATGAATCGGGAAGAACCACTACTGGATTGGAACGATTAGGTCTTTGGGGTCTTTCATGGCAATTTATAAATCTCGTATGTATCTTCTCATGAGTCATAAGTATCTATGTACATCCATATACTAAACAAATACCAGATCCCCGTAACACTCATCCTCTGGATTCTCTCCACTTCCACTCCTATCCCCAGCACTCCCCTCTTCTCCCGCATCGTTTCCCCACTCACCCCCAGTTCTCCTTTCCTCCCCCTCCTCCTCTTCACCTCCCTGTCCCTCTCCCGTCTCGGTCTCTGGATCTTCGATCTCACCACCCAGCAACTAAGTCAAACCCTCATCGCGCCAACTCATCGCTCCTCCTTCGCCGGGTGCGAATACTCCCTCGTCGCGCTATTCGAATTGGGAAATTATGTAATGGCGATTATTTGGTCCAGACAGGATCAATTTAGGTGGGTGGCAGTGGTGAGTTTGATGGCGGTGGGGGTGAGTTCAGTGGCTTATGCAGGGTGGGTGAGGAGTGTTAGGGGTCATTTGGTACATTGGGAGAGAGTGGGAAGGTGTGGTGGAAAGTGTGGTAGGGGATAGATTTAGAGGAGGAGAGAGGGTTTGTGAGGCAGTGAGCGAAATCTATTCATTGCCTTAGACTGACATGATGATTTGCTAAATACTAAAAAGTGGATTTATGTTTATATTCCCACAGACGTATACACAATCTCCAATCTACAATTCAATCATCAAAATACCTAGCGAATGAGTGCCAATTCCTGCCTTCTCGTTTCCAACTACACTGTACTTATGAATCTTAATTTTCGAAAAGTGTCTGATATGATACTCTCGCACAACCAACAACCCAACAACCCAAAATTCACAAAACTTGATTCCCCAATCCGTCTCATCTCATCTCATCTCATCTCACGACTTGGAACCGGGTCAACTCAAGCTCTCCAAGAAATCTACCCAGGTACTCGAGAGAACCACATGAATGAATGAGTCGATAAATAAATGCATGGACAGACATCCGCATCCTATCGATCGTAGGTTGATTCTAGTATCCGTAATTTGGCTCGCCATTTGTTTAGCTCCTGGGCTAGGCGAGCTTGCTGTGTGATTTCGTGTCCTACGTTTAGGATCTTTATGAGAGTTTTTATATTTCACAAATTTATTTTGCTTCGCTTCGCTTCGCTTCGTATGGTGTGGTGTGGTGTTGTATTGCGTTGTTCTTGGTAGGTATACGAGCCAAGTGGCAATGATTCATTCATTCAATTCATTAGTCCAATTACAATTATATTCACACATACGTATTTTGTAATTACGTCATAAATGCTTTTTCGAAATCTCACACGAATTTACTTGCATCTATTCACTCTTTTCGCTTCATTTTCATCGGAAGTGATTGGATATCGTATTGAAGTGGGGTGCTGTAGCGAGCGAGTAGATTGTGGATTTTTTTTCCCCATTCACTGTTTGCTGTGTTGTGTTTTATCATTAGTCGTTCATTTTTAGGGTTATATATTGATGTATTTTCGTAATTATCTGTCTAGGTGCTGTATTAAAATGTATGGCATTGCTCTCACATCTTCTCTTTCTCCTCTTACATAACCTTCGTTTTGCCTAGAATGATTGATATGCCGTAGCGAGTCAGTTAGCGGCAATTTTCCAATCACTCTACGGCTAGGCTTGGGTGATTCATCATCATCATCATCATCTATCTGTATTTCATATATCTGGATATGGTATAGACAAACCAAATACGGTCATCAATAAGGTCACTGTACAATCACCGTAGCGGGCTCGGGGATTCACGGATGAGCATCGGTTCTCTATCTCTTTCATGGTTTTGCAGAGAGAGACATACGGTTATTCGGAAGGGTTTTGTATACGGTGTCGCTGTACAGCCGTAGCTAATATAGTATCTCGCTTGGAAAGTATATAAGTTTCGTTTTCCCCATTCTGCTGGAAGATCTATTCGGGTTCTGGATTTCATTCTACGTTAATTAAGACTGCGAAGATATCGAGATCGCAAATAGAGATACTTTTGAGAACTTATTTGGATAATTACTCAAGATCTTCTATCTCTCAACTACAGCATCTCATCGACGAAAACACTCTTAAGAAACTTCTAGATCTCCTACTACACACACATACATCAAGAATCTAAAACATTACTCGAGAATCGATAAAGAAAACACCACCTACAACATCTTTCCAAATGTCATTTCTCAACCACACCATGCCCAATCCGGAAACCCAACAGCAAAATCACCAGATGTCTGGCGAACAGAAGGGTACTTCCGAACCATGGATCCCCGAATCCCCAACCCCAAAACCTCGCTCCCCAAGATCGAAACTCAATTTCAAACTCCACAACCCGCCTCCTCAACCATCCTCCTCATCCTCCTCCTTGAAATCCTCGCCTTCCTCGCGCTTATACTCCAGCACTCCCAGCTCTCCCATCCGCACGGCTCCAACTACTCCCCCCTCAAATCTCACCTCCAAGATGCGCAATTTATGGAATACCTCGCATAGCAAATCCTTCCTCTCGAATCTCAACATGAGTCTCGCTACCAATTTTCCCCTGAAGAATCTACATCTCCACTCGAAGAAAAATGTACCTGTTGTATATGCAGACGCAGATGATCTTTTTGGGAGAGATGAGTATGATGATTACATCAACCATACCAACTACTCCGACAACTCCAAGCATAGCCCAACAGCAATGCCCATCCCCAAGTTATCCAGTCCCAATGGCAAGCCAGCGAAGTCTTTAGCTTCTTACAGGGGAAATAATCGGATTGCAAGCGATGCAGATGCGAATCCGCTTTCGGGGCCGTCGACTCAACACGCGGAATATCTTATTTCGAGGGTCGAGGGTCAGTTTATGGGTCCGGATACACTGCCGCTGGAATCACCTTTTGGGGAGGGAGAGGATGCCGAGATGGATGATGATTTTTTGGGTCCTAGAGGTGGGGGACTGTCGTTTGGGTTTGGGGTTGAGAGTGGGAGATATGGTGATGAGCGGATGAATGGGGTTGATGAGGATGAAAGCGCGGGGGATAGACTTCAGGGGAATATGAAGAGCAGAAGAGGAAAAGGAAGAGGCAAGATTGTTCAGAAGAAGCAAACTCTGAAGACGTGGAAATCCATTCACCAATCTTGCAGGGAAATGTTGGATAGTATGCATCTTTCGAAATGTGATGGGGAAATCACCAAAGCAACGGGACAGGAGAATGGGAATCGATTTGTGGATGCGGGAGGCTATATGGATATGGATATGGCTGTCGATATCGAGGATGAAACCGAAAACGACAATGCGGAGAAATACGATGAAGGCGATGTATTTACCGACGCACACTCTAGTCCTAGCAGCGGTAAGTATTGGGAACAAAATCAGCCTTATCATAGATTGATTCATACCGAATCTCAGGACTCAATGGTAGAGATCTACACCTCTTCAGCAATTTCCGCATCTCCTTCCTCCTCCACCTCTTCCCTCGAAAAACACGAACAAGAACAAGCACAACAGAAGCGCGAAACAGAAATCGAAGACGAACTCAATGAATCCCTTCTAACCCCCAGAAAACCGCTCCGAGAAAGCGATTTCGCATACATGCACATGCAACCTAAGCCCAAGACTCAGCTCGCTGGCGAAATCGACAACACTAACACTACTGGAGATAGTGAGAATGCGAATGCGAATAAATATCGATATTGGTATCCCAACAACGCAAACATCGACCAGGATAACGACGACGCGCGATCCTCGCTCGACATGGAAGATTCCCTCTACGACGATGTCGAGAAACCCATATTACGCGCGGCACGGGCAGTGGCTCGGTATCCGGATTTCGCAACTATGATGGATACAAGTATGTACACAGATCCGTACAAAGATATACAAAGCCAAGCCGCACTCTCTGGGTCTCGACAAAGTCTTGATTTTGATTTTGATGCGGCATTAGAGGCTTCGCTTTCGTCGCTAGCGCGTCTTCAGTTTGAGCATCAGCATCGATGTTCTGAGGGGTTGCGAGGGGAGGTGATAATTTAGGGGTTTTTGATCTGTAGTATTTTTGTTCCTCTGCAATAGGATTCTTCGGGATGAATCTGGAGTCCTACTACTTATTTTTGCTTCCTCTCGTTTTGTTTCTTTGGACATCCATCGATACGATATGATGGGGACCGAGGACTTTTGTATTCGTGGATGGGGTTGGGGGGCTAGGGGAGTGCGATATGATGACATGACATGATGAGATAACGAAGAAGATGTACTAAAATCGTATCACGCACACACACACACCTTCATCTTCTCACTATCTCAGACCCGCCTCTCTCAAGAGAACAAGACAAGACAAGACAAGACAAACACCCCAGTACCCAGTACACGAAGCGAGATCTCCGCATTGATTTCCAGAAACCCCCTTAAAAGGAAGGAACACATCATATCACATCATATCATATGAACACAAATATAACAGAGAGCATGAAGAGTACACCCATTCGTTATATTATAGTTGTTGGGAGTAAAAATAAATTAAAAAAAGGCAAACAAGGGACTTGTAGATAGACAGACAGACAGACAGACAGATAAAATATTAATACAAAATTCTTCTCTTTATAAAAACATAAAACTTTATTAAGACCAAACATAAACAGCCAATTGTAAATTAAATAGTAAAAATTAACCATCAAATGCCAACCCCCCTCCCCCCAAAAGTACACAAGGTTATATCCTCAGTATCGGTATTAGTATCGTCATGAGATGATAAAGGTTCAATAGTAATATGTATGTATGTATGGTTCACACTGCATAATCTTGCTTGAGGAGCTAGAAACAAGACTCCTAAACTATCAAGACATAATGCGCAGGTGCTAGTGCTGGTAAGGCTAAATGATTCCCATTCTGACACCTAGTCAATCAATCGGTCAATCCCCAAACCTCCTAGACATAAACCCTTCTTTCCACCAGCAACCCAATTAACCTACCCACCCCCTTACCAAAAATGAAATATCTCACTCACTCACATCACATCAAATTATCATTATCCTAAAATAAAGTAAACAGAATCTAACAGGATTTCATTTTTTCTTTCTCACTTCACTTTAATTTGATTCATCTGGTTACATATGTATACTCCCACCTCCATCTATCTATCTATCTATCGATCGATCTATTCATTCCAATACACTATATACCTACTCACTACGTCACTCACTACCCACCCTCACTTCACTCCCCATCTCCAATCCATCTACAACACCCTCCCAATCCTCAATCTCCAACCCCCAATCTATCAACCATTGAATTTATCATAAAAAAGGCAATAAAAAAAGACAAAGAGGTAAAAGTGAACGCCGTAAGCTATGCAGACATTTATCCACCTCTCAACTGCATTTTTCTCCCTTCCCTTCCCTTCCCTACCTCCTTCCCCTTTCCATTCCATCTCCTCCCTATAACACACAAATAAACAAATACAAGCAAGAAGGAAACATCTCCTCATCTTATTCCCCTCAAATTACAAACAAAGTGAATAGGTGAACGAGGAAAAGAAGATCAAAGTCCATTTATCTTCCGATCCCGATTCCAATAAAACTCCTTCCCCCATACGCCTCTCTTCTCCCAACCAGAGTACCTACCTATTTATCCAATGCCTAACTCATGTTAGACCCCTCTCCTTTTTCCTTTTGATTCGCTCAAATCCGCAACTCTATACATAATCCATTACAACGTATGTATTCTTCCTCTCCGCAATAATCTATGCACACCCCTCTCAGCCCCTACTCCCCACTCTTACTACTTCTCCTCGTAGTAAAACTCCTCCTGATACTCTCTCCCCACGCCGAATTATCCAACACCTCCAAGACGTTCTCCGCAGACACCGCACTATTTCTCCTACTACTCGCCGTACTATTAATTGCACTCCCCTCACCAGCTCCTATACCCACTCCCTCAAACGAAAATGCCGATCCACGCGGTCCATGCGCCTTCAGCGGGCTCAAAGTTGGACTCAATGCAGAGCTTACCGAAGGGAACGAAGTATTTAAACCCAGTCCGATATCCGCATCCGTTCCTCTTCTCTGTCTAAGTGGCGCACCATCAAGTCCATGCGTAATGAATGAATTTCTCGAATCCGTAATATCTGTTGGTGAAAGTAAATCCCCGCTTCCTGAAGCTGCTGATTTACGTTTCTGGGTTGAATCTTCGTCATCGACGTAAACTTCTGGGCCCAGTTGAGGAATGTCTGTCATTCGGCCAGACCTTTTTCTTTCCATATGTTGGCGGAATCTTCGGGACCAGTACCTGTGTTTGTCAGTAAATTGAAATATATGCGCGAATGGAAAATTAAAAACTTACATGGTATCAAAGAAACCAACCACAATTCGTCTTCGGACTTCTTCTTCCACTCTTTGAAGACGTGCGCGTCGACGTAAAAATTCTTCAAGTCTATAGCAGTCATTAGTTATGGCCCTAAACATCATCTAAATAACTTACTTCAAGCTCTTATTATCACTGATAACATTATAATGAGCTAATACCATCAATACTGTCGTGAAAGAAATACCCCTATCAGGATCTGCCGAGACCAAAACTTCTTCATAGAAAAGATTAAATCTCGCTCTATCTCTTCTGACTCTACCAGCATCAATTTGAGAGATTCTTTCATTCAATCTCTTCAAGTCAATACCATTAGAAGCACTAGGGCTTGAAATAGAATTCATTCTGCCACTGGTTGGTTCCGTTTGTATATCTTCGAGAATTCTGCGAACCGAATCTTCATGTGAATACACACGCATCTCAAAGACACCAGAGAGTTCACCCAAAAGTCTGGGGAAATGATCCTTTTCGATGAACCCTGTGCCATCCGGATCTAATGTAGCCCAAGCCTCCTTGAAGCGTCTGATCTCATCACGACTAACTTTAGATAAACCATTGGACCGCTGAAAGACATAACTGAAACTCTCGTAGATGAGAGACACAAATAAACTGGTGAAGATATACATGCTCACGATGTTCCACGAAATGAACAATACTCGGGCCCATGTAGGACTTCCGCAGTCGCTATCAAAGAAATTGGCGCCTTGAGTACAGAATGGAGGTGTGATAGTCGCATAGTCTTCCATGATTTGATTCCAACCTTCTCCACAAGACATGCGAAATAGCATAATAAGTGTTTTCGGCACTGTTCGCATGTTGAGATTGTCGGTTTCTTGTTCACCAAATCGAGTGAGTCCAAAAGTTTGAGTCATAGCGATAGCAAAAACCATAAACAGGACAAACCAGGTTGCCACCAAATTTGCAATGGCTGTCAAACTAGCAGCTGCAGTTTTGAATAGCTGATCCAGAGCATCATTCCGGGGAATTAAGAGTAGAACGATAGAAACAAGAAATAATTTGTGTAGTTGAACATAAACTTGAGAGCTAAAATTGGTGAGAAGGAGTAATGTCGTGATCAGTGTACCAGAGACTGCAATAACCGAGAAGACATCCCATGAACTTCGTTGAAATCGAGGCCAGCTCAGACCAATTATACGAACGATAATGTTGAGAATGTAGAAAACTGTACAAGCCAAGAAAATATAGTCTCTAGTTCTATCCAACCAATCTGGCTCTGGGTAAAATTCCACTAACAATAGGATGAGATGGAAGACAAGAGTCAAGGTCATAGCTGAATGCCACTTTCCATGCTTTCGAGTAGCTCTTTTGTAACACCAGTCTTTCCACCAACGTGGATCTTTCTGGGACGGTCGTTTAGATGGAGAAACCTGTCTCAGAAGTTTACGCAATTCCACCCAAGATCTCTGATCAGATGTCAAAAATGCGATTCCAGTTTGTTCCGTGTAATTTCGCATGAACACAGAGATGAACAAAGTAAGGATGAAGACCGTGGCAAGAAGGTTGAAAATGACGAAGAAAACCGCATTGAACTCGCGCGATGTAGGATCGCCTGGATTAAGACCGCGGCCAGTAATAGACATTGAATCAAACATTACGTCGACCCAACCTTCTTGGGATACGATTTGGAAAAGGATGAACAAAGAGCCTCCGAAGTTATCAAAATCGTACCAGGGATTTCCAACTTGTCTAGGTGAAACAACATTCCAATCATCGCTGAACGGTTGATTGTAAAATTCGCCAGAACAGTCAGTCAGATTAGTGATGTCGCCATCATTGCACGTCTCCAACTGGCCATTGAAAAGGTTTACCCCGTATATTGCAAAAGGAATTAAGAGAGACATAGAAACGAAAGCGGCCTGTGACAATATTAGCAAAACCATTAAACAACATGGAAATGAATCCCTTACCGAAAGAACTTTGAATCCACCGACAAGAATAACAGAGTGAAATGTATTTCTTGCACTATCACTGACGTTGAGCAACCGGAGAGCCCGCAAGGCTTTGAAAGCTCCAACTGCTCGCGCAATTGCTCCATCGTCCATCAATGAAGTGATGACATTGATCCATAAGGTGACAAGCACTAGACCATCTATAAAACCCCATGTACTTCTATAGTATGCGTTTGGAGTCCAGAAGAACCCATCTGCAATGACTTTTATGAGAGCTTCGACGGTGAAAATGATCGCAAAGACGAAATCGCAAAAGACGAACCAATTACTCGCAGTTGATCTCTCAGGGTTTTCTATGAAATATTCTCTCTGGTATAGAGGTGTGGTTATACATGCCAACAAGACCATTGCGACAATGCAGAGATACAGGAATGCCGAAAAGCCATACCAAATGGTCAAATCAGGCTCAACACCATCAAAACGTTCATTTCCACGCCCGGGCCCTACACATCTTTGACAAAGCCTTCTGATAAAGTTATTAGGTTTAAAAATGAACAAGGCGTTATTGTAAGATGGATGTTTTGCCAGGTATTCACGCTGCGCTTTCTTGCGTTGAGATGTGGCTGAGACGGCCTCTTTTGCCATTGCCCTGGTGCCTTGAGAGTCATCAATCTTGAGAGAGAACGATATGTTGGAATAGAAAGGATTTGGTTCCCTGTTCCAGATTTTAGACAAGAAATTACCCCAGACGGAGGATAAGTAACCGGGCTTCACACCAGCTGCTTCCACAGCCGCATTTTCCGCATTGTGTTCGTGTTGTCCCGGGACAATCTCATCATCGAGGAAGTCTTTGACCACTGCATCTTTCAACAACATCTCCATTGTTGCCGGCCCATAATCGAGGGGATCTTTTTTCGTTTTGGAGCGACCGAACCGAACAATGGATGATAATGCGAGATTGCTAGAAGAGGTATCGACCTCCTTCCTGGTCAGGAAAGCCTTCACTTGTTGCATGCGTTTTTCATCCTCGGAAACATCAAAATTTTCTTGAATGACAGCTATGAACATATTCACCAGAATGAAGTTGGCGAGAATAAACCATCCAATGAAGAATGCTGCTCCGATCCAAGCAGTATTTCGTGTGTTATTAATGCCGGTAACGTTATAGAGAATCGTAGTCCAGTTTTCGCTTGATAAAATTTGATATAAACCCAAGAAAGAATTGAATATCGTAGAGAAATTGACTTGGATAGTTTCTCCCGAGTCATCCACTTGTGGTATCTCACCGCGGAACAGCTGCACCGCGAATATCGCAACTAAGAAGGTGATAAGAAAGACGAAGAGTACAAGGTTTCCAATACCGCTTGCATTTCCCAATACCAACATGATCAAGGATCGCGTTATTTCGACACCCATGACAACCCGATAGATCCTGAGAATCTGAAATGCGGTAAGCCAAGCATAAGGTTGACCTGAATTTCGAATGGGTGGCAAAAGAATCACTGTGGTAATAATCGCAAGTCCCAAGTCAAATAAATTCCTCCTGTGTTTGTGGAAATCCCTCCAATCGGAGGCAAAGCGCAGACCAATGTCAATTAGCAGCAGAAATGTTACCACCGTCTCCGAAAGGTCGATGAGCCTTGCGCGGGAGTCTGTCATATTGGAACTCCGGAAAGCTTGAGCTATAAGATCATATACAATAATCGAGATCCAAAACCAATAGGTTTTGTCGTACATCTTCTTTAGCTTGCTCACCTGTCGCGGAATATTTGCATTTGGATCGGGTTGATCATTATCAGCATGGGCTGCGAATGCACTTGTCTTGCCCTCTCCTCTGATAACCTGAAAAGATGACGTAATGACGGCTATCAGCAAGTTCATGAGCCAGAGCATCATTATCACAATTCCTGCTGCAAAGAAGATTGCGGCGGCGAGATAGTCCGAGTCTGTGGTATAATACATGAGATCTGTAAAAGTGTTACCTGTCATAATAACGAACACGAGTTCCAAAGATTGCGCAATGTTATCAAAACTGACAGTTCCATTGAAAGGAAGTTGATCGCGAGGCAATTGAATACAATAAGATCCCTCGGGGCACAAGTAGCCTTTGGACGAACTGGCTCCAGGGATTAGAGGGTAGAAAACGTTGCTGAACGAATCAGCTGATTTCATCCAGGGATCATGAGACGAGTTGTCCTTGTTGAACTGTCCTCCGCAGTATTGATTGCCATTAACGAATGCTGTATTTTGCAAATTTTCGATGTCATCGGGATCGATCCATACGCATTGTCGATCAAGACTCCCTTTGAAACTTTGTATACCGATGATAGCAAACAACAGCCAGAAGAATCCAATAAGAAAGGAAACATTGAGTAGTAACGGGGTTGCCTTTTTCAAACTTCGAAGAATTATCTAGATGCAATATTAGAAGTGCACATGAAAACGAAAACAACATAGAGCTTACAGCAGTACCATTTGTAAGGGCAAGTAATCGAAGAATACGTAAACAACTTAACATGCGAAAAAGATAGAGATGGGCGCTATGCTCTACTCCAAAGGCACTGAGGGTAAACGCTGCCCAGTAAGATACGACCGCGACAAAGTCGAGTCGGTTGAAAGAATGCCTGAGAAAAGCTCTCCTAGCTAATTGCAATCGTTGAGCTTGTTCGACGGTGCTGGTCATTGCTTGCATTTGAGCGAAGGTGTTGACAATAGGTATTTGTGTATTGGTGGTTTCCTCGGAAGATGTTGTTTGTGCTCTTCTGACAGATGATTTTCGCTGAGGTGCAAATATGGATCGGTACTTATCCACAATGACTGCTTTAGCTCCACGTTGCCGGTCTATTGTGCTATATTCAGCCGCGTTGATAATGAAACCGGATACAATAATACGTGTAATTACTTCCAACGTAAAAATTATAAAGAGGCCCAGTAAGGCCCAGTCGGTTTTAGAGCCCCAATCAGGACGTCGAGGGTGTGTATACACAGAAGGAGCCGCATCTACCGCAAGGAGAATTGTTTGTATGACAATCAACACTAGAATTGCTGGTTCGGTGATAGGATAAACCAGGACATCACAAAGTTTTAACCGAAGCTTGTTTTCCGGCGAAAATATCCCTAGCGTTTTTCCTCTGAGAGGGTTAGGGGGAGTCTGTGCCTGCCATTGATCTGTTCCAGGTCCATCCAAAGCCCTCGATGGAGGTTTTTCAAATGGGGGTAACATGGTGTTTGGCCGATAAGCTGTATCTTCAACATTTGGTTCGTAAGATCTCCGTGAAGGGAAAAATGGCTCCTCAATACTGTGCGCTTGTCTCCTAGCGCTTTCTTCAATGACCTCAGCTTCACCACTAAGATTTACCACACGTTGCGACATAGCTCTCATCATCGACCCAGCTCTAGATAGGGCCCCCACTGTAGATGGAGATCTAGATCTGCCTCCACTGGGTGACAAGTTAGCTCCATAACTTTGTGACCTTGACCTTGTACCATATGACGAGTAACCTGCTTCCGCATTAGGAAGATCGTCACCTAGTCTAGACCCTCTGTAGTTTGAACTTGGTGAGTTGAAATTGATAGATTGAAAGCTAGACCTATCATGTCGTTGCCCATCTGGAGTAGTGGGTTGTGTCCCAGCCATGGGTTGCAGATGGTTCGAATCCGTCAAAGGTATTTGGTCAGAATCGGAGGGAAAATAAGAATTGTCGTTATCTCCCATGTCCCCATAAGAATGCGCATAAGGCGTGAGAGAGTGCTGAGATCCAAAAGACATGGACCTTTCTCTAGGAGCATGAGATAGACTGATATCCGGTACATTGAGACCAGCGAATCCCATTGCTGCTTGAAAGTCTGCAGGGTTTCCCACAGGCGATGTAGGTGTTTCGATTTCATTTTCCCGCCTTTCTCCAACGGAAGATTGTAGTGTCAGAGGTATTGCTGAGCCACCTGTTTGGCCTAGTCCTCCCATCGGACTAGGAGAGGACTCCCCTAGCCTTTCATATCCAGTACCGGCATTGAAAGTTCCCGCCGGAGGAAGACCTCCCCCTGCCAAAAGACTCCTCCCTCGTGTGTGCCGCTGCGCTTCGTCTCCCAAATTTGCAGAATCAGGTGGGCGTGTTAGATCTCGTAAAGGTATCGATTGAGGAGGGCTCGATGAATTATTGGAACCATAGGTATTATTTGGAGGCATTATGCCTAGTTTCGGTGTTCAGAAAGCCGGCCAATCGTTCCTAGATATTTTCGAGCCTGCCGGTGTAAGAATCTGTAATCGCAATGTGGTAATTCGCAAGATTTCCCCAGGGACCAACGCGTGGAGCGGATCGTTTTAATCTTCAAGTCGTTATCATAATCGCTAGGATCGTATCGCTTTTGTTTCAATTCGTTGGTAATCAGGAAGGGCTTGGATTCTGTATTGTTCGATTACGTTGTATATCTTGTTATCTTCTGTTTTCTTGAATATCAAAGATTGCGATTGACTTTTCGAGATGGCTTCTGTAACCAATTCCTTACACGAGCTTCAGTTGCACTTATACTCTAAACGGCAAGGTTCGGATGCGACAGGGGTAATGTACTATTTTAAAACAAGGCTCTTGTGGCTGAGGAAAGATACGGGGCTGAGAGGGGAAGAGTGGCTACGCACTTGAACGAAAGTGCGGATTTGCTCTTATTGAGAGATTAACAGCCGTCGGAGTATTGTTATAATGAAAGGGACGCTCGTATTAGCATGTCTGGGTTTCAGAGAATGATGGACTGAAGGATGCCGTCGTATCATTGCAATCACATTGCAGACTAGACCAACCACTTTGAAACATATGAGACACAGTTACATATGATATCTGGCCAGGAAATATGCGGCACAGACTTCCACACAATGCACATGGAGTCTCCATAGATGTGTATCCCCTGCCTACGATTAGATACTTGTTACTTGTAAATGGACGATTATTAGGTAATAAACGAATCAAATGCAGCAATGTTGCTCGACCTGAGCGGCATTCGGCAACAGGTGAATGTAAATGCAGCAGAAGTGGCTGACACCCATGGATAGAACGGTAACTCTGGAGTCACGTGATAGATTCGAGACAAGATCGTCGCTGCTAAATTTCGGTTCCGCCGGCACCTGTCAGAAGTGTTCTTTATTTACATAAATCTCATCAGCCTTTCAGCCTTATTTCGCCCCATATTTCATACATTAATATCAATCTAGTAGATGAGTGAGAATCATTCTGTCATATTTATGAAACAATGAAATAAATGTACATCGAGCTACATTAGACGAACTTGTACGTGTATCCCATCAATTGGTCTCCTTTCTTCTTTCAGAGAGATGACTCAATATTATCCACTGCGTAGTCTCTCGCGACCTCCTCCTTGATACTCGCTTCCCTTATGGATACCCGGTTGCTCCCCTGTCTAATTCGTTCCAAGTCAGTAACAAAACCAAGAGCTGTGCTGCCGTAAACCCGATCAGTATCGTCATTTGCAGATCATTTTCCTATCCAAAAACCTCCTGTACCTGACTTCTTAAAGGTAGTTCCAGAGAGGAAGTTGCTGAAGTTGCTGATAAGACATTGCTAAGTTGCATTGTTAGAAATCATATGGGGGTGAGCCGAGAGATCATTATTGAGAGCTGTGGTTACGGATGTTGAACCGAGTGTGCTTCTTGTCATGTGAAAATGAAAGATCGCACCAGATGCGGTGGCTGAGATATATGTTAGAGGGCATTCAGAAGAAAAATCAAGGTAAGAGAGGGTTTACCAATATGTTGCCTGTAATTACGGTGTGGATTCAACACCATAAGTACCTTCCACTCCAAAAGCAATGTGTGCTTCAAATAAGTGAATTAGTCCAGGAGTGTTTCCAGAAGTAGGAATCGTGAGCAACAGTCCAACACCGAGAACTTGCATAGTTTTGCCGATGAATGTATTTGCGACGATGCTACCGACAGTGCTCGCGAGAGTGTATGCTACTAGCCGATTTCCTGCTTATTATGGGGAATCTCCATCCACAGCTTGACCTTTTTGTGGAGATTCAATCATGATGATTTGAGATGGGATATTGATGAAGAAGGATGTTCTCGAGATTGAATATATGTCAGCGAATGTATCAGAGTTCCAGCAAAATCAGCCGAATAAAAATGGAGATGTGGTTTCCATCCACAACCGATTGTTCAACAAAATTCGAGGAAACACTGGTTCTTGAATGCCCTTCCTGCTTCCAAAAAAACCATTTCCACACCACGAAGCCCATCCATAGTAGGTCGGGTATCGCCAAAAGATATATCATTGCTGCTGAAGACCAACTAGAGACAGTTGAGACTTCAAGTAATGCAGTAATAAAAAGGACAGAAGCACTTGACATCAACAATGCCCCTAAAAATCAAATATTTTCAATAAAAATTTCCCGCGAACAGTGATCTATAGCGTAACAATAATCGACCCAAACACACTACACTTATCATTAGCGAGTTGGACATGAGGGGGTAGAAGAGAAATTTACTTCATAAAGAATATCCATCTGCATGTGGATTTGATATCAATGACCCCCCTCCCCTAAATAAAGGTTCGACAAGAGCACCTATGGTACCTTGCATTGCTATAGTTACTTTCGAGAATGTCCACATCGATGAACATTCGCCAGACTTATGAGATGAAATCTCCATCCTTTAACATAGGCAATCTCTTACCCGGGCCGCCTTTTCTTTTCCCCGGCAATTGTTTCCCCAAAGGCCAATTTTTTCTCTCCTGATGTAGCTTTGTAGACAGAGCCAGTCCCCAAGCTAGTGACATCTATTTTTTCTTTCCAAGGAACGGGCAATCTTCAAATTGCTGAGTCTGACCTCGCACACGTTGGAACTATAATCATATCTGGAGTTGTCCAAAATTTCAAGTCTTTTTCCATAAGAAAATGCAGACAGTAGCAACCATCTCTCAGGTCGAGGCCTTGACATCATTGCTGGCTTTTTTTTTCCCCCCAAAGTAGATCGTTTCAACTTGCGTCATTTCCTGTGAAAAGCGTGCTTCCACGTCTCTGTGAGAGCAGCCGGATGCGTGAACTTTCAACTGATATTGTACCAATGAAAGTCTCTAGACCTCATCAAAGTAGCTAGGCTCAGAATTCCAAGTTGCTGGTGAGGTAGGATTGCATTCATTGTAGTTTGATTCTGGAAAGCTCTTGCTGTAAGATCTTAATCGGGGAGATCCAAATCCATCCGCCGTCTTCGCCGCGTGCACGCTTGCGTAACTCACATACGCTTTTCGACCTCAGCATCGGGCTGCGATGTTGTGGAATGTAATGAGGGGATGCATGTTTATGGTGGCAGAATTTCAACCAAAGCGGTGACAATGAGAGTTACAGCTTAAATCATCATCAGAATTTCATTACATCTATATGTCAATCAACGACAGACATCATTACGCCAGAATCCGATACTTCTGATCGTCATCTCAATGTTATCCTCCAAACCTTTAAATCTCAATCATCCCAAGTCACTGTCTTTGCGGCTAGGAATTCCTTCATCCCGAGAATCTGTTGACGGGTAACGAATTCCGACTTTTCATCATACTTGGTAGGTGGGGTTCCTGTGAGATCATGGCTTAACAGCTGGTACTCATTGGTGTATCCAATGGTTCAGTTGTGCATGTGCTTAGATTACTTGATTGATTTTTTTGGTTGGCTATCATGCCGATTTCATGTTCGAAAGGCAAGGTTACACTGCATTTACCTTGCAGATTGCAGGGGCTCAACGTAAATCAACTCTACGCTGCAACCGTCTCCCAAAAAGTCTACACTATTGTCACTTTAATGCTTATGCGATACCCGATCAAGCTTATCTTTCCCTTCGCATTATGTGGCTAGTTAATCAAGGAAACCAGCAAGAATGGATGTCAAGAAGTTTTGTTCTGTTCGATATGGGTGCTGACTTCTGAGTAGATTTCCTTCCATCCTTGTTGGCTTGGTGACAAGTGTCCACGACGATTGAAATATTGATCCGGAAGGATAGATCACTAGTTTAAGATCTAGACTCTGCTAATATGCATAACTATTGTTGTATTCGTTCATCTGTTCTGGTGATATTCTACTTTATAGAAAGCGCAATTATCAGTCACTAATTGCGCTCAATCTTTGGCACTTTATGATACCCATCGTCACAACAATGATCCCATCAATTTCAAAAGTCATATAAGGCTCTACTCTCATCTCTCCCATTTCCATCATCCATCCACCCCACAGCTCAAGCAATCCCTCCACCCGTTCCATTAGCCCACTTCTCCGCCCATCCCTTTACATCCTCGAAGCTCCTACAAACCCTCTCGCTCCCCCATCCCGTTGTATCATCCGTAACTGGATCAACATACTCCAAATTCGTATCCGCTGCACACATCATCGCACGTCGCAAATAATCAAAGCAATGTTTTTGATGCGCAGTCTCGATATGTGTATGTGCGGCTTTTTGCTCAAGAAATGGGTCGATAGGTGCACCGGCTGCGCGTGCAATTTGATAATGTAGATCGTAGTAGGAGGTGCGGAGGCCATGCTGAAGAAGAGTTAATCAAGTTTTGAGATTGGAATACGAGAAGAGAAGAGGAATGGGAAACAGAGGTAAAGGAACAGGAAAATACCAGACAATGTAATTGATGGAATACCGAGACACTTTTCACAATTGGTGCTATCTCAGGTCGATATATAAATCCCCTGCCCACTACAGATCTGTCAGTATAATCCAAATAAATACTGGTAAAATAGAACTAACCGGGCATTAAAGATCCCCAAGCCGCTTCCGATTCCGGCGTCGGTTTCATGGAGAATGTAGTATTAGGATACCAAGTTTCTTTCATTGATCCAGGAGGTGCTATATCTCACTTATCAGCCAACTTCTAATCCCTAAACTCCTGTTCACTCATCCACTCGTTTTATTTTCATATTCAACCAACATAAACCCCAAATCCAAATTCAACCCCCCATCACGAAGAAGAAGAAAAGCCCTCACCCAATAACCCCCATCTCCTCTCCTCCCTTGGAACCCTCCCCCCAACCGCGATCCCCATCCCCAAAAACACCAGAGACAAAAATGCAAGTACAAGTATCTGCACCCATCCACGATTCCGCAGTGGAACCCGACTTGTCTCCCCTTCTCTATTCATCGGCATGTGCGTATCATTCTCATGATCATCATTATACGTAGCAAACCCTCTTTTCCCCGGACGTATTTCTTCGTAGCCGGCGGGACCGCGTGGCATTTTTGCTATTTGGACTTGGGTATGCTATCCTGGCCAGTGTGAAAGCCTTGAGCCAAGAGAAGGGAGCTTGTATCTCGGAGCTTGGAACGAAGTTTCGGATTCTTAGCGACTTCAATGTTTCATGTTAATTTTCATCTGATGTCGTGATGTTGTAATGGGAGCTTGGCAGGTAGATTATGGGGTATAGTATATTGTAAATGATACATGAGGATTTTCTTGGCAAGTGTAGAAAATAGGAATAAAGAATCGTTTTTGGTGTGGAGATTGCTTGTGCTGGGCTTGAATTCTCACAAAGAGGGGGTTGGGCTTCTTTCCTAATAGAGGGATCAATAGGATTTTAGGACGAAAGATGGGTTTATTTGCTGGGATGGGGAATCAGAGTGGTGAGTCTGGGATGATTGTTTGACGTTGGATTATTGATAGGATTGGGTGGCTATGATTGGGACGATTGGGACTCGGGTATATTTATATGGGGAAAGGGGTATCGATTTTATGCTACTTTATCATTATGAGGAGAATGGTCAATTGACCCATGGATTATGACCCGAGGTTCTTGAAAAGATCAGTAGTACATAAAAGTCATACCGATCTTTTCATCTTTCCTAATTGAAATCGAAAGTCGCAAATGTCCATCCATATACTATTCCAAAGACCTATATATAACCTAACTCTCATACAAAAACATCCACAATATAAAGTCTCCGTAACACACATAGCACCACACAAACGGGTCTCGCGTATCTTCCTTCTAAAATCTCATATAGATATCACACCACCATGCTAGCTAATACATACCGCCAGTATATCTCTATCCACCTATCCATCCTCGAAAAATACCAACCTGAACCACTCGTACAAAACTCCACTATCCAGATCACCCTCGCATCGCGAATCTCCCTTCTATGCTCCAAATACATCATTCACAACCCCCGACAAACATCCCACCTTTTCTCTTTATCCAACACCCATTTCAAATGTCAATCCCGCGACTTCTCCCCAACCACAAATCCAATGATCCTCTCACCATACCTCTTCCCGAAACAAAGAATCGCACGCCCCGAGAAAATATGTTGCACATCTGAATTTGAGCGCGAGTGCGCAAAAACGGAGCGCCGATAATCCAGTAAAATTTTCTGCATCCACAAAGATAATTGGTCACTTTCCTCGCCCGAAACAAAGAATACGAAGCTGAGAAAAAAAGTTTTGTTGCATATCTGAATTGACCGCGGATTTGCGAACGTGGGTTTGAATAAAGAAATATAGCTATGTATGTATAATATGTTAAGCATGTATCTAATCCACGCCGTATCACTCGCCTTCAACCAACCAACTACTCCACCGTGTTACCAATCGCGAGGTTTGTATCTGGCGAGTAATCTCTATTTCGGCTCTCAGCCTATAGCGATTCACAGATCGTACCGTTCGCGACTCCAGCCTACAAGTGACGATCTATGATAAGCACGACGGAAGATTCCCCAATCTACTCCCCATCCACATCCTCACTCACAAAGAAAAGATTCTCCATTTCCCAAAATAACCCGAGCATATCCATCTCCCCTCTCCTCTCCAGCCTCAAACAACCGACTCAAAGACGGTAAACTCCTCGACTAATCCTCGCCAGATCTCCTCTCTAACCACGCGCATCACACATCTTTGTTCTCCGCCTCGCTACTCACAAAAACAACAGCAGTTTCTGAGGCTAGAATGCGATACTATTTCCATTTCATCTCATCTCTTGTCGCATATCCATTCCCTGTGTGATGCGCTAGATATCTACCACCAGTATATGCATTGCAACTTGGCAGATGAATGTTACTGACTGCTGCTCCACAATCTCGGGAGCATTCCAATTTTTTGGTATCTAATTACCTGTCAAATCAAGATGCAATAGAGACATGTTTTTCTATCCACGTCCATTTCAATCTCATTCTATCCATCTGATTCATGAAACTAAACAAAATGTTAGTAATCACTTCTTACCTTTCTTCTCAAACCTAATCCAATGTGAAGATTCCGCAAATGCAGGAAATGAATTTTGTCTCTACTGTTAATCCAGCTCGGCGACTAGAACTTAAGGCCAATATGAAATTCTATTTCTTTGTTCCCTGGCTTCTTCAAGGTTAGTCGCTAGGGAGGACGGAAGTTGGACATTGCTCGTTTTTAAATCTCAAAACTGATGCAGATGCAGATGTAATTTTAACAATGCATACTGTTTATTTGCATGCTTGAACATTGTTCGAACGAGGGATGAAGCTGAGATAGATGTATGTCAGTCTAGATGCTCGTATGTATGGTGCGTTATAAATGAGGGTGATAGTGCCCAAATCAGACATCTTACATTGTTCCCGATATAATCTGCAATATTCAATTTTCAACCTCCAATCGTCATATATCATGTATCATATACCCTCCCCCCCCAACTCATCGATACCAATCCGTTTATACACAGACATAGCTTCATCTTCATCATCTCGATATTGAAGTGCGATGTTGAAATGCAAAAACGTTCCCCGTAACCTCTAGAGTAATCCATCATTCCATCTTCCTCTCTCCTCTCTCATCTCATCCTTTTCTTCTTGGCACAAAAGTCTCTTTGTCGTGTAACTTGTAACTACTACTCATCTGTCAGCTAGTCGGTCTACTCTCCTTCTGTCATACCGTTACCATACCAAACTCACAAAATATCTCTGTAAAAACCATAAATTCCTTAATTTTTCTCCCATCTCAACACCAAATCTATCCCATCACACAAATTACGATTGCTTCCCCCTACGTCCCCAACTTTCCTCTCACCCAATGAACAACAAAACAATAAAAAGATCCTTAGAATCCTCCCAACAAATTTGAGATCCCATCATGCCTGCGCAGAGTCTACCTTATATTTCCATCTACCTACCACTACGCACCCCAAATCAATCATATCATACCTTTCAACTTACCCCCAATACACCACGTACTCACACACACGAATATGCACCAAAATTCACCCACCCATCCCATTAAACCTCGTCTCTAGCATTTCTGTTTTCCCCTTAATCCAAACACACCCTCTCCATTTACTTCTCCTCTCCATCTCCTTCTCCTTCTCCTCTCAGCCTCCCGGTCATCCCCAACCGAAAAACAAAGGGAATCCAAATAAATGAGACACCACGTTCCATCCACTCGGTGAGTTTCCAATCAATTCTCCATTCCAGGAAGAACCGTGTAGAAGAGACAGTTTTCCCAATTACACACCAAGCCGGCCACCCATCTATCGATCCGTCCGCCATGATCCATAATGGTTGGGCTGAAAATTATCATGTTCCGTGGATGTAGATGTAGATGTAAAACAGAATGGAATAGAGGTGAAGTACGCACCGACCTATATGTGTAGTATTATTGTGACAATCTGCAGCGACAACAATCCATATTTATGTTAGCTAGGTATGTATGTCGGGAAAACTATTCATTCAATGAATCAATGAATGAATGAATGAATGTCCGGGCGTTTGAATAGATGAATGAATGAAACTCCCAAAGGCTGAAGCACCACAAGAGAAAAAGAAGTGAAGGGAAGAGAAGAGAAGAGAAAGAAGAAGAATAAGAAGAGAAGGCTGAAAAATAAACAAACCCCCTTCCTTTTATTCATTTATCGATTGAATCATTTATTCATCTATCCATACTAATAATTCCTTCATACAAATCCAAAGAATCCACAGAACATTCCAATCCATCAATCATTGTGATCTTGATAGATAGACAGACTCCAATATAACACCCATCGACCTACCTACTCTACCCAAACATCACCTCCATCCAAGCTCCACTCCACACCAAGCAACCTTAAGGTTACGTTACCAAACAAAACGCAACACAAAACACAAAACACAAACCACAAAACACCGAACGACACTAATGCAGCCAGCCGTGAACTACCGCCACACTTCTCTATCTATCTATCTATCTATCTATCTGTCTGTCTATCCGCTACCCAGCACCCACCCAGCACCTAGCAAGAGCATTCTATATCCCCAAATAGATATAGATGTAGATGTAGAAATATGAAAATAAGTTGAAAACGAATGAATGAATGAAATGCTTCACGGCATATTACATACATACACCTTTCTTATTATTCTATTCTACTCCTCCTCTCATACTCAGATCTCTGAAAACCTAGATATCTACCCAGTCCCCTCGTTACCCATGATTACCTACTTACCTACTTATTCTTCCAAGTTTCTCTCTAATCCACACTCCTCCTCCCCTTTCTCTCCCTCTCCCTCTCCCTCCCATAAAAAGCTATCTAATTCCCACTCCCCATCAAGTATCAAGTATCAAATATCAAATATCGCAACCAGAATCTCGACCTTCCCTCCCTCGCTCCCTCCCACCTCCCATCCTCATTAACCCTCCAGAAATCTTCACAGCAAGCAAACCTCTCTCTCTCTCTCTCTATCCCCATCCTCCCAAAATCCAACCCAATAAAGAAACTCCAAACTCCCAAACCCACCAATCACATACCTGCAACCTCCAAAATCCACCAACTCCAACTCTCCCTGCCACATTCCACATTCCACACCACATTCCTCCTTCTCTTCCCCCTCACACCTCCCCCAAACTACCATCCATCCACCCATCCCTACAATCACTATCCAGCCAACCCAGACCGACCCAGCCCAAGCTATTCTCCCTTACCTACCCACCAACCAGACCATAGACCCTCCCCCAACATTCCTCGCAACTTGCCGCACCTCCCCGCTTCCCAAACCATTCCCGTAGATCCTCAGTCAAACCACCGCGTTGCTCCTGAGAAACACAGAGACCTGTTGTGAACGTCTATTGGAAGCTGATTTGATTGCTACTGGAATATATACATACTTACTACTGACGACCTACCTACCTATACCTAGTATTTACACCTCACTAGGTTGACGATCGATCGATCTATCTATCTATTTATCTCGCGATTACGAAACCATCATCTACCTACCTACCTACCCATCTAGTACGTACCTACAACCTACATGTGCATGAACTGGTGGGGAAGTGCACTTACCATTTGTTCGCCAAAAGTAATCAATGTATCCGTCATGTGTTTGTTTGTATGATTTACCTCGACATGTAATCTGTAATCTGTAATCTGTAATCTTTTTATCATTTCTAAATGTGATAGGTACGATTAATAAATGGAGTTGAATTGATTGTGAATTTTATTGTGCAGAGAAAACCCAGGGTAACATTATGGTACGCCATCCATCCACGATATATATTTCCGAAACAAATCCAACCATCACATGATGCTTATTTTCATTTTCAAAGGATTTAGAAAATAGACAATTTAACAATTGAACGCAATTCGTGATAGAAAAAAAATGAAAATGTGCTTCTGGAAGGTTTACAGATGGCACTTGTGAGAATGTATGAAAGTGTATGGGAATATCCAAGTGATCGAAAGCAGTGATTGGCTGAAAACGGTTCTTTGCTCAATTTCTTCACTAGCTTTCATCAACACCCATCTCTCGAATACATAAAGACCGGATCAAATCCTTTCTTTTCACTTATCTCTTTCAAAACAAAGACTCTTACACGGCTGGATTATCGTGTTGTATGGAGCTCAGATTTCATTGCTTACTTCAACAACTCAGCACAGCTGCAGCAACACCCAGACAAAGAAAATATTAATTTTTTTTGACACCATAGCAACATCAGAGCCTCTGCATCACTACCAGGGGTACTCATCACTGGACACTTACATCTAATTTGCTTGACACCACGGTTCCAGAACACAAGCCTCCGAAGGGAAGACGGCGCGGTCTGCAGGAAGCCACAGGTTCATCCCAAACTTTTTGATACTGCACGGCCCAGAGAGAAAAGAGAAAAGGGTCCCACTTGAATCAACTTCTCAGACCTCAACCTAATATTGGAACTTCAGATGAATCATTTATCCTCCAAAGAACTTCTTTGGAATTTCCAGAACTCTGAAAAAGAACATCTTTTGGGTCTCACTTGCTTCTTACAATCCTTCGCTGTCCGAGGCTGAGGAGACATTCATCATCAACAATAGCAAAAGTAATAGCAAGTCATCCATATATCTCATCACAGAGCAACAGACACAAGTCGAAAGCGCGGCTCCAACAATCCAACGATATTGTCGAAGATAGATTGGAGAAGACTTCACTTCACTTCAATTGTCCTAGAGTCTGTGAAGTAGGGCCTTTCACCTTCAATAATTCGCTGATCTATGGTGAATATTCCACACCTGTAGAAAGCCATTTATAAGCAGGCGACCCTACTCCTCCGAAGTTTGACTGCCTCTTTCACTCAAAGTTCCAAATTTCCTAACACCAAAAACCATGACTTTATCACCACCACCATCAAGGAATAGCGAAATGTTCCAGCACGACCTCCATCATTTGGTAGCGCATAACGCCAACACATCTTATCCGCAACCAAAATACGATCCAGATGAAGGTATCCACATGCAGACTCATTACGAATCGCCCATTTCACATGAGGATCAATACATGCGCAGACCACAACAGACTAGCTACCCGTATCAGCATCAGCACCAAGACTCTGGATTGGGAATTCAATATGTGAGTTGCTGGAAAAGTCATGCCTGCCTTCCTAAGCTAATTGTGGAATTAGGAATATCATGATTTTCAGGGACCCGTGTACCAGGATCAATACAGCACACCAGCCAGTTCGCCCACCCCTCCATCCCAAGATATGATAAGAACGAGAAGTGGCCTTACAGTTCAACGAGGTGGACATCAAACTTTGAGACCCATGCCCGAAGGACGTCATCGAACAGAGAAGTCGCCTAAAATGAAGAAGGCGAAGAAGGAGAAGGTGAAGGCTGAGAAGAAGGTGGCAAAGTTGGATAAACCGTTGAGCGAGCTCACCAAAGATTGGAAACACGTCCCAGTTGCCGACATCGAAACATACGTCAATAGGTCGGCCGAGGAGAGACGCCGGGAGGTAGATGAGGGTAAAGTTCCGGGAAAAGTCAAGAGACCAATGAACTCCTTCATGCTCTATCGCAAAGCATATCAGAACCGAACGAAAGATTGGTGCCTCCAAAACAACCATCAGGTTGTCTCTCAAGTCTGTGGTGATAGTTGGCCGTTGGAACCCGATGCTGTAAAAGAGCAGTTCAGTGAATGGGCCAGGCTCGAACGAATCAATCATCAGAACGCACATCCAGGATACAAGTTCTCTCCAACGAAGCCTGGTGCTGGCAAAGCCGCTAAAAGAAAGATGTCTGAAGACATTGCTTCTGATGATTCTGATTTGACCGATTTCGATTGGCAAGGAGGGGGTCAGTCAAAGAAGAGACGGAATCTTCGCAACCAACAGAGACCCATGCAGCAACAGCCCGTTATGTATCCTACAACCAGATCTGCATACCACTACTCTTCGCGCGAGCATTCTATGGAGCCAAGCTATGTCAACTATAACAAATCCGCGTATCAACTTGCGAATCCAGGAAAGCAGCCTCCTGCTCAGTACAACCAAGCAGGTATGCAACCTGGAGAATACTATCAGCAGACCATTCAAAGTAACCCCTTAGTAGCCGGCGTCGAAGATGTTATCATCAAAAAGACCCCAGCACCAGGAGTTCATTCGTATCAAGTTAGCATTCCGGGAGGGCGAGATTTCGATATCATGCACCCGCAACCACACTATACACCTTCGCCTCAGCCGGATTTCAGAATAGATCCTTCTTTGATGACTCAAGACCACGGTCAATACGAGAACAGTAACTATCATGAAGGTCATCCTGACGGAGTGTATTTTGGCAGTACCCATGAAGCTGAGCATGCATGGCAATCTGGATACGGAATGAGTGATAGAGAGATGGATCCTGCTCTTCAGTATCTCCCCGAACAGCATGTAGACAAGGGACAAATCCATGATCAACAAATGGATGTTTTACGAGGACATCAAGAAGGATGGCAAATTGAAACGCTGGATAGTGGTCGAGAATTCGATAACTGGATGGGAGCTGGCGAGGAATAGAATGATCGAATGTGTTGATGGAGTTTGGGTGGCCGCTCATGTACAGGATGGATTCGTTCAATGCATTGGGTATGGAGAAGGAGGTTTTCGTTATGTGCATTTCTCGGAGTACTGGTGTGGCTTAATCGTCTTTCAATTTCCTTTTGTATGGAGAAATTCGGCGGCCGCCGAGAACATAAATCAACCCATGATGTATGTAGATAGGGATGGGCGTTTTACTTCATAGCCAGCCAAATTTATGTAGAGCTAGTATGAGAAATGTCCTATGTAATAGCTCTTGCCGTGAAACTTTCACGAAGCAATACGGCTGTGAGCCATGCCTTGCTGTGCTGTGCTGTGCATGTCTGAGGATATAAACGTGGACAAGGGGTTTGTCTAGTAAGGAGGGCAGTCGAGCTTTAACAAAGACATTGTATCATGCAGATTGCCGTTCTCACCCCAGCTTTGTGTCACCCTATTGTGATGTGCCTTGAATACCAGACATGAGAAAATCTCTAATCAAAAAGTGTTTATTGGTACGGCCCAGTCATTCATTTGTAATTATTGCCTAATGGTACGACCATGAAAATGATGAAAATGTGAAATGAAGGAGAAAGTCAAATTGAAGTTCCCAGGTATAACTAATAAAGTTTTAGCTACATACCTACCTATCATGGCCCACTTTTTCGTACCGCAACTTTGGAGGGGTCAATTGGTTCATTTTGCTCTACGCGACTTCAAATATGTGATACGCGATAGCAAGGACATGATACTCAAATAAACTCAAGACGAGATCTAGGGCGAGATCTGATACATAACTCATAAACAAGGTAGATCATTGAGAATGTACGGAGATCTAGGGAACAAATTGGTGAGTCAACCTACCATCAACTATGAATCATTCTTCTAATCCATGATTAGGTTCAACATGCCAAAAGAACTCAAAAACTCGAACACCTCCCTCCATATCAGACTGAGATGGTTCGCGCAGTTACTAGAGAGGTTAGAGACTTAGACAAAGACGCTTCGAATATTTTACAATCCATCGGTGGCTCGTTTGATCCATCTGCCGACCCCGCGACAGCATGCACTCTCCTCGTTGATCACTTGTGTATGCGAAGGAACAAACGATGCCTCCTCGCATATCACCGTACCCGAACCGACAAGCTTGAAGAGATGGTATGGAATGGTAGCGATGTTTTGGATCTCGCTGCACAGCAACACCGCATTACAAATGAGGGACAGAGCGGAGGGACAGATTTAGGAAATGGTGAGGGGAATAGCAGTAGTCTAAGCCCGGAAGAGGAAGAATACGTCAGGCAATATAGCGATTTACTCGCTGCGTTCAAAGGACATTGGACCGATATTGATTTGACGGGTAGTCTTGAACCTCCCAGAGATTTGTTCATTGATGTCCGGGTCCTCAAAGATGCCGGAGAAATCCAGACAGAATATGGGTAAGTCATGGCACACCAATTAGATGAAGGTTCATTGACATGATTACGATGCAGTACCATCAATCTTACCAAAAATTCGCAATTCTACGTTCGCCAAGGGGACGTTGAACGCTTGATCGCACAAGGATACCTTCAAAAACTCAGCTAATTACGAGCTCCAACCACAACAACAATTGTGGACTTAATCATAACGGCGAAGTTGATGGAAACTCGTCAAATTGATGGAGGAGAGGATTCCATGAGACATCCACGGACGGTGAGCGGAGTCATTGTCAATTAAAGACATAAGGTCCAGAAGTACATACTCTCCACACAGAAACGTCGCGGCTTTGTGTTCTGCCACGAAACCCAGTCTACGGAGCGAGACCCGGTGCAGCCGGTACCGGAAAGACGTGGATTGGTGGGGGCCCCTATTCTCATTCGGACCTAAAACGGTGGTGGTCGTAAGAAAAGACGGCGAGGACTGCACAATTGGATCGAAACCATGTTGTTATTTCTATTACTATATAAATACCACGCGGGGAATCGATGTATCGTTGTATAGGATCAGGTGAGATACAAAACACAAACTTTTGGTAACCAAGCTTTTCGCGGGGTAAATCGAATGGCAGCGCTTTTTGAAGGTACCAGTCTTGCAGGAGATATTCGTATTGAGTGATTGTATTCATGACGGGATGATGCATACCTTGAGTTGAATTGGAAGGATTTTATTGGTCTTGGTGAAAATTTTCAATGGCATGGTGGCTATTGAGGGGAAGATTTTTCATGGGGTCGGTCGTACAATGATATGATTTACTATTTGCTGCAGTCACACTGTCGATTGATTATCCGGCATGCGTCGGTTGACAGGTTGATAGTCGTCTCCAGGTTATGATTTTATATCTTGGCTTTCCTACTCGGACCTAGAGATGGTTTGGTATTGAGGTGCTGATTTTATTGGGGATTTTATACTGGGGATTTTACATTGGGGGTCTTGTATTGGGGATCTTACTCTGGAGACTCTACTGCTTTTAGATGTCGTATAGTGACAATAAGATTAGTAGATGCTTACTCAGGAGTGAGGAGACGTACATTGTGGATGGGGGTGTTTAGAATGGAGCCTTATGTGACTTGAATTGATTAATGATGGATGTGTCGGTTCGTGGTGGGGTGGAATGTATGGAGTATCTACCTGCGATGTGGATGTGCGAGTAGTGACTGGATGGGATGTTTATTAATCTGTACTGCGTCGTTTCCGATATCCAGTATCCTTCTCACGCGCATATGTGGAGACAGGAATACACTGACGGTAGTGGAATTGAAAGCGAGTCGAGAACAGAAGAAAGAAATGTGGGAGGAGGGTGCAAACCTTGGCTGTGGATCTGTGGCGTGAATCAAGCCGTTTTCGTAGCACGATTACGGTACTGTTACCATACATTACATTGTACATATAAGTTATACAGATATACAAACACACATTTCACATGCAGATGAAGGGGTGAAAGCGATGGGTAGAGTCACATGATTTGGGGGTTGAGTGAAGATGGCACGGATCAAAGGCAAAAAGTGGTAACATGAAGGCGAAATGCAAAAGGCAAACATTCCGGTCGTGACGTTAACCCCACCTTCTCATCCATCCATTGGGAGCCATGGACGGATGCTGATTGATCGAATAATTTTCATCCAGGTGGGAAATTTAAACAGGGGTGACGACAAGGTGTGTTCGAGACCTGTGGCCGTCCTCTCTTCCTCTCTCTCTCTCTCTCTCTCTCTCGTTCTCTTCCCCTTGCCTGCTGGATGGATAGTGCTGGATATCGAACGGCTTCGCGGACTGGTTACCTGCGGACGGTCTGCCCATGGTGTGGTCAAGGTATGAGTGGAGAACATCAATTGTCATTGGTGTCCTGGGACGCTTGGTATGCAAACTATAATGCAATGCGTCCGAGATCCCCAGTCTTCAAGATGCAGGAAAAGCTATCTTCCATCTTCCCCTGGCTCCTGGCTCCTGGCTCCTGGCAAGAAGAAAAAAGAAATTCTTGCAATGCGATGGATGCGATGGATGCGATGGACGAGCACGCAAACATGCACGCTTTACAGACATTTCTTTGATGCCATCTTTCCATTGCTCTTCTGGGAAACCCTCCATTCATGCTACGTCTTTTAATTATATTATATATCTCGTTTCCATTCTATATTTATCACCCTCACAGACTCCCAAACCGAAAACTGTGATTTGTTCATCCAATTTGATATCTCCACCTCAAACTCAATAATTCGAGCTGTCCATCTGCCTTTTGTACAGGGAAATTCCCAGGTTTTCCACCCATCAAACTACAACTGCACTAGGGGAAACTAAAAAACTAGCAGCAAACATCTTATCTAGACTTTCCAATCTTTTCCTGGGTTCATTCATTTTCATTCGTCAAATCCAATTTACATCATATCATTATATTATTCTTCCCCGTAGTCCTTGCTCAAAGCGCTCTGCGAGCGTGAGGCAGATACGGGTTTTGGAATATAGCTTACCATACAACATACGCATACACATACATATACATACACCATCCATACTTTGGCTCTTTGCCTTGTACATAGCAATTGGAATCCGAAATAATGTCATTCCCCTCACCGGCCTCTGCGCCGACTCGGCGTCGTGGAGATTCCGTCTCATCGTACTCGAGTCCCCGTTTGATCCCTCATGCGTCGGCTTCGCAAGATGGCCTCTCTAATATGCCGTCTGATCTGAATCACGGCTCCTTTCGAGGCCAATCTACACAGCAGAACTCACACTCTAATACCTCCGGCGCCGCACACCAATACCAACCCACACGTTCTTTTGTTCATCTCTCCTATCGTGGAGATCCAGGTAAGTACTACCTGATAGATTCCGATGCGCTCATCGAAAGTGAATATGATCTGATATCGTCATAGTCCTCGTAGACAGCGCACAGTATGCCCGCAGCGTTAGAGAAGATACGGCCGAACTTGCGTCATATGCCCTGTCCGATACCCCAGCCCCAGGTCCTCCCTCTCCAACCCGAACACGCACAAGCCATCAGATGCACCTCGAATCATACTTCAATGGAGGTGAAGACGAGTCAAGATCAAGTCGAGATATCGAACAATCCCGTCACGAAACGATAGAAGAAGTTTCTGAACCCGTTACCCCAGAAGACGGCTCCACAAGCAGCCTCCCACATAGCGCATCGGCTATAACGAACATGCTGAGAACTTCTCCTCCTAGTACATCACTGCCGAACGAAAATGGGACTTTGGGCTATGGAGCCATTGAGAGTGGACAAAGCGATTCCAATTCGAGGGACGGCCGTCTCATAATCACATCGCAGGGCGTTAAGATGGACTCGTCAGAACGCACACCCTTGCTGTCCAAAGTCTCGTCTTCACATTCTCACCCCGATTGGATAAGAGGGGATCATGATCTCGAAAGTTTACATACGAAAAGATCTCCATCTTGGCCAAAGCTACGGAATCTTCTGCAATCGACTAGGGAACGAGGCACTGTCGTTGTCAAAACCGCTTTCAACCCCAAGCGCTGGGATAGAATGGCAATATGGCAGAACTGTGTTATTGCACCCGCCCAATCGCTTCCATCAGTACTTTTGGGAATGTTGCTTAATATCTTGGATGCATTATCATATGGAATGGTATGTTTTGTTACTATTTATCACCGTTTTTCACAATTCCGAGACATGCTGACGTGGGCTCCAATTTTGTGGTTCGCTTTCGCTACTACTTTCACCTCTCGTTCTACTCTTTTATCAATCCGTCGCAAATTTTCGTTCTGAAATCCTAAAAACTTTGAGATTATGAGTTTCACATGCTAACATGCCTTTGCTATAGATCTTATTCCCTCTAGGACAACCAATTTTTGAAAAACTTGGTGCTGCCGGCATCTCCATATTCTACGTGAGTACAATAATTTCACAATTGGTGTTCTCATGCGGTATGAGTACATTCAAAGGAGGTATTGGTAGTGAAATGATAGAAGTTGTGCCATTCTTTCATAAAATGGCGTTTACGATAATGGAAGTGGTTGGCGAAGATAACCCCGAAGCCGTCATCGCGACAACTATCACGTCATATGCGATTAGTTCCATTTTAACAGGTCTTGTATTCTTCCTCATGGGAACTTGTGGTTTCGGTTACATTGTCGGGTTTATTCCTAGACATATCCTCATTGGATGCATTGGTGGTGTTGGTTGGTTCCTCATCGCCACTGGATTTGAGGTTACAGCACGCCTTGATGGAAATTTGAATTATGACATGAACACTCTACACAAGATGTTCGAGTCAGATACAATTGCCCTATGGGTCATTCCTTTCTCCATTGCTCTCTTCATCTTCTGGTCGCAAACTAAAATTACCTCGAAATTTTATTTGTCCGCCGTTATCATGACTATTCCGGCAGTGTTTTACTTTTTTGTCCTTTCATTGGATGAGCTGGAAGTACCCAACTTACGTCGAAATGGCTGGATTTTTGAAGGTCCTGAAGCTAGTGAGCCATGGTGGTATTTCTGGACCTTGTACAAATTCCACCTTGTTCGCTGGGACGCTATTCTCGAAAACGTCCCTGCTATGTTTGCTTTGACATTTTTCGGACTTTTGCATGTTCCTATCAATGTTCCAGCATTGGCCATCAACGTTGGTGAGGATAATCTTAACTTGGATCGAGAACTAATTGCACATGGCATTTCCAATATGCTATCTGGATTTGCAGGAAGTGTTCAGAACTATTTGGTCTATACCAATTCCATCCTATTCATGAGATCAGGTGGTAATCGCTTAGCCGGTATTTTACTTGCTGCTGCTACTTTTGGCATTTTGATGTATGGTCTAATTTTAATTGGGTACATTCCGGTTATGATGGTTGGGGCTCTCATCTTTGTGCTTGGTTTCGAACTCTTGGTTGAGGCTGTGTGGGTACCAAGGAAGAAGTTGAAGCCCCTTGAGTATTTGACAGTAAGTTTAAACATTCTTCTCGGGGGTTTAAACACTCGAGTTTTTGCTATACTCGACTTTAACCACTTGTGAATGGAAGCTGATTCTTTTACAGGTTTGCATAATAGTTATCACCATGGGTGTCTATGATTTCGTTGCTGGAATTTTCCTTGGTATTGGCCTTGCCTTTGTATCCTTGGTCGTCCAGACATCTAGAATTCCCGCTGTCAGAGCATCTTACTCAGGTGAGATAGCTGGATCCACTGTTCGTAGAAACGCTACTCAGTCCCGTTACCTCCGAGATGTGGGCCAACAAATTCATGTCACAAAGTTGGCTGGATATCTTTTCTTTGGTACCATCGTCAGTGTCGAGGAACGTATTCGTGCTTTGGTCGAGGATGAAGCATTTACCGAAAGACCGATACGTTTCTTGATATTCGATCTCTACCATGTTACAGGAATTGACTATTCTGCTGCGGAGGCATTTCTACGATTGAATCGAATCTTCAGCAAGAAAGGTGTTACTTTATCTCTTAGCGGTGTGGACCCAGAAGGTCCTATAGGAAGTCATCTTAGATCCGTTGGTCTTGGACAAGGCCTAGTGATTGACGATGGTAACGAAGTAACCTTATTTCAGGATCTTAATTCTGCATTGGAGAGTTGCGAAAACGAACTATTGAAAACACTCTACGCCAGTCAACAAGCTCGCGCCAATCATAATGGAACGACCGATCACCTAGAAGTACCCGCAAGTCGAAGTCGTGGCAAATCATTCTCACATTCTTTCGATACCCAATTCAGTTCTCCAAGACGTAATCAACTTTTCCGAATGGCTACTAATGCTTTGGAAGAAACTACCGTACCTGATATTAAATATTCTAATTTCAAAGAACCCCTTCGCTTAATCCTTCAAACTTTCCAAGGTCTCACCAATAAGAATGAAGACTTCTGGTTTCGCGTTGTTCCCTTCTTTACTCGCAAAGAGTACGTTGCAGGAACAACACTTTACCGTCGTGGTGAGCCTGCAAAAGGCTTCTATCTCCTTGAAGAAGGTATTCTTCGTGCTGATTACGAATTACCTCAAGGTCGCTACTTTGAAAGTATAGTTGCGGGAACGACTTGTGGAGAATTACCATTTTTCTCGGAAACTGATCGTACGGCTACAGTGGTGGCGGAAAGAGATTGTGTAGCATGGTTGATGGATAAAAAGGACTGGGAGGATCTGCAAGAAAAAGATAAGGAAGTTGCTCAGGAATTGTTGAGGATTGGATTGAAGTTGACAAGTGAGAGGATGAGTGCTATTACAAGTTATGTCTTGACTACTGCTGGGTAGGAAGCGAGGATTTGAATACATTGGTATTGAAGTCGTACACAAGATTTCTCGCTTTGGATGGGTGGAAGGTGGGATGCTATTTGCAATTGTTTCATTGGGCTACGAGATGGCGGTTGTATTTAATGGACGAATGGATGGATGCATATTATATTTATGTGTGCATGCATGTATGAAGGAGATTTATCGGTCTACAGTACATTTAAATTTTATTTTGGAATACTTTGTAGTAAGTATCGTGGAAGATATTCGATGTATTTAATTTGTTTAGCTTGGTGTGGTGTGGTAGGGTGTGGTCTTTTGCTTAATGGCGTTTGGAATGGAAAATTGGGAAAATGGGGAAAAGTTAAAAGAAAATTGAGGGGGAAGAAGAAGGGGGATTTTGGGGGGGTATTGGGGTATTGGGGTTGTGCTGTGTTGTGTTGTGTTGTGCTTAGTGGGTATTTAGATGGATGGGTGGATGGATGGATGGACAGATGTGGTAATAGATTGGGATGCGGGAAGGAGAAGGAAGAAGGGAGAAGGGAGAGGGATGAGAAAAAGGGAAAAGGGCAAAAAAGGGAAATGGGAAGAGCAGAGCAGAGCAGAATTATACAATTGGATAATTAAGAAATTTTGAAGTGCGGAATATTTTATTTTCATTTTTTTCTATCTGAGTATTCACAAATTGTATAGTTCAATTGTAGGTAGTGGGTGATTCGTAGATGATAAATTATATATAATAAACGATTTGTACTCATTCGTATATATACCTATATACCTATATACCTAGATATAGATATAGATATAGATATAGATATAGATATAGATATAGACATAGACATAGACATAGACATAGACATAGACATAGACATAGACATTATATATGTTTTAATAGATTCACACCGAAGACAAAATACCACACACACACACATATAATCAGAATCAGAATCAGAAATACTCTCTACCCTCTCTACCCAGAGCAGGGAACCTTGTATTATTCATCTTCATCTCGTACTACCACACTATACTATACGATACCATACCATACCATACCAACTAACCAGCCAATTTTTTGTGTATCTATACCCTTCTACTCATACCCATTCATACTCATTCATACTCATGAATCAATCAATACCTTTCCTTTACTCGACTATGATATCATGATATCAGATCGAATCATACGTAGCCAAACACAAACAGACAAAGTCCCAACGCCATACACATCATCCTCATCCTCACCCTCATCCTCATCAATGCATCTGCCTATAGCTCATCTCATCTCACATGCATTCCCAATCTAAGATTGACCGGTAACCCTCCTAATACTTCTCCTCGGGCCTTCACCCAGAATCATAACCTTCCCTTCTAATTCCAGCCCCCTAACCGCCTCTCCAAACTCCGCCGCGTCAACTTGCAAACTACTTTGTTCGCCAAGTTTCCTTACAACTTCAGTCCATCTAGCATTCCCACCTGGTCCCGTCATTTCATCCACGACTCCCAATACCGCATTTTTCAAATCTCCCTTTCTCCTCCTCTCACTTGCGGATGTTCCTTCTGTCAAAAGACTCATATCAATCAATCCCGTTCTCGCATCCGTAGCTGCCTGTTTTAGCGCACTCTTAATCAATCGAACCGCTTCTTGAACATCTTCTTTCGTGACGATCTCAGAAAGACGCATTTTGGCGTGAGCTTCTGAAAGACGAATCATAGATTCGAGTTGACGAGTGGTAGCTGTAATACGTCGTTCAGCGGCACGAATATCTTCACCCAGTTTACGCATTTCAACGTAGGCGGAAACGAGTTCGGTAGATGCTTCTTGACTGATGCGTGGCTGACACTTTGCACGAGCGTATGAGATGTAGGAAGTGAGGAACTCAATGGGCTGAATTTGTTAGCTTTATACTTAGGTATAATTTAGAAAACATGTGCTTACCAAAATCTCCATTCCTCCTGAAGCACTCTGTGGCTTATCATCTAGGTACATACTGAGAAGATGACGAGCCAATCTACGATCAGCAGTCTCATCAATACGATCCAAGACCAAGTAGACAAGATCAAATCTGGAAAGTAAAGTAGGTGGTAAATCGATGTTTTGAGGTACCGGTAAGTTTGGATTATATTTACTTCCAATTGGATTTGCGGAAGCAAGAATACTCGTTCTGGCATTCAAAGTGGTGATGATTCCTGCCTTGGCAATAGAGACAGTTTGTTGCTCCATAACTTCGTGCAAGACTGATCGTGTAGCATCCGACATTTTGTCGAATTCATCAATACAGCAAACACCTCCATCAGACAAAACAAGAGCTCCGGATTCAAGAACGAGTTGGCGTGTTTCTGGATCTCGAGTAACATATGCTGTTAAACCAACGGCCGAAGATCCTTTACCACTAGTATATACACCACGAGGAGCGATCTTGTGTACGTATTGAAGAATCTGAGACTTCGCAGTAGAAGGATCACCACACAATAGAATATTGATATCTCCTCTGTATTTTGGACTTCCTCCTTTTTCGAAAGACTTGTTAGTTCCACCAAATAATTGAAGCAAGATACCCTTCTTAACATCGTCCATCTCAAAAATACTAGGCGCAAGGGATCGAGATAGAAGTTCGTAGATATCGGGTCTTGCAGCGGTTTCTCTGATTTTTTCTTCCTCCTCTTCAGAAACCTTTCTAGTTTCTTCAATGTTGCCTGTTAACTGATCGGATATTTCTTGCTCAACGGTCGAAGCATCAATTCCCATTCTTTTCTTGTCAACTTTTTGAATGTGTAAAACGTCGATGTACGTCTTATAAATGCTTTTGAGAGTTCTTTGGCGAGGATTGACACGAACTGGACTAGCTTTGAAGATACCAGTAATCTCAACTCTGTCACCAGCTTTGCACAGATCCACCAACTCATCATATGCACACATCGAGACGGAATGTGGTGTTTGACCAGCAGGAACGGAATCTGGAGTTTCTTGAAGCTTGATAACTTGCTTATCCATGAATCCAGACCTGTTGTGTACAATCTGCATGGAGTTTGGAGATTTACAAACCGGACGAGGACATTCTGTAGGCTCGGCAATCTTACCACGGTCAATATCGACCTTGACAGTATGATTGCAAACAGAACACTTAAAGAACGCATCTTTCATATCTGGAATGATTGGCGTAGTTCGAATAACGAGACCCTTGATAGCAATAATCTTGTCAACGTCGGATGGATCAAGTTCTCTCATATTGATAGTCTTGTCCAATCCAAAGGGTCGAACTCTATATGATCTCTTTTGTACCTCCGCACACAAGTCTATTTCATTGGAATCTTGCTCTCGTGGTGTTGCAGCTTCTGGCTCGCTTCTCTCCGAACTTGGAACAGGGGGCTCTGAGCTTTGAACCCTGCTTCTTCCAGATGCCTGTCCAGCGGAGCTTTGTGATTGCCTTTGAGCGGCCATTTGATTTTCTGCGATCTCATACATCACATCTTTAATACCTTGATCCATAAGAGTGACAATATCCTGAGGGTAATCCTGTGCTTGTTGCCAGAGTTTCTTGGTTGGAGGGTATGCTTTGAGGTTGCGGAAATCCAAATTGAGACTTGTAATTCCAAGAGTCAACATATTTTGCATCATCTCCAAGTATTCCTTTGAGTTTGATTCTGGATCAGCTTGGGTGTCTTCCTCTGACATTCCTTCACCCCACATTCGGTATTTTTTGGTATAATTTCGAAGGAAGTCCTTGAATGTGGACAACGTATCGTTTATAGAAACATTCGTACCCCAGATACAAAGTGTAGAGTTACCTCCCATTGCTTGCGCATCTGAAGTTGTTGGGTCGAGGTTCGAGAAGGATGGAGCTTCCGCATCTTCAGGTGGAACATCTCTTACAATTCGACCACTTTCATCCATGAAAATGCGTCTTCTCGCACGGGGTGTGTTAAGGTTGTCAGAAGTAATGTCTCCTCTTCGCGAATTGTTAACCGCAGATCCAGGACCTTGGGAACGAGAAGAGCGAACGAAAAGGCCACTGCTATCACTTGGAATATTGGTCTGAGAATCATTGGCATATATTCTGCCAGGACTAGAACTTGCTTCGTATCTGATGGGTGAAGAGTCTATTGTTGTCAGCTGGTATCAATTGATTGGTAAATATGGTACCTACCACCGATGAGAGCGTTAGCACCTGCTCTTGGAGTACGATCGCCATCTTCTGTTGTCTGGGTGTTTGTCATTTGTCTCAGGGGTGAGCTGATTTCTCTATTGAATCGTGCAGCATCTGCTGGAGAAGATCGATAATTCATAGGCGACGACGATGGAATGATACCCCGCCGAGAAGTACCTGTAACGCCTTGTGACGAGGCTGCTTCATTTTGAAGTTGGGCAGCGGCGGGGTCTGGTGGACTGCTTGGTACAGCTTGTGAATTTCTCGCTGATGTACGCCTAGGAGTCGTAGATTGAGAATTGCGCTGCCGACGACCGGCAGGGGACGACATTTTGAGTTCTAATCAATGACGCTATGCAAGTCCAATGCCAAAAGAATGTGATTGTTGTTGTGGATCTGACTTTGACCTGGTAAGGAAGTGTAAACAACGGAGTAAAAAAGAAAAGTGGATAGAATGCAAACAGCCGCAACCACTAGGTAATGTCGCGTTCACGTCCCCTTTCACGCGTAAAGTGGTTTTCGACCAAGGTGGCGCGGAGTGTGGCTGAGCGGTTAGCCAATTATATTACTGTTTAGTTTCGCTCTGGTTCTTCACTTCTCTCCCTATTATTAAGTCTGTAATATCACAAGAGTGCATACACTCGAGCAAAACATCCAAAAATTCATCGTTTTCCAGACTTCCTATCGATCTAATTTCCTTCCTTATGGACGTCGTGGAGGTTCAATACCCTTTGGCCGGTTAAAGTCCTGCCAGCTTCATATATCTCTTTGAATTTTTATAAGATAAAACAGCTCCAAATCGGTATTTACTGATCGGTTGAGAACTATCTTATCATAACCGTCATTTATAGAGATCCCAATCACCAGCTGATCATAACTAAGTTATAACCAATTTGCATGTCCGTCTTCTACCTCGGATATCTATCATTTCACGATTCCTCGACTTTATCCCCCTGATTATCTCATCGACGCTATTATCACCCCCCACTACTCAATCCCCATAGTCCCTCTCCCAGACAATGAAATCTCCTTCTCAGGTTTCACCTCCTCAATAACCTGAATCATTTTCTCTCCTACCATGATTCCTATCTCCTTATATCCTTCCTCTGTGAAATGCAACCCGTCATCCCAGAGACGCTCTCGTTTTTCGAGGTCCATATTGTGGTAGGGCATCGCGCCACGGAGATCAAATATACTACTGTTTATTTGAGGGTGATTAGCATACAGTATGTTGTAACCATCTTTGTCGTACCTTGTCAATCGTTCTGGCGCTCATTTGAACCTATAAGAATGGAGTATTGGAAAGGTATTGTGGAGGGGCTCAAATTTGATATGGAAGAGGAAAACGTACACGTTATCCTTCCTCCCCAAACTATAAACCAACATATCATTCAACTCTCCTCTCCTCTCGTCTAAGACCTCGGCTCTCACATGACATTCAGGAATCGTCATAATCAGAACTTTTGAAGAGTTGCTAAGGGGTGTAAATATGAGTGTCTCGAAAACGGCGTAGAGAGTTTGGACGGGTCTATTATAAGCTAGATCGTTGGTACCGCCGAGAAGAATTGTGTGAGTTATTGGGGGGTCAGATGGGACTTCAAGGAAGGACGCCAGTAAGCTTGATTAGTGAATGTGGATGTAAGTGTGAATTTTTTGGGTTAGGTCTGAGTATCAAGTTTGTTGAGACGGACCCTGGGACTTAAAATGCTCTGTGATACGAGTAGAAGAGTATCTGGCATCAATGAACGACCATAGCCATTCCAAATCATCAAGCTTGGCCTCAAATTCATCACTCGATGATCTCATCCCCTTTCCTTCCTTCAATCTTCCAAGACGTCTTCACACAGTCCGTCTAGCCCACAAACAAAAGGTAAAACCTACAATGCCTCTCCATTCTTCTCTTGAATCCTCCGGGCGGAGTAACTAGATCCCCGCTTACTCCATCCGTGATAACATCAATTGCTCTATCAGGCCATTTTGCCACCAGAACTTCTTTCATCCATTCACTATACGGGGTGAATTTAGTACCAAAGTGCGAATAACCTTCTGTGAGAGAGTCGCCTAAACACAAGATCCTGAGCGGCGAAAGTTTGGAGGCAGTTATGGGAGCTTTGGATGGCAGGACTGGGGAAGGTTCAGAGATCATGCTGAAGATATACTTAATAGGATGTGAGAGAAAACACACGGGTATCAAGAAAACGGAGACTACAAAACGTGAGAGAACAAAAGCGCAAATTCATTGTAGCATCGGTGCCTGCAACACGTGGGGTACATATGTCAAGCGGCTATGTAGGTGCTTTGTCAGCCGAGTGCATGATTTGTGGAATGCAGAACGGAAACAACAATTCAAAGAATGTAGCTGGGTAACATTGCGTAGGTATGTATCGCATTATTCTGAGTATACTATAAATGACCCTCAAAGAATAAACCTCTTGTCCCTAAGAATGGCATGGAAATTTGATCAGAATTTAATCTGTCTTCCTTTAACATAAACCTCGACAATATTTCGATCATCTCCACTCATCAAAAATTTCTCAAAAAGAACTGGAAGTATATCGTTATCATCAAGCATAGTCATTGCTCCATCTTTTGCTGTGTCAATAATCAAAGCATCAAATTGCTTTCCATTGGAAAAGTCGCCAATCTCATGATCCAGGCAACAAACTCGAGCACCACCAAGCGTAGCAAGATAGAAACATTCAGCCAGTGACAATCGTGGATCAGCACCTTTGGTGAGGAAATCTTTCGCATTGGATACTATGAAAGCTTGTCGCATCGCATCCAAAATCGATGAAGAGAATCCACCACCACTGTCAGTTCCCAGACCAACCTTGATACCACGACGAAGGTATTCACGAATTGGTGCTGCCATGAATCCACCACCAACTGTAGTATTAGAGATTGGGCAATGTGCTACCCCACAATCAAGTGCAGCAATACGCTCTATCTCGTAGTCTGTCATTATGGTACAGTGTGCGAGAATGGAGCGCTTAGAGAGGAGATTGAAACTTTCATATAGATCCGCTTCGTTAGTAAACGATGGAAACAGAGATAACGTGGTAGACTTTTCGGACTCTGCCTCGCAAAAGTGAGTTTGGATGGGTAATGTAGGATCGGCTTTCGCTATTTGACCAATGCCCGCAAGAAGTTCATCGGTGCAAGAAATTGCAAATCGAGGAGTAAGAACAGGGCTGACCAAATCAAAATTGGGATCGATGTGTCGAACATAAGAAATGAAGTCCTTCGTAACTTCAAGAGAGGATTCTGCGGATGCATCTGTGTAATAGGGAGGGGAATTGCGGTTCATGTTACATTTCCCCACGAAAGCTCGCTGTCCTTTTTCGAAACAAATGTTTGCTAATATCTTTGTCGCTTCACCATGCAAAGACCCATAGTATGATACGGTGGTGATGCCTTGCTTGATGAATCCATCAACGCACGAACTGTAAACACGTTGAGCATGTTCTGGGTCCTCGAATTTCGCCTCATTTGGAAAGGTTACTTGGTCTAGCCAATCCAGAATCTCTAGCCCACGCCCTAGTCCACGCTGAGCCCATTGAGGTGCGTGGTTATGCGTATCAACGAAGCCAGGAATAACAAATTGACCTCTTTTGAGATAACGAACGCTGGGGAGAAGGGCTTGGAGGTCAAGACCCCCAAGTATGCTAGGGATATCATCCTCCTTGACATTCTTCTGATAGTGAAGAATCCTTCCCGATTGGATGACTAAAAGGCCTTGCTCGACATATTCAAGATCGTCCACACTAGCTGACTGAATGATGGAACCATAGATCAACAACGGCGTGTTTGGCGCAGCAGTAGTTGCGGCCATTGATGCAACAGACAAGATCTGGTAGCCTTAATGAATTGATATGGAGTTCGTGGTAAAGTCAACGAAGTGATACCCGTAGAAGCGGAGTAAATTCACAATCCCATGTTTGAATACACATGTGACGTTAGACATTAGACATTGGACAGTGGACCAATCATTTCAAGGGGGCCATCTCATGTAATACTACCTAGTGCCTACCTGCGTCGGTAACATACTGCAGCATGGAATGGGATGTAATGTGATGGATGAGAAGATGAAATTGATAAGACGAGATAAGAATTCAGATGAAATATCATAACGAGCTAAACTATATCAGGTACTAGTTCTGACTTTCACACGTTCTGCGCTGCTACTCTCTGATTGGTCAATGAAGCTCTTAAGCTTTCCATCATTAGACTTTCCTTTCCTTTCACTAACAACATAAACATTGACTTACCGTGCCTACCAAGGTAAAACTGCCTGCTCAGCTGCTAATCTTCACAATTTGTACCTTGAATTATGCAGCGTTTTTAGAACAATCTCATAAAATACCAGCAAATCTTCAGAGAATTCACACCACCGACGAATACTATCACCCTGTTGTCTCACAGATAGCAGCTTCCTCATTCATTTGCTAATCTCGTTCTTTCCTCGAATCAAGCGCAACCCAGATTTCTGTGTGCAACCAGGTACTTCTTTCTCATGCGCCCCTTACACTGTATCCATTCGCATTCAGACCAATTCCATTCTCTACTCATGCGCAGATGATGAGACATCTCCTCTGGTTATAAATGCTAATTGTTCACGATTTGAAGGCAGATACTCAACGTTGGTTATCACAAACCAACGGCCCTCCAGGTCACTACAACTTCCCGCCAGGAACCATCATTATGAAGTTTGGCGAGCAACTCCGATCAAGTGTGATCAAAGAGTACCAATGGTACTATATCGCTTACGATGAGCTGAAAGAGAAGCTCAAGACCCCTTACGTTACCCCGTCGAAGAAAAATAAGTCGAGTTCGAAACGACAAGAATGGACCGAAGCAAATGAAAGAGAGTTCATTGATCTTATGGAGGCAGAGTTGGATAAGGTGCATACCAAGCAAAAACTGAAGGCCATCGAAATCAGTCGGAGAATTGCAAACGCGGATAGAGAGGTTAGCGAGGTTGTTGGAAGATTGGATTCGAGAGGACCCGAACGTAGCAATGGATCGGTAGACTCTGATGCTCCTACAGAAGAAGATTTCATGCTGTTGGAAGAAGATTTGAGTGACATTATCGCGGATGTACACGATTTGGCCAAATTTGTTCAGCTGAACTACACTGGATTTCAGAAGATCATCAAGAAGCATGACGTAAGTTTGTTAATTATATACTTATCGCCCAGCTAACGATTGCCAGAAAACCACCAAATGGATGTTAAAACCCGTGTTTGCGACAAGACTCAAGGCGAAACCTTTCTTCAAAGACAACTATGACGCCGACATTGTTAAGCTTTCCAAATTGTATGACTTGGTCAGAACAAGAGGAAATCCTGTGCAAGGTGACAGTTCGGCAGGTGGAAGTCAAGCCAGTTTCATTCGACAGACGACTAAATATTGGGTGCACCCGGATAATATTACCGAGTTGAAGCTTATTATCTTAAAGGTAGGGTCAATCTAGCAAATGCCCATAATCTCTGCTCATTTTTTATAGCATCTACCCGTCCTTGTTTTCAATGCCAGCAAGGAGTTCGAAGCGAAAGATTCTGCAATCACGTCGATCTATTACGACAATCCCGAGACTTGGGATCTATACGAGGGTCGACTCAAAAAAAGTGAGGGGGCCGAGGCAATCCGTCTTAGATGGTATGGCGATGTCGACAACGAACATATATTTGTGGAGAGAAAAACCCATCGTGAAGATTGGACGGGAGAGAAGTCAGTGAAGGCAAGATTTGGGATCAAAGAAAAGAATGTCAACGCATACATGAAGGGTGAAATGCTACCTGCTGCTATATTCGAGAAGGCTCGCAAGGAGGGCAAGAAACCATTGAAAGCCATCGAGGAGGATGAGAGACTCGCTAGGGAAGTTCAATACTCGGTTATCAAGAAGGGCTATGTACCTGTCTGTCGATCCTTCTATAACCGTACAGCCTTTCAATTGCCAGCCGACGCAAGAGTTCGTATCTCCTTAGATACTGAATTGACAATGGTTAGAGAAGACAATCTCGACGGAAAAAGACGCGCTGGCAATAATTGGCGAAGAATGGACATCGGTATTGATTATCCATTCAGTCAGTTACCTGCAGAAGATGTGGAGAGATTTCCATACGCGGTTCTCGAAGTGAAGTTACAAACTCAGGCTGGTCAAGAACCGCCAGAATGGGTGCGAGAACTCATTGCTAGTCATCTTGTTGAAGCTGTTCCCAAATTCTCAAAATTCATTCATGGCACCGCGACTCTCTTCCCAACTCGCATAAACCTTATACCATTCTGGATGCCACAAATGGATGTTGACATCAGAAAGCCAGTTACTCAGTCGTTCGGTATCAAGCGTCCAGGTCACTCAAATCCAAGTTCCACAAGTGACGACGACGACGACGATGATTCTGATGATGAAGATTACGCCTTCAATCAGTCTGGGGCTGGGGCTATTGCCGCTGCATCCGAGACTCTTCGACGACGCAACCATGGAGCAACAGGAAATAGTCTTGATATCGAAGAAGAAATTGCTAGCATGCCATTGTTGGAAGAGGACTATATCTATGATACTGATGACGAAGAATCTATTGACAATCGACCATTTGAGAGAGCCAGAAGAGTTGGCGGTCTAGCTTTTATTACAGAAGGGATTAAGTATTATGCTAAAACTGCCGGACATCATCTATCTCGAAAAATCCATTCGATAAGCCCTACTCCAAGAGATCCAATGGATAGTAACAATGCTACATTCTCAGCTCTTCGAAATGGGGGTGGTAAAATTGTGGCCAAGAAATTCAAGGCACCGCCTGGAAAGAAGATTCATGTACCTGTTCGCGTCGAACCAAAGGTGTATTTTGCCGCTGAGAGAACATTCTTAACTTGGGTATGCAGTTTTTTTTTCAATCATATTGTTTAGATGATCATGCAACCTTCTAACACAATTTTATAGCTCGAATTCTCAATCTACATCGGTACAATTGCAGCCACACTCGTCAACTTTGGAACAAAACCTACTGCGGTATCCTTTATTGTTTCAGGTTTCTTTTCCATAGTCGCCATTATGAGTTTGGCCTACAGTGTAGGCATGTACTTATATAGAAGTAACAGCATCAGAGAGAGGAGAAATATCAAGTATTATGATGCTTGGGGACCGAGCATTTTGTGCGCATCGCTCTTTGCGGCGGTGGTTGTGAATGCTTGGTTTCAGATGAGTGCTAAAGAATGAGTGTGGAATGATGAAAGTTATTGATGTGAGTTGAAGAGAAGCAGGCTGGGCAAGATGTGGAATCAAAGTGTACAAAAGAGCTTGTCAATATCAAAATTGATACTAGTTAATGGACGATCGGGACTAGGCGGTAATTGATGGGTCAAGGAGGAGGAGGAGGAAGAAGAAGAAGTGAAACGGCGTCTTTTAAAATTTGTATATACATAGACAATGGGCTGAATACATACATGGTTAATCTGTATAAACCAAGTTTCAGAAAGCGGCGATATGATGAAATTGAATGAAGAGTGTAAGGAAGAACGTGAATGTGGGACAAGTAGTGAGAAAGGAGTGTGTTAGACAGGAGGGGAGGGAGATATGAAAGGTGCTTTGAGGAACATTATGTGTGTCTTGATATGAGTAAGATTTTTGTTTTCGGCTGGAGTATTTGGAAGGATTATTTTAAATGAAAACATTCATTGGATGGTTTATCTACAGCGGTACAATTCTAATTAGAGAGCTTAACACGTTATCTTGCGTGCTTGCCCCCCTCCCCATTTCTCGCTAAAAATGCATGTCTTTCTGACAAGACTATTTCCATCTCTTCAACCCTAACGTATGACATTGGATCTTAATATACCTACCATGAATTCAGTGTCCCACAACCTTGCTACTCTGCTGTTCTTGAGATATACCTCGATGTTAATGTCACACGCGCATCACGTGGTTGCGATTCCGTCAGCGCCAAGCTCGAGATTGCTAGATGTGTATTTGCGGCTGAGGTGACCCCTCATCCTCATCCCACTATCTTCTTAATCATTTTTCTATATTTTCACCCAGGAATGGAAAAAGATTAAGAATATAATGTTATGCGCAACTTGCATGACCATCTTTTCCGGGCATCGGCCTCCGCTCGTGTCGACTCCCTCGTCAAATATAGACGATATCATCCGTCCTCTTCATTCAGATATCTCAACTATTTGTGACGGCGCGATAAATGGTTGTCAATTGTGTGATATCGTCTGGAGACATTTTTTCAAGGATAAAACGCCACAGGAGTATAAAGAGTTTCCTATATTTTTGAGAGATGGCGCGGTGCATTTGATGAGAAATGGGACGAGGTATAGGGTCAAAGGGTTGAATCAGGAATCTGCGAGAAGTGGAGGGGATAATGAGAATCACGGGGATGGGAATGGTGATGGGGATGGAGGATTTGAGATTATGGTGGAGTTGAATGCGAGGATGGATAGAGAGGTGCCGAGATGGAAAACTATCAATATGTCGGTTTTGAATGGTATGTGAGGAAGTTTCTGTATAGCAGTCCTTGATATTGACAGCAATTAGCGGAGGAATGTCTTGCACCACTTCGGGAATTGCCAAAACCGGATATCAGTATCTTCTCTGAGAATACATGGAGAACCATGGCTCAATGGGCCATTAATTGTATTGAAAATCATCCCAAGTGTAACCCAACGACCGACGAAGCTCCATGGTATCCTACGCGATTACTCGACGTACAGTATCTAGCCAGCTCTGATCCAGTAGCGCAATTAACAGCTTCAATGCTCAACATGTCGACTGGTCATTTCCCTGCAAATTGCAGATTGATAGAGACAAAAGATACACCACCAGAAGACTTCTATATCACACTCAGCCATCGCTGGCCCGCCCAAGGGGGAATCAGTGCGCGACTAGAAAAATCCAACATCGAACAAATGAAAGAATTCATCCCCCACGATATCCTACCACCGACATTCCAAGACGCGATTCTCGTAGCCCGACGTCTCAACATCCGCTACATCTGGATCGACTCTCTTTGCATCATCCAGGATTCCTCCGAGGATTGGACCAAGGAGGCTCAAACTATGGGTGACGTATACGCGAATTCTCTCCTCACTCTCTGCGGGACCGCCGCCCTCGATGTCCTGATCCCCCTGCGAAATCCAGAGCTTATCCATCCCTGCATCGTGAAATCGACGTGGGAAAACGCCCCAAATCACGAATTTGTCATTACCGATTTCCAATTCTGGAAAGATCGGATCTACAGTTCTCCGTGCAACAAACGGGCCTGGATAACGCAGGAAAGATGGCTCAGTCCGCGAATCCTGCACTTCACTTTCGACCAGATGGTGTGGGAATGCAGGACCCACGAAGCTTCGGAAACGTTCCCGTTGGGATTGCCCAAACAGGCGCGAGCGAATAAACACACGGGGTTTAAGTTTTCGGGAGATTCTCGCATTTTGGCGCCGCAGCAGGATGGTGAAAAAGGGGGAAATAGATATTTACAAGATTGGTATCGAGTGCTCGAAACCTACGGTCGCTCCGAAGTAACCTTCGAGAAAGATCGTCTAGTAGCCATCGCAGGCGTAGCCCAAACGTTCGCCTCCCTCCTCCAAGACACCTTCCTCGCGGGTCTCTGGCAAAGTCATCTCCCGGGAACTCTCCTCTGGAGCGTACACAAAGGACTCCGCTCCAACCATCCCCTCGCACCCCCTAGTCTCGCAGCGGGCGAGCTCGTCGGGAAAAATCCCACATACCACGTCACTGAATCCAGTCGACTCGCCTCCTACGAAGCTCCCTCATGGTCCTGGGCCTCTGTATCCGGAGACATCGAGCCCGGACATCTCACTCCCCTCTCAAGCAAAGAATCCATGATCGAGCTCCGCAGCGCACAAATAAACGTACTCGAGCCCACTCTCCCTTTCGGGAGAATCCACTCCGCGCATCTAATTCTTCGCGGGCTGCTCTATCCCCTCTCCATGGACCCTCCGAATTGGCCTGCCCATCTCCCGTCTTGGAACCGCGAACCGCCAACTATCTATATTTCCGGCCAAGCGAAAACGAAAGTGGAGATACTCGAAGGGACGTGGGTGGAGAAGTATAGTCATGTGGTACATATAAGACCCGACCAACCAGAAGAGTATAGCGATATCGCACGTGCGTGTTTTCTGCCGGTTGAGAGAGCGACTTTTGAGAGAGAGGGGCATGAGAGGGGTGGGTTGAAGTTGGTGTATGGATTGTGTGTTTTGAGTACGGGGAGACAGGGGGAGTATAGGAGGCTGGGAAGGGTGGATTTTAGTGGAGAGCAGTGTAATTTGTTTGAGAGGGGACTGAGGAAATTGAGGGGAGGAAGAGAGGATGAAGGGACTGAATTCGAGATGGATGGGAAGGATTTGTATTTACCGGAAGAGATTGGTACTTTTAAGTTTATATAGCGATCACTAGATTCGCCGATTAAAGGATATGAAATGAAATGAACGAAGCAAAAGAATAACAATCAAGACTTTTCTCATTTTACATATCTTGCTATCTATCTATACACATATTTAATTCAAAGTCTTACAGCCAGATGCATCACCTTTTCTCGGATTTCTCTCTAACCGATACTCAAGCCTTCTTCCCCTTGATACTAACATTCAAAGTACCAAGAGCCCAAACTGTAACGAATAAACTCAAAGTGGAGCAGAAAATAACAATAGGTTTGCGGAAACCTGCAAGGAAGGGGTAGGTATATGTAACAATGAGTTCACGATCGCGGAGATCGTCAACCAAGTTATGAGAATGAAGTGTGAGTGTTGTACGGCCAATAGTATCCATGAAAGTTTTGTGGAGAGTGATTGTCGAAGAGGCGGTAGGGACTAGAGTGGAGAATTGGACGTTTCTATTGAGAAAGAGGTTAGTTGTGTTATAAATCTAAAGAAAGGATAGAATACATACTCGGCTCCTTCTGGAAGAATGACACGGAGTTCAACGAATTCATATTCAACTCCCTCGGCTTGCTTTGGACCTTCCAAGAATGGGACGTTGAGAACATATTGCTCTCCTCCGCTTAATTTTCTCAGGAATTTTTTAGCATCAGCATCCCAACCTACACGGAAAGGATAATTCCAGCCTCCGAAGATTGGGTAACGGGGCTTGATCTCAAGATTCGCTTCGCGTTTATTACTGCGGAAACGAGAGGTAGAGACATTACCAATAACATCGGTAAAGTATGGAGTCAAACTTCCAACCTTCAGTGGGAATTTGAGCTCCTTAATGGCAGAAGTGGGAGTGGTGGCATAGTATGCGGCTTGGTTCCAGAGAGTGCGAGAGAAAGGTTGGGAAAGGTTGGCAGCACGGTTGGTCAAAGTATAACGTTCCTCGAAAGCAACATTTCCTCCCCAGTGGCTGACTTCAATATCACGTTCTAATCTAGAGACGTGAATGAGGGGTTTGGTGAACTCATATCGGACTCGGACCGGTTCCACTGCACCGGCTGGTACCTCTCCATAAGAACCGTATGTGTACTTAGAACCTTGCTTCTGTGGTGACTCAGATGCACCGTCGGTTCCTGGAATAATGGTGTGTTCTGGAATATTGGTAGTTGGGAATTTAACCTCAGTCTTTTGCTTCGAAGTGACGTATGACGATTGGGCATACGCGGAGAATTCGTAAACGACGTATTGGTTGTCTTTCTGTGCAATTGAATTTGGGAGAGGGTTCAGAGCCGAAAGGTATGAATATGAAATGCCAATTGTTTGTTGTGCTTTGGGTGCGAGGGGTTGTGGTAGCTTGATCAAGTAGAATTGAGTGTCACTTGTGAAGAATTAGCTAATGATTCAAATGACGGTCCGAACATGAATTACCTCTCTGTGTCCACCTCTACTGCTCGCACTTCGAATAGTCCGGAATCGGCATCTTTTCTGTCCTTTACTTCTAAAGCTCCAATTGTCTCCATTTGCCTCGATGTAAATGGCAGATAGTATTCATCTTGAGGTTCGTTCGCAATATTCTCAATTACTACATTAATTGACTCTTTTGGGTAGCTCTTCTCGAGATTGATATGATGGACCAAGTTCGCATTTTTGAAGACTTGCGGAGGTTTGAAATTTGAAGGGAGAATTTGTTTCGAGGTAAGTGGTTTCGACAAGTTACTCTTGTCTGCGCCAAAAGCTGTCGATACGAGAGAAAGGACCGCAGTCGCAATCGTGAATGACTTCATTTTGAAGAAATATTGGAGGCCAGCCTAATCAGAAGAGTCTGGTTCACACTACAAAATAAATTGAAATGTGAGCAATTCTAAGACGTGGTGTTGTTAATATTTCCTATTCCTTCCCAAATAGCTGTCCCCCGGCAATATTGAAGCTTACGTTGCTCCAAAGTGTCCTGAACAATTAGACGCCATTTCGCGATGTTCACTAGTTTCACACCTCTCCCTCACTCCCCACTTCCCTCTTTCCATTTCTTAATTCACTTATCAATAATCGCGAGCGCGCTTAATCTGGTCTTCTTATCGGCAAGCAATCGCACGTAGGTCCGTGCTTATTCATCAGATTGTGACTGGGCTGTTGAGCTGAAATCGGATCCACTATGATGAAGTCACGGCGGGGAGTCGAGTGAAGTCCGAAGAAGATAGCCCATTTATTTAGTTTCACCCAACACAAACTCAATCCTTTCTTGCAAGAAAACTTTTGTAAAACCATCAACAGCGGCTTCTTTTCGTCTGTTATTGTATTGCTTTATATCCTCAATTTCGCACCTAAGATCCTAGAATCTCTGCAACTCTTCTTTTATACCCTTCATTTACAGATCTCTCTTTGAAAATCCTTCAACATGGTGGGGTTAGGTCCAAGAAAGCCTCCTTCCCGTAAGGGTATGTATAGCTTCAACTTTCCCTCTGTCACTTCAGGATCATTCGGTTTGGCTTGGTTTGGCTTCAAGAGGGTCTCAAAATGTGATCCAAATTCACTTTTTGTTTGTGAATGAGCAGGCTGTACAGCTTGCTACAGTCTATTATGACACACCTTTCCATGTCTCTGATAAAGCATGGTCAGCTCGAAAGCAACCAGCTGTTGGTATTTCAAAGTCAAATCATCACATTCACGAACTCAAAGCTTTCAAATCTACGAAGTTTCTAGATAAACAGTTTGCAATATGTCGACCACCTCATCTCCAATTCTATCTTCAGCTCCTCCCAAGAAGCTCCAAACACCATTACCATGCAAAGGTTGATATCTCCTGATCCCTGTCTCCATTTTTACTCGGCCAATTGTTATTTTAGTCTAGGCTAGTCTACCCGACAAGTGTTCTGCTTAGATTGGACTAAAATTTTAGCGTGTGCTTCGGATCTCTTGGTTTTAACACTCATTTCAAAAAATACCAAGATCTATCGTTGGGCAAAAGCAAAGCTTCTGTGAAGTCGTCGATAATGGGCTGATGCTGCTTATGTCACTCTTGTCTTTACATTCACAGCCATAGACTTGTCTGCTTGATATGGACTGCAAAACAACAGAAACCCTTATTGCAGGAGTCCACTTCTCTACCAGAATCCATTTTCAACCAAACTCTTATAGCCTTAAATACAGGGTTAAAATGCTAACTCATGACATTATATAGGTTCTATGGCTGATGTTCCCAAAAATTACTTGGAACAAATCAAGAAGCTTGAGCAACAATTCACTGTTGACACCCAAAAACTCAAGGAGATCACTGAACACTTCGTCTCCGAGCTTACAAAAGGTATTTATTGTGTCCTCTCACTGCGATGCGAGCGTTATGCTAATTTCAAATCAGGTCTCACTGTAGAGGGTGGAAGTATTGTATGTTCTTCGGATCCGAAGTAGGAGTCATGACTAATTTTGTTTAGCCAATGAACCCAACTTGGTGTATGGCATTTCCAGATGGTTATGAAACCGGTACATTCCTCGCCTTGGACATGGGAGGTACCAACTTGCGTGTCTGTGAAATTATCTTGACTGATGAGAAGTCCGAGTTTGATATTATCCAATCAAAATACCGCATGCCAGAAGAGCTCAAGACTGGCGAAGCAGATGAACTTTGGGAATACATTGCCGATTGTCTTCAACAATTCATTGAGTCCCATCATCACGGCGAGGATCTTGGAACGTTGAGTCTTGGTTTCACCTTCTCCTACCCAGCTACTCAAAACTATATCGATGAGGGTATCTTGCAAAGATGGACCAAGGGCTTCGATATTGCAGGTGTCGAAGGTGAAAACATTGTTCCGATGTTTGAGGCAGCTCTTGCTAAGAGAGTAAGTTATGTAGTGGCATTCAGAAGATAACGCTTGCTAAAAATTTATCAGGGCGTTCCAATTAAGCTTACAGCTTTGATCAATGATACCACTGGTACCTTGATTGCTTCCGCATATACTGACACAGCCATGAAGATTGGTTGTATTTTCGGAACTGGTTGCAATGCTGCGTACATGGAAAACTGTGGCTCTATTCCAAAATTGGCACACATGAACTTACCTCCTGATACTCCAATGGCAATCAACTGCGAGTGGGGTGCTTTCGATAATGAGCACAAAGTTCTCCCCCGTACTCCATACGATATCATTATTGATAAAGATTCTCCACGTCCTGGTCAGCAAGCATTTGAGAAGATGATTGCTGGTCTTTACCTTGGAGAACTTTTCAGATTGGTTCTTGTCGATCTTCATGACAACAAAGATATCCACATGTTTGAGGGTCAAGATATTGAAAAACTCCGAAAGGCTTACACCTTGGACTCTTCGTTCTTGTCTTTGGTTGAGGAGTATGTTCCCATATATCCATATCTCTAAATGGTCAATTGATTAACATTTGTCTAGGGACCCATGGGAGAACTTGTCAGAAACTGCGGATCTTTTCCAAAACAAGCTCAGCATCCGAGCCACTGTTCCAGAACTCGAGCTCATCCGTCGCCTTGCTGAGTTGATCGGTACCCGTGCCGCCCGCCTCTCCGCATGTGGTGTTGCCGCCATTGCCAAGAAAAAGAACTACGAGACTTGCCACGTCGGAGCTGACGGATCTGTCTTCAACAAATACCCTCACTTCAAGGCTCGTGGTGCTGCCGCACTCCGTGAAATTCTTGATTGGCCTGCAAAGAAGAATGCTAAGGAGGCTGATCCTATTGAAATTTTGGCTGCTGAGGATGGATCTGGTGTCGGTGCAGCTTTGATTGCTGCTTTGACCCTCAAGCGTGTCAAGGCAGGTAACATGGCTGGTATTTTGCACCCAGAGAACTTCAGATAGACAAGCATAGCAGTTCTTGTACTGAAATCTCCAGGTTCGAAGGTGATATGGAATGATGATAACATTAAAACTATGAACAATAAGTTATGGTCAACGTTTTGAGAAAATTATTCTATTGCATAGGAATACGTATGTAGACAGATGACTTGCATGGCTTTTTTTGCTTTTCCACGGTTGCACATGACATTCACGTTTTTAGCAAATGATAGCTTTCACAAATCACATATAAAGAATGAAATATTTGCAATCTATCTATAAGCTGAAATCGATTCCCTTTAACCCTGGGTATCATGTATGCCCCTAAAAGTCAAAACCCCAAAACTCTAAAAAGCCAAGAAATTTGTATACAGAACATCATTATCAATCACATCATAAAATATATCTAAAATTCGGCCCATCATTTTCTTTCCCTCCATTCGAATCCTTCAAACTCCCATTTCCATTTCCATTTCCATTTCCGTCTCCATTTTCATTTTCATTATCGCCACTTACGCCGTACTTTTCATCCAATTTTCGATTTTCATATGCAAGTCGGAAGCGTAAGGCCATTGCTAAAGCGCCGTTGAAGAGCATGAAAGCTGCGCACACCCACTAATAAGAAAATGAGGATTAGCATATTTCCTCCGAAATTCCCTGCTTCCATGCCGAAGACTTGATGAAAAGCAGAGGGAGAGACGACGATAGTGAAAACAAACGTACCATTCCTTTCTTGTAAAAAGGCGCTTCACTACTAGGATATAATCTCGTACCCAGAAGCGGGCCGCATTGACCCACTACATTCAAAATCGCAATCCCCGTGCCTCGTTTACTCTCACTCCCTTGGTTGTTCATTACCCAAGGAAGAATATTTCCAATCGCGGGGAAAATGCCCGATGCTGCTAGGAACACTCCGGCGTAGCGAACTCCTGTGCTGGTTGATAAGGCGAGCATTATATATCCTGTTGCCCCTATGAGAGATAGGATAAGAATGGTGTATCCGCGTTGCGAATACTTGTCTGCAAGCCATGTTGTAAGAATAACAACTAGGAATGCGAGGAAATAAGGTGGGGCTGAAAGTCCTTGCGCAGTGACGCTTGAAAAGCCCATTGCGGCAAGAATAGTCGGTAGGAAGACTGGGAGAGATGCAAATGAGACGTTGCAGGAGAAATACATCAATGCTGTGGTCCAATTCTTGATATCGAGGAATGCGGCACGCACTTCGTGCCATTGAATTCCATGAGGTCGATCGGAATCCACGGTACCTACCTGTCGAACTTTGCGTGCTTGTGCTATTAGTACTTCCTCTTTGGTCAAAAACTTGGCCTTTTCAGGACTATCGGGCATGAGGAACCAGGTAAGAACACCAGCAAGAATAGCTGGCAATCCTTCGACGAGGAAAAGCACACGCCAGGCTGCAATTCTTTGGAAATTCCCAGAAGTAATACCATAAGCTAGAGCACCGGCAAAACATGTTGCCAAAGGAGCTGCTCCAAGGTAGAATCCACATCGAAGTCCGAGTTCATTTCTTAGATAGAAGAAAGATAACAGGAAGGTGATGCCTGGTGCAAACGAAGCCTCGAAAGCTCCTAGGAAAAACCGAGCAGCCATCATTCCAGACCAATTGAACGCAACAGTTTGTAAGGTTGCTGATAATGCCCATCCTACTACTGTTATGGCGCCCCACATATGCGGTGGTATAATTTTCCACATCAACACCAATGGCTCGAATACAATGTATGATATGTAGAATATAGTGAGGAGCCATTCGTAGCTGTCAGAATCGAGATGCAAGTCATCCATCATACCGGCAATTTTCGCATTGCCAATGTTCGAACGATCAAGATATGCTAAGAGATCTTCAAAAATGATTAGTTGAATGCCATTGACTCCATCAGAGTTCCAGGAAAGACGTACATAGCCCAATGATAAGAGGCATCAAGTGCCTATCTATTTTCCGCACAACCCTTCTCTCCATCTCAGGATCAATAGCTGGAACCGTCTCATCTTGCATCCCCGACATCAGTTGACTTTCAGCATCCATCTTCGCACCCTGGATATCTTCCATGGTCGACATACTCTGGTCGTTTGTGCCCACACAGTGCGAAATCGACAACACTTGTATAAGGTCTCAACTCGAGTAGGACGATATATCTGTATCACATCGGAACACAACAGAAATTGGACTTGCCGTTTATATATACATTGAACACATAAGAGTCATACTCACGGAACACATCATTGATATTGAGAACTAGTCATAATTGTGTATGCGGGATAGCTTCTTGAGTTTATATTTGTGATATTGATTTGTCGATCCTTGTCTGTTCGCAAACCTAAAATGGGGTAATCGGCAGTACGTTTCCGGTTCCTGGGTGGTATCATATTCATGTTGACGGGCTCGAAGAGAGGGTCAGAGAGGGCGAATTCATGTCTTACAGTCTTGCGGTGTCGTTCTCAGATCTTTCGGGTAAATACATAAGACAAGCCGAGACATTGTAAATTACTTTTGTTGCTAATCCGAAATTGAGTTCACAAAATTAATCGGACCTATGCGATCACCTGCCAGTCCCCACCGCCCTCTATCTGCCAAATCCATCGACCCCTCCAAAAATTATTTCCCCAGCATTCTGAAATCCTAAAGATCTTCAATATTTTTATAAAGTTTACATACACTTACACCTAATCTTCAAGATGGATGACCCAGAATTCGCCTCCGAAACCGATACAACTACCCAAACTATCCTCCTCGCAGCCTCTAACCACGATCTCGCCGCCCTCAAACCCCTCCTTCGAGTACCAGGTGCTGCCTCAGTTCAAGATCCCGAGACTGGCTTCACACCCCTCCACGCCGCAATTGCATCATGTGAAGATTCTCCTTCCGTGGAAGATATAGAGGCTGCGAAGGCGACCATCAAAGAGTTATTTTTGTCGGGAGCCATATGGAATGATTTAGATACAAATAATGAGACACCTGGATGTTTGGCATGGAGATTGGGCAGGAAGGAATTATATGAATTAGTTGTGGAAGCTGGTGTGAGGGCGGAGATTTTGATGAATTTGATGGGTGGGTATGAGGAGTTAAGTGATGAGGATGAGGATGAAGAGGAGGGCGAAGTAGAGGGGATGGAAATAGTTGTAGACGAAGAAACTACAGACGAACCAGAAAAAGGAAGCGACATAGAAGAGCCAAAGAAAGACGTCAATTCCGCAGACTATCTCAAAAGCAAACTCGAATTCACAGAAGATGCACTCCTCGATGCTGACGCTAACGGTGTAATGATGGCATGGGAAACATCCATCATGAAACGTACTGTCGATCTTCTTATTCCCTCCTCCTCACCTTCATTACGAATCCTCAACATCGGTTTCGGAATGGGTATAATCGATACAATGTTCGCATCCACAAAACCAGCCAGTCACCATATAATAGAAGCCCACCCTGATGTTCTCACACACCTCCAAGAACCAGGTCATAAATTTGGAAAGGAATGGGAAGCATCTGCACCTGAAGAAGGAAGTTATAAAATCCACGCTGGTCGCTGGCAAGAAATCCTACCAAAGCTGCTTGAAGAAAATCTTCAATTCGATGTTATATATTTTGATACCTTCGGAGAATCCTACATGGAGCTTAAGAAATTCTTTTCCGAATACGTCATTGGATTATTGTCTGAAACTGGAAAGTTTAGTTTCTTTAATGGACTAGGAGCAGATAGAAGAGTTTGCTATGATGTGTATACAAAAGTCTCGGAGCTGGATCTGTGTGATGCTGGATTAGATGTCGACTGGGTTGACGTGGAAGTCGAGGAGCTTGGAGGAGAAGGTGAGGGTGAATGGAAAGGCGTAAGAAGGAGATACTGGGTTTTGGACACATATCGCTTGCCAGTTTGTACTTTTATGGGATAATATCGAAGGCATGCTGCGCAAAAGTTTAGTTTGGAAAGGAAAATAGAAGTTGATACCCTCTTTGACTAGTTTCAATACAAACATCTAGTTACCATATATTATATTATGTAGCACTCTATTATTCTGAGATTTTCCTGTATTTCATGGGATTTTCATTTAGATTCTCCTAAAATTCGTGCATGAAGTGCTGTCTAACAATTTCCTCTCGATTTGCTAGTGTATGTTCCATTATAAAATTCAAGGAGGCCATAATATATTATGTTCATCAAAGCCTCTTCACCAAAGATCTTTCCTTCTCGCTTTTTATCCCTCATTCGCATTACAGCATGTGACATCATTCATGTCCTTCCGTTTGTTGCACGTCGCACCCCCTGCCAAATTACTAGCAAACTGTGGGCTTGTAGTCAGTAGTCTCTAGTAGGTATTAGCAGGTATTCCTTTCGTCTTAGTGCCCAAATAAATCCGTCTGTTGCATATCTCAACATGGGATAAGCCTAGGGTAACCTTGAATAGCTGTGTAGTCTTGCTGTCAGTTCTGTCCGAAATTGGACTTTACAACTGCTCCTGCATATCTAGAGAACAATTGTTGCATGTCGCAAACCCATGCAACTTTCTCATTAGTATTGGTTTACGTTGGTAGATAATAGTTGGGTTTATTCGGTGCTGGTCTCTCTTTAGCGCTTGGATAAATGGTGAAGCTGGTTTTGTTGCATATTGTCCGTCCCAGCATGTATGGTTAGTAGATACATGTCAGTTATAGAACAATGGAATAACTTATCAGGGAGTAGTAGAAGGTTTGTCACATGTCGAAACCCCCAGTAAGCTTGATAGATTGTTTGAGGGGTTTGATTTGAATTTTCTTATAGATATGTTAGATCGGAAGGTTAACGCTCCGTATGAATGACGGTGAGAACAATGATTATACTTGTATTCTTTAGACAATATTCTTCCAGTCTTGATCCAGTTGATAAGACCAGGCTTAAAAATTTGGCTTGCATTGCTTTGCTCGTTGGATATCGTATCAGTCAGATTCAAAATTCTATTTGCATTGGCTATCGATATCTCCTCTTACTTTGGAGTATCTCCAGATTCCTACTAGTTGAAGATCTACAGGCGATATTTATGTCACTTTTCATGGTGCTGCGGAAAATCCATCGACGAGTGATGTCATGATTTTCATTCGTCGAAATTTAATATTCTTCACGAATGAACAGTCAAAATTAGATGAGAGCATAACTTTTAGTGATATGATATCCTCAAATCACTCCCATGATGTGATTGTTTTTATTTAACATAGTTATAGCCCTTCAGAATTCAGCTGCGTTGGTCAAAATTTAAACCTACATGTATCTAGACGATCATGACAAACATCAGAAACCGCGGTTCGGCTTCTCTTGAACATTTTTTGACTGAAATTCAAGCTAGCAACTAGTCTATTCTTAGTCCAGAGCTAATCGATTGTTCAATATATAATATATCAATCCCTCTCTCCTCACACTTTTCTTTTATTTCTACCCATTGTTCGCTGAATCATCAGCATGAACGAACACAATTCTCAGAACTTTCGGCCACAAACCACCAAAGTTTTCTTCTCTCTCGAGTGAGCCCCAAACCATCAAACTTACAATACACCTGCAGGATTGGGCTTGCTCAAAGGCGTCATAAAAAATGGGAGAGAATGAAATGGGAATTGTTCAAAAGATGACATCTAGGGGCACATAGATCTATGATGAAGAAAACCAGTCCATGGAAATAATCGTGCCACGTGTTTATATGGCTCTGTGTTTGATGTTCGTGAAAGTGGACCGAAAACCTGGCTGTGTGATCCGAGGAGATATGATATGGATGGATACTGGGTTGTTCCTGAGATCTGTTCTTTTTGTTCTGTTTTGAGATTTCTCTGGGAGGTTCTGCGCGGGAATTCGAAGACCTGTCTTTCTGCAGGTAAAGTTTGTGAGCCGACTAGACATCCTCGGCTTTGAAGCTCTGCTTGAAACAATTTAAGAGTAGTACATATTGAAATTTCGGAGAAATCAGGCATCTTTCATGTGGCTGGTTACGCTCGGCGTCGTTACTTTACTAAATCCTGAAACGGTTGAGATTCAGAGGTTGAGGCTGGCATTTCACTACAATAACTCTGATTTCAGCACCGTTCAAATTGCAAATAATTGTTTTGTAACGTTCACCTGAAACGATATGAATTGTCTTGTAAATATTATCAATAGTGTGACTAAGATTGACTGGCTATCAATGTTACTACTGATTATCAAGCAAAAGGGCGAGGAACATAACGGTTAGCGTATTGAAAGATATGAAAGTACCCAAGCCAAATTTAGGATGAACTCAATGTCCACAAGGATGAGACTTGTCATTTCAAATTGCAGATTTGCAACAAAAACAATTCAAACAATTGCAATTGGCCTCCATAAACCGTAAATCTAGCGTGGAAATCCGATCTAAGATTTAGTCTACTATTAGCGTGCCACTTGCTCGGCTAATCCAACCTGCTGGTAACTTAGCGAACAAAGGTTCGGCTAAAAGGCACGCCATTTAAACCATCTCCAAATAAGCAATACTCGAAAACCCTCCTACGTGTATCTAAAGCAAAAGCTTAAATGTTAGTCTATCTTAAGTCTCACAGCAGAAGTAGTAAGTCAAAGGCTATATAAGCCCTTTCTTAATCTTTGTAATTCGTTATTTAGCAGTTTCCTTTTTTTCTTTGGTCGATGTTACGCCAAGGACCAGGCTCATTCTAAGCTCTAATGGATAGAGATTTCTTTTGGCGTTCGTAACTTGTGAGATGAAGGAAGGATCGATGATAAGAATTATCAGTATTCGATGATTCGAGAATCCTCTAGGATGGGTTCGAAACTTAGGTTGATTACCAGGCTAGAGTTTCTACGATCAGGGTATGATAGAAGCTGATTATTTCTGAGACTTTTTCCTTTCCCCCAAACTTCCTTTTCGTTAATAATCGAATTACAATTGAATGTCTAAGAAATGTGGTCTTATCATGGCAACTAATTGTTCGGTTGACATAGTAAGCTAGGACAGAGAAAAATGGATTTTATTATGATGAAAATGGTTACCATTGGACCAGGCATACCCCTTAGGGCCCTGGCATCGAACTAATTACATGTTATATGCCTATTGAGGCCAGCTCCTTCTTCTGACAGAGTATGTATAGACAGAGTATGAATTTGATTCCAATACAATCATGCCCAATGATAAATCTTTTCAATATTGCAAGGTCGAACGTAGGCAATGTATTAGGTAATATACCTGGGTTAGTTACCTCGGAATACCAACCATTGATTAACCCATTAACATTAAAAATTCGGTTTGTAACAGACCTATACTAGCTATAATAAGACAGAGAAAAGAAAAGAGAAGGAATACTTCCTTCGTGCCATTCAATAGACTTGCTGCCAATAAATGAAAGAGTAAAAACAAAGTCTTCATACGATCTTTGTCCCCCTTGTTGTGAATCAAACAATCCCTCGTTTCTTCTGACAACAAAGACAATGTCGACAAAGACTCAGCTATTTTTAACCTTAATACGGCTAACACAAATTCAGTTATCAACAGCAACATCAATATAAATCATGACAAAACATCGAGCCCACAGATGATGGCACTTGCAACTTGCATTGGATCAATTGGCTCAGAATTAATTTGTGTGAGATTCTGTAATGGGCATGTAAAACGACTCTACAAGATTTGATTTAAGTCAATCTTATTTATGAGCATAGAACATACGTGAATTTCATTATAAACTATATAAACCTAAGATATTCCTCTGAGAAAACCTAGAAAGAACATGCAAACTAGACTCAATTCAACTCTTATTCAATTTGACTTAAATTATATCATGTATTCGATTTGTCCCATATAAGCTAAATCTGACCAAGTCTTTCACTATCAATATTATAGTATAAGAATTTACCTTCCAACAATTTGACATTCCAGCATCGGTTCATTATTACATCAAGAGCATAGAACTAAACATGTCGATCAAAAACGGTTGTCAATCACGGAAATAGGAATAAGTAATTGAGATGAAATGGAATAAATTAGTTCTATTGGATTATTGAATTGAGATAAACTTACATTGAAATGATTGAAAGATTGAAAAGCGACGGACCTACCTTGTCTCGAGAGAAATCACAAAACTTACCAAAGTCTTCCAGTCGGCCAGTGAGCATCAGGTGGAATCCATCTTTTGCTCCCGTTGGAACCATCGGGACGATAGGGTCTCGGGTACGGCGCTACATCCCTTTCTCTCGCGAGATCATAACGTTCGACCCAAGCCAGAAATTTTGCAAATGGGACGAGACGTCCGCTGATCCCGATTCTGTCGTAGTATGGGTAGAACCGTTTGTTTCGATCACAATGTGCATATAGCGTTTCCTTGTCAGGACAGCCATAGTACATTGGTGAGCGACGGCGGACGTCTGGTGCCAGAGTTTCCTCAATCATGAGCTCAGGGAATTGGCGGATCGCAATAAAGCAATCAATTAGAGAGTTAGGGGGCGAGAGGGCATTTAGAGGGTAGTACAATGTGTTGGCAGCACCTTTACCGGGGTTATACCCTCTGAAGCCACCAAAGTGAAGAGTAGTGCAGATACGAAATCGACAGTTCTTCATTTCGTGTCCGCGTCTTGCACCATAGGATAACTCCCATCCAAAAGCAAGGCACATGATGTTACATATTGCGAACATGGCGCAGTCTGGTTTATCCGCTTCTTGCAACTCGCTTCGGCGTGTTCGGAGTTTCCAATCGCATGGATTAAACCTTTGACTAAGCGGTGGCTCGTCTCCAAGATATATTGTAAGCATAGCAAGGAAATTTTCAACACATTTAGCACCATCGCCGCGATTGAGACCGTCATCGCCGGCGCTACAGAGATAATCAATCGTCTTGGCTTCTGGAGAGATAGCACAGACAGCTACATGTCCATAATGACCGCGCTCTTCTACACCAGTCTGAATAAGGAAGAAAATGTAGCGCAACTGCCAAAATTCTTCTCGCGAAAATCTCTTGGTTAATTCCGCTGCAGCATGCTTTGGTCCTTGCTCCATGACTTCGTGGAAGTGAGTGGACCAATAGGCAAACATGGGAACAGTCCCAGGAAGATGTCTATTAGGTGTTTCTCTGCTTGGATCACTAGATGGGAGATTAGAATGCCAACGATTAGCGTAGTCGCAAATGAATTCTGTCATCGCATCTATACTTATCTTGAGTACTCCGACATCTGATCCCATTGAAAAGGACACATCGTAATCAGATAAATTTGTGCCGGTCCCAACATTTGATTCGGTCGATCGGGGTGTTCTTGCAACTATCTTCATGGCGGGAACAGGAATTTTAACAGCTCCCGGTATACTATTAGCATCACTAGCTTCACGATACTCTTGATACCTGGCCAAGCTACCCGACCATTGACGTCGACAATGATTGAAGAGCGTGTCTGGAACCGGATGGAACATCTTCGCTCTTCCTTGAAGTGAAATTGAATGCGTTGAAGTTGTTTTTGGGTCATGGGAAGGTGAATTGCGCGCGGGTAACTCATCGCCGGGACTCATGATAACTGAGGTCTGGGTTGTTAAGTTTGGTATTTCTGCGTGTGTGTGGTTAGATGTACCGAGATGAATGAATGATGTTCGAATCTACAGGCATTCTGTAAGGAGCTATATAGCCAGCTACAATGGCATTGTTCACCTGTTTTATGTTCGTGCTGTTCAAGTTCCATAATCAAACAACGAAAAATGAAAGGCGATGAGTGGTTGAAAATTAACAAAGAAGATACATAGATGGAGAACAACGAGATCTCATTCTGCTCTGTTATTGTTGTTGAGATATGTGAGCCAGCAAAAGACATAGCTTCCACTTTGCAAATTGAGCAGCTGCAACCAAAAGTCACACGATAGACTAGGAGATCGAAATGGAGCTCCAATGGATATGCCCGTGGTAAGAGCAATAGTGACATGTGGGAAAGACCTAAACTTGGTAATTACCGCTGTAATATCACATAACGATTGATTGCCACGCCATTTCTGTTGATGTACCGGTGTTCAATGTGAAGTCCCATAGCTTTTGAAATATATGTAGACTCGTGAAGCCGGTGCAAGGACTGATCACTCGATTCTGCCTTTGCTAAATACTATACTCGTTTTGCCCCGATCATGATCTCTGCATCGTGAGCCATGCCGAATATCAAACCTCTCTTTGTTTGATGGGGCGCGTTATAGATAGGTGAAAAACCATGCGAGACACACATTGCCAAGTAGCTACAGGTATTGACCTACTCTGTAGTTTGTCCCCTACAAATAATGGGTGCGATCCCGGAAGACGGAGTAACTATATTCCGCAATGCGCCAAACTCAATGAACCCTGAGGCACTAATGACATTGCGACCACGATTTCCATACCGATTTCCATACCAATAGCTTCATTCTGTACCAGCTCCAGAAACTCCCCCTTGTACACCGCACACCACACTCCCAACTCCCACCGAAATACTTTTGCCAATCGGCCCCAAACTATCATTATGGCGCCCAATATGTCTCTTTTCTCCGTCAATGCCATCATAATCCTCAATGCCGAAGATGGCTCGCGAGTATTCACCAAATACTACGCACCACCCCACCACAACTCTTCTTGTATGTGCTTCGTATATCCGTTTCTGATATTTTAACTTCTGACACACTCTCCAGCTCCAGCAGCACCATACCCCGATCAAAAATCGCAAAAAGCATTCGAGAAAGGTCTCCTAGAGAAGACCCAAAAGCAGAACGCTGATATCATCCTCTACGACAATCGCATTGTATTATATAAGAGCGAGAGCGATGTTATGATGTATGTAGTTGGAGGAGTGGATGAGAATGAGATTATGCTTTACAATGTTATTTTGGCTTTGAGGGATTCTTTGCATCTGCTATTCAAGTACGTCTTATCCCATTGGAATATGCCCTGGACCTATTCCCTCCTTCTTTCTCTCTATTGCTCAGCGCCACGAAGGGAAGCAAAGCTAACATTCCCCAGACAATCTGTAGACAAACGGACTATAATCGAGAACTACGACCTCCTTTCTCTAGCGGTCGATGAGATGGTCGACGATGGTATTATTCTCGAAACAGACCCCACGATTATCGTCCAAAGAGTCAGCAAGGCGCCCACGCAAGATGTGGCACAATTGAAGGGTATTGATTTGAGCGAGCAAGGCATGAACAATTTGGCACAATTCGGAAAGGCTAAGTTGGGAGATTGGTTGAGGCAGGGTCTGTGAAGGGCATGGAGAAAGAAGATCATGTCATTGCGGATGGGCAACATTACATTTGGTTGGGAGCCATAAAAGGAGTTTAGATTGTACTGGAGTTGGGGCATATCAAATTCCCAGGCATAGGAATAGTGAAATCATAATGGGACGCAGCTTGTTCTATGGAATTGTATCTAGATATAATGATTTTTGGCACTGATTCTTTGTCTTCTATCTTTCAATGACTGTGGCTGCTTTTCGAAGCCTATTCATGACTGCTGCCGCAATATCTCCCTCATCTTTGATGCCTTCCACAAAAATGACATCACATCCTTTTTGATCCAGCTCGCGCAGGGCTGAAAAGAGACCATGGGCAATGTCTTTGATTTCACTGCCCAGAGAAATTTTCAGACAGTTCGCCAAATGCCAGCCTGTCGTCTGATGACTCGGGTTTTTGATCCAAGGTTTTTGCTTTGTTGTGTAGAGCGCGAACTCGTTTGACTGCAAGTCCCCTTCTATGTCTATAGTCCCTTTGTCTTTGTCTTTGTCTATTTGAATATTATAGCCAGCAAAATCTTCACCCCCGGGTCGAAACCTCCAATTCAGAGTAGATATAATGCCAACTGTGGCTGGCTTATCGGAAGATGAAGACTTGCGCTCAGTATGTTCCGTCTCTTCAGCTTGTGCTGCTACAATTGAGAGCGCTTCGTCGCCGAAAAGAGGTTCAATGCTGCGCCCATTCTCGCACAATATAACCTTCGCCTTGGGGCTGTAATGTTTGTATTTCATTCCCGGTGCTCTGGGTGCCTTGTCTCCAATTTCACTTTGGTCTTTGTATCCTTTTACCACACCTTCCCAGCCAGGACATTCTCGAATCTCATCAATACTCACACCACCAGGCCTAAGAACAACCGGAGGATCGCACATGCCATCTACAACCGTACTTTCTACTCCGACTTGACACGCACCACCGTCGAGTATTATTTCGATTCTGCCATCAAGATCGTGATGCACATGTTGTGCTGTTGTGCAGGAAGGTTTCGTAGAGGCATTTGCAGATGGGGCAGCGAGTGGGACACCAGCGAGACGTATCAAAGAAAGCGCGAGAGGAGAGCTTGGCATGCGCGCGCCGAATGTTGGTAGACCTGCTGTTACTTCTGGTGCCAATTTGCTGGGGGACGGATTTGGTAAAAGGACAGTCAAGGGACCAGGCCAGAAGTGTTTAATTAGTGGTTTGTAGATCTCTGGGATCTCTGAAAAATCAGCATCGACGCTTTGGTTATCGGTCGAGGTCAAGAGACTGCGTAGCATGGTAAGATCGCAAACATGTATAATCAGTGGATTGTCTGATGGCCGCCCTTTAGCCTTGTATATCCCTTTTACAGCATCGCTTCGCGTCGCATCTGCACCCAATCCATAAACAGTTTCTGTTGGAAAGGCTACAGGTATGCTTTGTGTCTTGAGGTACTCTGCTGCTTCTGCGATAGATTGTAGTCCAGAGAGATCCTTGGGGAGCTCCCATTTCTCAAGGGTTTCCTGATTATTGAACTGTCCAACCTCAGACACATTGACTGGGAGAATGCGAGTTTTAACGGCGTTGCCGTTCACTTCAATAGAAGGCATTTTGATACTAATTTTGTGAAAGTTTGAGAGGAGATTTGTAGTGGTTCGTGGAATTCGAAAAGCCAGATTGAAAACGGTGACCTTTAACGTTGTATTCTACGGCTCCTCCTTTTGAATAAACCTTTGAAAAATCCTTGAGATGTCTTGAACATACTTCCTCTTCATTGAATCTTTTCAAAAACGGTGCAAATGCATTTGTCTTCTGAAGAAGAAGTTGTGGTGGGGCAATGACTCAAAATATTTCTCAAGGCTATCAATTTCTTTTTTTCATGTGCGCAGGGCTGATTCGAAGCTTGATGACGTAACCCAAGGCTAATGTACCCTTGAAAGTTTCAAAGACAACGACGGATGAGAGCACGTGCGCGTCAATGATCATTTTCATCGAACATCTATTGGAGGCGTGTGGAGAAACAGTACATTATCCTTATCATCATCAAAAGATGGACGGCATGAATGAACGGAACGGTGACTGTGATGCGGTTCCTAATTCAAGTATTGAGGCTTGAGCAATATATGCGCGTCGTGATAACCACCTCCTGGACCATGGATCCAGGAAAGATCACCACGACAATTGGGCATGGAATAAAGTTAGTTTGGCCAAGGGAGGAAAATTTATCACTTTCTCCAAAATCATTCGTGCGTGTGCACGTGAATTCTAGCAAGTGTTGGATTTCCGAGCATGACTTGTGGTTATTATGTTACGAAAGGACAGTCATATGATATTGAGACTCTGCTGGCCTGATATGGGGCTGTCTCCATTTTTTTCTCCTTTTGTGTCTTGATAGTTCACTTGATGGGAATTTCTGCAGGCCCGAGGCTTTTGATGTCATCAGTTTCATAATTTTACCTTTGACCGTTGACAAGAATAAGGTTTTTTAACTCCGATGTCAACTTATTTCATGTTCTTCAATGTGTGATTGAGATCAGTCGAATATCGAGAAGTTTCTCGGCATGCCAAAGTGTGGAGTTGGTAGCGTAGAATAAGCCTTTTAGCTGCAAGACGAGACTAGCAAGAAAACACCCTGTCTATTCATGGGAATCACCTGCAAATATCTTCACACCTTGTAATGGACTTTAGAATCGACATCACAGAAACGTTTCTGCTCTGAACTCTCTTTTAAATATATATAACCGATTTCAAATTCCCAAAAATCACTCTTTAGAAGCCGTTCAACTTTTGTGTTTCTAGCGTCTTGGTCGATTTCCCCCACACTTTCATTGAACTAGACAGTTTAGCCTGTGAGCTAAATTGACCATCTTTTTAGCAGCACACACTGGTCTAGATTCTCGCTATATAGAGATTGCAATATTTTTTCCACAGTTTTTTTCCTTCAATTTAGACCTATCTACCTGTTTACTTACATACCTACTTGCTATCTTCGACACAAAAGATATTTAGATCATCTACAAAAATAACAATGCCTTTTCAATTCCTCAAGTCACCGCTCAGCTACAAGAGACACACCTCGGCAATGGTTTGCAGAGACCAATCATTCAGTAAATCTGATGATACCCGTAAGTACCAAGTCTTCTTTTCAACTCAAGTCATTGTGATCATCTAGTTGTGTGAAACTCCTCTCGTTAATTTGGTTGATCCATGTGGGTGAGACCAACCGAATTGCATGAAAGGTTTTACATGATCCTCTGGCGCGGCACTTGAGTTGTACAATATAGACCGAAGTTAGCTGATGAAAGAAAGTGATAGTCACCGATGTCTACGAGGAAGACCTTTCCACCAAGGACCCAGACTGTATTAGAAAAATAACTTGGACAACAACCCCCAAGAACGACTACACAAATGCCGAGTGCCGCATTTGGATTGGAGCACAGCTTCGAGCCCATTACATTTTTCTTTCCCGATCCTCGGCCATATCCATTGCCAGCAACTTCGTCGGTTCGGGATACACAATGTTTGCAATGGAAAAAGAAGATTGGGTAGAAATGCTCGGAGTTCATGGTTATGTCATAAGATTCTTGATTCGAAGAATTTTGTGGAATGAGAGTACAGCCATGAAAGCGGGCTTTTCGGCGGCAGCCATGCATGAATTGAGGGGCGAATATAAGCCAGAGATGGCGTCCGAGGAGGATTTAAATTGGAGCGGGCTGTATTCAATCAAGGGGAATTCGAAATGATGTCATTACTTGTGAAGCAATTTGAATATGGGGACCTCTAGATATGGAGTTAATTTGATATGGGAATGATTGGATGTGGGAATACCCGGCTATGGAGTTATTTGGATCTGGATCTTATGGACTTGCAAACAGTTGTATATATAACAGAATTCTCACTTTAACACCAAGATTGGGCGCTATGAATACACAGTTTGGCTGAGCAACTACTATACCTTCGTGACCTCATATATGCAAGTTAGAATCAATTGACGCTATTCCAATTGGATCGTCAAGAATCTTAGGGTAGAAGTATACGCGGATTGACTTGTTAGTTAGATCAAGTTCCAACTGCCTTTCCTGCCCCCTGTCTCTCTGCATGCAATGTCTACAGTAATCTAAAAAGTAAACCTTCTTGTTCACCTTTCCTTGAGTGATGGTTATGCTCTTTTCATGATAGTGAGTGTTTGTAGGCTTGATAGGCCCAGTCTTATCATTACCATTCAGTAGAGATTCTGAGGTTGGTTGATGTGGTATTATCAAGGTTGATAGTGTTCAGCGTTTCCAGCGGCCCTGAATGTAGCCTGGGCTGCTAGAGGCCACGGCAGCTATATTATTCTGCAGAGTTTTAGATTGGTCGTACGTTTCGTGAAGAAGATCACCTTTGAGGCGAAGGAAAAGATGACTCTTAGCTTGATTAATGATTAGTTTGCTCCTTCCGCTTTCGCTTCTCGTTCTTTCCTCTAGAAAACCACCATGTCGTCTCTGATCGAATACTGCATCCCTCTACTATCTTGACTTTCGGAAATAAATCAGCACTCTATTCTATTATTATGAATCACGGCTACTTATTTCAAACTGTTTTAGAATCTCGCAGCTTTTGCAAATCTCATAGAATCGACACATCAGATCCGCAAAGCCATCACACTCACTCTATTTGACAATTCAAAATATATCGTATGTAACATCTTATTACTTCAGTTTTCATCACATAACACACTCTCAAGATGTGTTGAGAGCGTCAGATCTACGCAAAATCAGGTTGGATTTCTTCTTATAGTGTCTCTTTCCCCTTTTCTCAGTTAGCAAAAGCTTAAAACAATAAACTTATTACCACTGCAATGCAACTGAACAAATCACATACACCCAACTACAGCTTGGGGCAACAAAAGCTATTTCTCATCTTTATCATTCCGCGCAGGTCTACAATTTCCGGACAATCTTGTTGTTTAGTGTCATCACTAACATCATCACTTAATCATTCGACGCCTTTACATTTGGTGCATGGCCTACAAAGCCTTTCACTGAGATTTTTAAACCCGAAACATCAATCAATACAGCAGATTCGTCTTTGATTCTGCCTCATATATTGATCATACCCACCCAAAGAACCTTCTGCATTCGAAGTTTTTTTGATCGTTGTCAGATTGGGGGATCAAAACAAATTCTACTTCGACCCACGAGTGCAACCAGTCTAACAATTGTTGTATCTGCTATCTATTTTCTTCACAAGATGTCCGGAGTACAACATAAGATGGGTTCCTCTACATTGATACCCTATCCTAACTTAGATACAACCTCTATGTTTCTGATTGAACACGAGTCGAGGAGGTGTAGCCAATTATGGACGTTTTGGGAGAGCGGACTACTCCTTCTAGTTATAGACTGGTACCGCGGGGGAGACTCTGTTCCACCATATCCTCCTGCACTCTGGAAGGCAGCCGAACATCGAGTTTCAGTTCAGAGTGTCTTCCATGAATGGGCAATGTTTCTTAATGATAAGCCCAATGGATTGGAAACTTCAAAAATTCTCGCTGAAAATCAGGGATATACTGAACCTCAGATATTCAGGTGCTGGCGAAGGCTCAACGAAAGGCAATTTCGAAAACAGGCCATCGCTACGTTACTTCTAAAGATTTTACCACTCGTGGGGACACTGGAAGCCGAGTTCAACGTCAAACTATGTTATATAAAGCATGATAGACTACCAGGAAAACAGGATCAAATCAACAGGGAACATGTGAATGATGGAACCTGGGGACAATACGAAGTAGATTTTTCAATTGCAAACTTGAATGGGGCTTATGCTTTGAGAATCTGGCAAATATTAGTTGAGAAGAGGGAGGAGAGAGAGAGGCAATACGATTTAGCCGTACGACAAACGAGGCACGTTCTCGGACTTGGTTTACCAGTGGTCGATTTGTGGGACCCAAACCTACAACAAGTATTTGGATCAATGAGAAGGAACATGTAAACGAACAAAAACCGTATCGGCCAGCCCTTTGAGCTCTCCAAAGGGAATTTATTTTATCCGCCTACAATCTGAGGCAGTATCCCTCATTTGATCTCGAGCTTAACATGATGACAAAATAAGCAGAAGACAAGGGAGCGCATAACCGGACTTTCAGTTTCACATTATTTTCATTCAACGCATAAAACCTTTCACTTGGGCGATCTTACAGTTTTTCTCATTTTCATTCGCCAAAGAAGGGTTTTATTCTTCTGTACGTAACGCATTTGACTCTGTTCGCTTCTGGGACATTGACATTCTTTGCATCCATTGAGTGTTATTGGCGCTTGCCACTTTTCTCAATCTCTAGCTATCAAGAATAGATCGTTGATTTACCCAGATATGAGTTGATGAACTTCCATCATGCTGATTTTCATGCTCATGCATGCGAATTTGGTGAAACATGATGTGTGATTCAGGGAAATAAAATGGTAAGAACAAGTTCCGAAAACGAAGAAATGAAAACTGAAGTAGTATGATATATCTTCCAAGTATTGATATATTATCCATACGTGTTCACCATTTTGTTTTTAAGATACCTTAAACCCTGCCTTTGTACCCAAAATTTCAATTGGCCGTTTTTAGATGTAATCCAACTCAATCATTACGAAGCGCATGTCAAATCCCCAGTCTTCCTGTGCACTCAGCTTAATCTTTACATCAACTTTATACTTCCATCAAATCCCAGATTTGTTTATGCTCAAGCCAACAAATTGGACACGCGGTCATGCATCCAGATATCCCCAATTCCTCATCAGAGTCTCCAATCTACTGACCTTCATCGGCTTTGTATAGAAATCATCGATACCCGCCGCCTTCGCCATCTTCATGTCTGCGTCTGAATACGCGGCAGAGATTGCCACAATGCGAGTTGCCGGTAATGGGGTCGGGCTAATACTTTGTTGAAGTTTATCGAGTGATCGGATCATTCTTGTAGATTGATAGCCATCGCATATTGGCATACTGATATCTTTGGTTTGAAAGCTAAATTAGCGGATTGTGAATTATAGGTGTGCATGTGTGTTGGGGTGGGCGCGAAGAACAAAATTAAAGTCGAGAGAAGTGTTATCGACGTACCCATGAATACAAGATCAAAGCCGTTAGGCTGAAGGCGATATTTCTCGAACGCCACGGCTCCATTTTCCGCACACGTGATATCAAAATTCAATTTGCGGAAATACGCTCTAAGGAGGCGAAGATTTATAGCATTATCATCGACGCAAAGAATGGTTGGCTGGCTTGAATTTGATAGAGTTTTGGGAACGGAGAGTGATTTTTCAGTAAGTGCTTCCTCTGCTACGGTTCTGGTAACGGTTGTCCCAAGTTCTTTTCGAATATCAGCGGACGGAGAGGGCAAAGGACTGGTGTAGAAAATCTTATGATCGGCTACAGGAGACGATTTCGGTGATATTTGCTTTGGTGATAGACAGGTGCGTAATGTTTTCAACAACTTCCAGGGACCAAACGGTATCGTGAGAGTTTCAAGGGGTATACCAATAGCCGAGTTCTGTTGGGATGTATGGTTGTGACTTGGAACATATCGTACCACTATTATAAGCGAGGGCTTGGATACACCATCTTTCGTTAGCTCTGCAAGGAACAAGTCGATCTTTTCTTCAGTGACGAAAGCAATATCAGCAGCATCATCGTCAGGATCATGATTCATACCAAACCACTGGGTAAGATAGGCGTGCAGGGATTTCTTGAGATAACAAGATGAGCCAGATCGGAAACCGTGAGTTGAGAACTTGCAATATTTGAATTGCTTGAGCAAAGTTTTCAATTCTTCAACTTGAACCTTGAGAAGTGGATCTGAGGGGGCGATAGAAGTTAGATTAGATAATGCCCTTTTGAGGGGCAGTTTGACTGTAACAGTTGTTCCGTGGCCGATCTGACTTTGAACATCGATAGTTCCGTTATACATCCGCACAAGCGAATAAACGATGTGAAGTCCAAGTCCTTTTGCACAGAATATCAGCATATCAAAGTGTTTAAAGCAATAATCGAGTTCTTACCAGTGCCTGGTGCCAATGAGGACTCCTGAGAAAAGGCTATAAAGAGTTTGCTTTTCAAAAACTCACTAGAGATACCTTTGCCACTATCACTGACTCGAAGTACAATTAAATCATCACTGGCAATATTTGGTCTCTTCGATATCTTGGTGTTACCATTTTTGGGAGACTCAACGGCCAAAGAAATATCTATGAAGCCTGCCGATGTATACTTGAGACTATTACCCACTAAATTCATAATGATTCGCTGCATAGATCCCGGAGAGCAGAAGAAGTGCCATTCCCCAAATGCAACGTGCAAAGATACAGTGACAGAATTAGATTTGTACAGTGTTTGAATCTCTTGCGTTTCTATCGTTCCTGGAGGTTGCATTACTCGATATAGAAGCTGTTCTGAATTCGTTCTGTGGTGCATGTATGCAACTGCAACAATTGCCACTGAGTCTTCACACATTCTAGCAAGATCTAGGGACTGAGAAAGTAGATTGTCGCTCGTGGGACTTTCGCCGTTTATTTGCTGGGAATTGGAAGAAGTTCCGTTCGTATCTGGCGCTTTTACACCGACTTCTTTATGTTTCATTGAATTATTTAGCTACAAGTATTAGCTTTATGTGATAATAGAGCCGTCGATTCAGGGACCCCTCGACCATAGAATCAGAAGAAGAAACTGAGCTCATACCTTGGAATATTCAAGAACATCCATTAAAGTTTCTTGAAGAACTCGTCCGCATGTTTCAATTGTCGAGCAGAGTTCAAATTGACCATTGTCAAGACTCGTCTCGCTTAAAAGTTCTATTGGGGTTGTTAAAATATACACTGAGTACTACAGACAGAACATAAATACCAGCAGACCCAAGAATTCCGTGGAGTGGGCTTCTTAATTCCTGTTGGCGATAAAATCCGTCAGCTTTAATTAACAAGGATAGATGAGCCAACGACTGATTGTATAGGTAGCCGTCCTGGTTGAACTGCAGGGCATCCTAGCTAACGTGTAAATTCAACAGATATAGATCTGCGATTTCCGAGGCTCGCATCTGAAGGCTCGACCTTGAGAACCTTTTGCGAAGACACATTCTACTAACTAGACATATCTGTAACTGAATAGGATTGGGTTTCTTACATGTGATATGCTCGATATGAAGTCTCCTTTTTGACGATCGGCAGCCGCGATAGATATTCGATTATACTCAATAGAAACACTGTTCAGAAACCCGCGAACAAACGCCTTTTCAGTATCGGAGGTGAAGATCGCTATGTCCCGTAGGGATACTGCAAAGCATGCCACTATGGGTAATCCAGTTCCTGCCTCAGAGAGTGGGGCAAAAAGAACCTCTCGAGCATCAGGAAAGCACTGCCTCAGTATGCTGCGATCAGATTTCCTTACCCGATGATCTTGTGGATTAAGCTGCATAGCGAACATTTGTTTAGATGGTGGCGATTCATCGTCTTCTGAAGATTCAGAATCATAGCCATTGAACGTCCATACTTTACCTTTAGGATATCTTTTCGAAAGTCTTTGCAGGTCTTTTTCATTTGGCGCTCTGTAGAGGGTACAAGATAGCGTATCGCCATCCAATGACGAACAGTTTGATGTGGAAAAACTTCTCACTTTAGCAGAACCTGCTTCATTACTTCGCCTGTTAAGTGATGAAGACTGGGCAGATGTATTCAATAAATCGATATCGTTGTCATGCGAAATATAGGCGGGTGTTGTGGTAAAGTTATTCTTTGTGTCTGGTTCATCCAAAAAGGTGTTTTCAGGCAATCTAACATCTCCGTTTTGTCCATTTCCAGCACTGCTTGAAAAGCCAATACTCATATCAAAGAAAATTGTATAATCAACATCGAGAGATTCTCGCAGTAAATTGGCACCTCGTGAGAGTATTCGATCATGGGTCGCTGGGGCATCAGTCAATGCCAATTGATCTATAGATGTATCAGGTGAGATATCATGTAGCAAGTTTTCCCTGACTAGTGTGTGTGGAGTGCCCACTATGTTGTTTAGTGACTGCTCAGCGACTGTCGCTAAAGATGTGTCAATAACAACAAAATTACTTGTTAAATTATTATTAACCATTTTCGCTCCATTTGAGTGAGAGCCATTGGAGTCTTGGCACTTGAAGGCCATTTCTGTCGACAATTGCCGTGGGATTCTACTTTGACCCTCAACTAGAGCAGCCAATCCTTTAGACATTACATCGTTCCGCCGCAACTGCACACTCTCCCGTTTCATTTCAAGGTATTCCATGACGTTTTTTGCCATTAGTCCCAGGAAATCGACCTCCGCCCTGGTGGCTGGCTTGCGTGGCCTTGGATCGATGACAAAGACACTTCCAATTGGTATTCCGGTATTACTGATCAAAGGAGTTCCTGCATAATATCGAAAATTGGGTCCGCCTGCAACATAAGGCAGATTACAAAACCTGGGATCGGCCGATAAATCCGGAACACTGAAACAGGCATAATGATTTGGTTCAGGGATAACTTCTATTGTGTACTAGTTACAAGGCATTAGTGGTGAGCGATGGGTGGTCTTAAAAACTCACCGCACATAGAGCTTGACTGCGAATAGTTCTTGAAAACGTAGCTTTTGTCAGCTAAGATCCCGAAAGTCTTGTTACTGTAAGAGATCTTACCCTCCACAACCCATCCATAAATCGTCACCTGGATCATGTTTTGAAGAGTCAGACAAATCCAGTGTTTTTGTTGCTTCCGCGAGAAAGTACTGTAGAGGTGTGAGTATGCTGCAAACGAGGTATCGATAGGAATCACAAATACTTGTGCATTATCATCAACAACAGATACCATCGCTCTTGAGGCACCAAGACGCCACGTGATCAATTGCATCAACGCAGTGAGTGTGCTATTGGGGCTGCTAGCCTTTTCTACGGACCGAACTGTCTCGGGACTCTCGGCCGGTACGCTTTCGCCAGCGATGGGCGGATCATCGGGAGATCTTTTGTAGTAGCGGCGAACCTCGCGAATTCTTTTGCGTTCTGAGGATGACAACATGATGAACTAGGTCTCATCAGGGGGACGAGATCAGTACACGTAAGCTTGAAAATATGGGAATGGATATATTATTATAATAGTATTTCAGTCTATCATCGGATATTGGAATTGATAGTATCTGGGGCAGACACACGGCTTCTACGCCAATATTTCCGATCTGTGTTGATGGACTCAACGATAACGTCACACTGGTACAAGGACGCACGAATGAATCTGTTATCGGTAATTGACCGAGAACACGATAGTGAAGGTATCCAGGGTGAACAAGTGGGGGTTTATGTTGAGGGTAGGCAATATGATGCTTGAAAACTCATGAAAATATTCGGATTGAGGCTTTTAGACACGGAGGCGTGATAGCGAAGTGATGTTTTCGGAGTTGCGTAGCGAAGTTTTGCAAAACAGAATGTATGACAAACTGACGTATTCTAATCACTAAGACCGATTTGGAGGCTGAATGCAGTGATTGAGATTAACCTCCTATTCCCATCAAAGGATATGTGGATAGATCGGTGAACAATGAGATGAATATATATTAGAAATGTCAATGAGCGTAGTCGTTGTTAAGAATGATTCGCAAAGGGTTACCATCCACCAAATCCTGTTTAAATGAATCTCGGTAATGAGCCTAGAAAATGGATAAAATTTGGAGCTGGGTGGATATACTGCTTGTCACTGGACAGTTGAGAGCTTGGGGTAAAGATTTACGAATGAATCCTTGTCGCAAGCAACAGGGCTGGTATTTGCTTTTGCTCAATCCGTCTCGCGATGCACAGATATCTTTGAACGCCTTCGACTCTAGGATTTTGTGAACTTCGCAAACTCGAGTGAACATGGATGGCCAAAAGGAAGTAAAAGAGCATGCCAATGATACGGCACGAAAGTTTTCACCCGTATCCCGTTTGATGCATAAGATATGTATGATTATGCCTCACCTTACTGCATTCGAAGTTTCCATGGCTTGGAGAGCTGAGCTCGACATTCAGCTGATCATACACCCAGATATGTAGTTGAGAGATCTTATACTCAAGTATATGGTTGAGACCGGCCAGCAAATTAGCGTGGAAGAGAGGTAGGTAGAGGTACCAATGGGGTCCAGGTCAAAAGTCCTCTTCTCGTGTTCCTCTTCGAGAGTGTACATGACACGATACTAAGTAGAACCTGCGGCTTGTTTGCACGATAGAAAATATGATAACGTGAAGCTAGCTTGTGTTTCGTCATCTTGTTCGCACTTAATATTGAATTCTGCTCGGAGTATTAGCTCCTATCGGATCTTGTGTGTACATTCGTGCGGAAGTCACAGTTCCGAGTCATGATACCCCGTCACAGTAAGGTTCTCGGGCGATGGAGAAAGAAAAAGGAATTAGAATGCTGCCTTTGATTGAAGCTTCTCGTCCAAAATTACGGTAAAAACAGTATAGCAATTTTCTGTATGCAGCTGGGGAAGCTTTATATTGATATCGAAAGGTTTCCCCGATAAGGCACATTTGACTGATGACGCTAGTCTACATCAAGTAAGGCCCGGCAAAACGAGCAGTTACCGCCCGCTGACGCGAAACTCAAGCTGCCTAGTAAGCTACTATTATTCAGTACCTAGTAACTGGGTATACAACATCAACATCAAAGTCATCAGCGACGTCAACCCCATAACTCTACGCTCGCGCCGAACTTTGTGAACCTCAAAACACGACTTGATCTTTGAAAATGGATTCTCTAGTATCGCAATACAGTACACCTGCTTACGAGCAGGAAGCTCCTCAAGAAGACCAGATGGAGTTATACCAACCAGCTCCTGGCTTGTCTTTGAAATTCGCCATGCCTCCTGTCGCACATGTACGTTAGCCTCACGATCATCTATCCCTAGACTTGAAGTTCAGTTTGCTATAAAATATTGATGTGCAGAATGCTAATCAATCTATCTCTAGCCATCCGCTTGGCTCCGCGCAGCTACCGATGACCATGCGAACCCAAACTGTCCCATTAAGATCGCACACGGTACCACAACTTTAGCATTCAGATTCCAAGGTGGAATCATTGTAGCAACAGATTCAAGAGCAACGGCAGGGAACTGGATCGCAAGTCAGACTGTTAAGAAGGTTATTGAAATTAATAACTGCTTATTGGGCACAATGGCTGGTGGTGCTGCTGTAAGTTATCAAATTCATCACTGAACTGATGGTTTCCCTGGTCATGACTGAGTTTTTGAAACCTAGGATTGTCAATATTGGCTCGCATATCTTGGTATGCAATGCAGACTTCACGAACTTCGTCACAAACGCCGAATTTCCGTCGCAGCTGCTTCTAAGATTCTTGCAAACCTCGTTTATAGATACAAGGGTATGGGATTGTCCATGGGAACTATGTGTGCTGGTGTTACCAAGGAAGAAGGGCCCGCACTTTACTATATCGATTCCGACGGAACAAGATTGAGTGGAAACCTCTTTTGCGTTGGATCCGGTCAAACCTTCGCATATGGTGTTTTGGATGCCGAATACTCATACGATTTGAGCGAGGAAGCAGCCTTGGAGTTGGGAAGAAGAAGTATTTTGGCCGCTACACACAGGGACGCCTATTCTGGAGGTTTCATCAATTTATACCATGTTAAGGAAGACGGATGGGTCAAGCACGGATTCAATGATACCAACCCAATATTCTGGAAGACTAAGTTGGAGAAGGGTGAATTTTCTAATGTTACTAGCGAGCTGGTTTAAGATGGCGGCATGATTTAATGAGCGAAGGAAAGATTTCTTTAAAATGTGTCATTAGCATGGACGCAGGAGCATGGCTGGCCTGAGGCTGTGTATACTATTGCTTCACTCACGAGCTTTATCACCTATGAAGATAATGTCAAGAAGCAAAGAATCTACCTAATCACACCGTGAAAATGAACAGTGTTTGCCAATCGTGGGATGTGCTGCTTAAAAGGCAAGTGCCATATTCAAAACTGCAGAATCATCATCAATTGCATTATATCTAAGAGAGCTCCAGTCGCACTTCATGTAATGGAGGATTTTAACATCATTCAATGAAAAAGAAACATAATTATTCAATTTAAATTACAAGGTATATAAGACCCAAGAAAACCCAGCCAACAACAGCGAGGGGACACAGCCTCTATTGTTTCAAAGAAGTACCGATCATTGCTGCACCGAGCATGAACATTTCGTCGTCAAATCGCTTTGTGCTCATTTCCCAAGAGCTTTTAGCGACGTTGCGCCTTTTGGATAACCCCCACGGGTCTTCCTTAACGTCGTATCGAATTTCCCCTCCACCTCTTTCGACAAGTTCGAAGAAGGCACTGCTCAGGATCCTACGATCCTTGGCAGAGTTGTTGCATTTCCTTTTTGAAGCTCTCTGTTCTACAGCGTTGTCCTGCTGTTTTTTTGAGGTGATGTCACCTTCATTATCGCGGCTTCTCTTGGCTGTGGGCTTTGTCACAGAGGTAGGTGAGGCTTTCTTGTGTTGCACGGCATGGACATGATCGACGTTATGAAGGCGCCTTCTGTCTGTTTTTTTGTCATCCCGGCCTCTCTTTGCATTGCACTGCTCTTTTTTCTGTAGGCTGTGGCCTCGCTCTTCTCTCATATCGCCGTCTTCTTTTGAGTTGCCCGATTTGAAGTAATTCGGATCGCCTGGGTGAGTCTCGGCGGGTGACTAAGTACTGGTTAGATGGAATTATCAAGAACACGAGCCGAGACAAGTAGGAGGAGGGCGATGTATCATAAGAAATGTGTGAAACTTTGATTTGTGGATAGGCGAGAAACAATGTATGGTCCAAAAAAGGAGATTGCTTACCCAATCCATGGTGATGTTCATTGAATCCAACATCTTGATTCGCTATTCCACGGTAGCTATCCAAGTATATAGAGGTGATGAAATTAATTCGGTGGTATGGTTAATGAATGAGGTTGACGACCGTATTGAAAGCTTTGATCTGTCTTGGAGAAAGTACGGTAATTGCGAATGTATCGATTGCTGTCAACGTAATTTCCGTCTGAGGAAATTTCTACAATGAAGGAATAGAAGTATTTAAGTAAAATCCATGGAAAATGGCCAGTTCAGAAAGAAATCCCTAGGGTGGTATTGTGACGAAATAGCTTCTACATTAGCGTAGCCACGAAAGAGTTTTAGTTAGCTTCTAGACTGGTGCTAAGCGATCTAGTGTATCGTCGCCCATGCTTATTCTATCAAAATTCATTGACTAATCCTGTTTCGTTAAGAATTTTGATTGACTGACGTGGAGTGGATGATGTGCATGTGCTAGCTAATGATTTTACTAGTATTCTAGGATTGTGAAAGTCAGGGTCGCACATCATGGGATCTTCACTGCGTGTGAAGGTGCGATTTTGTAAATGAGAATTGTTATAGCTTATAACCTAGACTGGAATCAAAATATGGGAAGATGTTATAGAGTAATACATGCTGGCTTCTTCATGAACCTGTACTCTATGAAATCTCTAAACTAATATGGAAACTTAAAAGCAGAATTAATCTTCCAGACTCAGTAATAGACCATATCAAAGGTATGCCTCTACTGATTACAAATCGTATTTCTGATCCCAGAGACCTCACTCTTCTTCTCTCCAACTTTGTGTGAGCAAATATTGCCTCCTTGCATCTCCATATTTCAACTGTGTAAACATAATCAACTTCAATATTTTGTGCAAAGTAGTTGAGGCATGTTTCCATCTTTCAGACAATCTCGCTAGGAGATTTGAGACAGTAAGTTCAATTGAACCAAAGATCTTCATTCTTGATCATGCGATATAGTACAGCATTTAGATTGACCTACAGACACTTCTATTCCTGTATGAACTTCTATTCGAAAATTTCATGATATGACGAAATCAGCTCCCTATGAAATTTATCAGTTAATTAAAAACATTTAGAAAAGAACTTTACAACTACCAGTACCATACCGATGTTACGTAATATACCACCGCTGCATGCAAGTCATGCCAAAGTATTGGAGTGAAAAATTCATACAATAAAGTCAAGTGAAGGAGAGTTGGAGCACCCGCGCATAACATCATAGATTCACTCAATAACTCTGATAATGCATCCTAACTGATTCTTTTCGCAGTATCTTTTTTTGGCTGTAATGAAGATTTGGATGACACAAGTGATGATAGTGTATAGGGAACGTAGGCGATTTATTTTCAGACTCTTATGGAACTGGTGTCACAGGAATTAAACTTGGAGTATTTCACGCTCAAGATTGGCGGCCCAAGGAGCTCCATTGTTGCCCTTGCTGCAGAAGACGGTCCACTGAAGGTCTCGATCGAGACTCGAGCGCTGAAAGTGGCCAAGTAATTTCGAGTTGGGATTAATTCGCTTATTAAGGAAGGATATAACGAGAAAGAACATGAGAGAAGATATGCCGAGTTTAGGGTTCAATAGGAGCAAAAATTTAGAGCAGCACTCCTGCCCGATGTTCTGCATTTTCAAAGGCCAGAGACGGACCGGAATCATTACCTTGCGTCTCGAGTAAAAGAATAAGATTTTTATCCTGCGTTTGATTTGTGGCTGGGAAAGGATGAGATGATTGGGCTGATTATGCGGCACAAGCTGATGGGAGTGCGTTCCATTTTATGAAATGGGGTTACTCTGTACTCCAAACTCAAACTTTCTGAAAGGAGACAAAGATCTGAGTTAGTATTAGCTTTTTACAAGTATGATTCCCTCCGTAGGGGAACGAATGATTACGTATGAATTTACATCTTATCAAACCGTCTATAAAAGTTAAATCAATCGAACCACTATGCTTGTATGAGCCTGGTGATTATTTTTACCTAAAACATATGGTATGATATGATATAGCTAGGTAGTATCCCTAAATGATCGATGGAATCTATGATTGTCTTAAATACTCTTCTCAATGGCATTGCGATATCGCGAAAGTTGCTGTCTCGACTCTCGGGCGTATCGCTTTATGTGCGTCTATATATTGATGAGAATGGTATCAATTGTAGTGAAAAGTCGATATCTACTTTGTACCTGGAGTTTTCGCCGAAAAAGTAAAAGTATATTAGGGAATAACTCCTTCCCCGGTCGATCCATCTAAGTTTTAAACAACGTCATCTATGTTGCGAATATCATATTAAATAAAAATTAGCGTGATGGGTGACTCGAGAAAAATAAGTGAATCTCGTTTTGTAATATTCACAGAGTTCGTATCATGGAATCTAACAACCTATTCATTGATGGTAAGTTCAAAAAAATTCCTCCTTGAATCGTCTACGAGTTCGACGCAACGTGAATAGAAAATGTCATCATCTATTGCCCCCCCCCCCCCCCCCATGCTCATCTCTATTTATATTGAACCAATGAAGTTATAACGCATAGAGTTTTGACCCCCGAGATGTGCTTTTCCATGTCGAAGGAAACAAGAAACGAAAAGAATAACGGAAAAACGACAGTGTTTTTCTTTGCACAGTATTCTCTATGCTATAAGCATGCAACGAAAGAACCTCCCAAATGCACACAATCGAAGCCCTCCGAATAAATCCCAACCCTCCCTATGCATATTAAGCGATAGCGCTAACACCACGATCCCTAAAAATTCTCATCCGACTCCACCACATTCCCATAAGCTAATCAAAGCTACATTGACATATAAGACATCAGGTACAGCGTGAGAACTGATCTTTTAGAGCATCATTAGAAAGAAATGCTTCGAAGGGCCAACTCGAAAGATACGCTCACTTGAATTTTTCTTCAAATGTTTGTGCCTAATGATATAACACAATGATATCAAAGAATTCGAGAGTAATGATACATATGTTCGCTGGCTAATTTCTTCTGCGCCATAGACATGTAGTATCTGAATCAGATCATGACATGTACGAGTTGAGGTCAAGGTGAGAGGAGGCGAAAGTCGGCGGGTTTGAACGAGGAATCATTAATCCATAACGCCTTAGGAGAGGATTTTAAGAGGGTAGGTTCAGAAGCAACAAATATATGAACTAGAATGACTGCCATACTAATGGTCACTGTAGGTTTTTGTCATCATCTTCTGAGTTCATTATTTGCAGTTCTTATCTATTTCCGGCTAAGAAACATCCTTGGACTATATTCCTGGTCCCAAATGGCTCCTTTCCTTGGAATTGATCATGGGAACAGGCGCGACGGAGTTGGAAGATGGCCTGGGTTCCAATATTGGGGCAGTTATGTCCTCAGTGGATGAGACTCTAGAAAAGAGTACGGCATTCGAAGCTTCCAGAAGTAAAGTTATGATAGTCCCATAGCATGCAGCACAAAAGAAAAAGAAAATAAATGCTGCATATAGAAACGTGCATCCAGGGAATGTATCGAGGCAACGTATGTATAGATTCATTAAATGTGGATCCATTTGCGGAATGATTTCTACCGCCTTGGAATTCAATCGGAAAACGTATACATCTCAGAAAATCTATAGCCCTTGGTACTTTAGGCTGAAATCGGCAGTAGAGAATCTGGAAAAATTGATATTGTAAGGTCTGGTACCCTTTTGCTGTATGGAAGCGGATTGTTCATTAAGTATGGTCGAGAAATTCCGACCCGCTTGTTGAATAGTGTCCCATCAGAGAATGATCTGAAGCGTCCAGAGAGTTTGTAAAATTGTCCTGGGAGCGGAACCTCAATTCATCCAGAAACTCCATGGATTCGCGACTATCTTCTTGAAAGTGGGACAAAAGTCTGGCGCCTACCAATCTTGCGGTTGCATTACCTTCATCTAAATCTATGTCGCTGGGCGTTGTGCATATGCTTGAAGTAGGACGACCCATGAATGCAAGCTCGTGATCCATTGCAGAGTTCGATAAAAGTTTCAGGGGTTCTTTTTGAATAAGGCCAAAGCTTGAAGCTTGGTCATGGCCTTCCTCGACATCCCAGGTAGAGTTGTGGATATAATGGTCATGTTTTGGTAAATCCAACTTGACTCCTTGGAGGACTTCTTGAACAAGCGATACCGTCGCTGGGCAAGAGTAAACGGTGATCAAAAGCCACATGGAAAAGGCAAATGGTATCCAAGGCATAATTTCTAATAGCGATACGCGACTTGTGAACACTATCATCACCAAGAACAAGCTGGCTGTCGGCAATACGACAGGGCCAAACCTATCAAGAGAAAGTCAGAAAACGATTTTGTATTGGGAGGTCCCTCTACGGAGTACTTTTTAACCTCTTCAGGATGTGTCCGAATGACAGCTATCATAAGAGCAACAGTGCAAATAATATTGCTAGAGCCGAGTTAGTCTATGGACAATTGATAAAAAATTAGATTCACTTACATAAACCAAGCAAAGAGAGAGGATTCATAAAGAATGGGAGAAGCTATTGAGAGGAACATCATAGTGTACAAGTACATGGCTTTAAGCTTCTCAGCCTTTTCATCTTTATTTATATCTCTTCGGACGGGGTTGCGCTCTTGCGTCGGTGCGACAGACGGATTGAATCTTGTAGCCATGATCCCCTTGATGTCGTTCGAAGTATGTAGTAAATAAGAAAAACACAATAATGTGAATCAGGTTGAGATTCTCATATACAGTTGAGATCGAAAATTGGACAATAAGAAAGAGCAAGGAGATAGAGTGGATCTGGAGAAGCTTTTATTTCCCCGCGAAATCACAATACTTAACCATAGACATAACGTCTCAGAGTGGGGGTAGGCTGAGTTCAGGCATGGATGCATCTAAACTAGAGATTTTGTTCGGTGAGAAGGAACTGAAATTGAATGTTTGTCTTGTTTCGCAAATCAGCCTCGCTTATAGATAATCGTGCATATTCGTGATGATAGGCTGACGATCAAGATTCGGTGAACAGTTTTGGATGACTGCAGGTTAGGCATCAGCCTTGCTGAATGCCTACAGCAGCCCCCGGAGCCCAACTGCTTGGAATCAGGATATCTCGTATGGTTGACAAATGTTAACACACTCCAGCTGCAGGCATTTCGGTCAGCGTATTCGTCGAACACACCAGGACTAGGATGCTTCTACAAGGCTTCTGATTCGATGGTTTCAGAAATCCTCCGCCCGATGGGCGCCAACTTCTTTATTAAGGCTACGACCCGGTCACAGTCACATTTGTACTCAGGTATTGCTTTCAAGTAGATAAAGATGTTCAAAATCAGTCGTCCTTGAAAAGAAAAGCTGTAAGCATTTCAACTCAGGACAATTCCTGATATCATGGCTATGAATGACACCGAAAGCGAAAGTTCCTATCACTTATTCAAATGCCGTCCTGAAGCATACGGTGCGTTGAGAATACGTCAAATAGACGTACAATCACTCTCTGCATATGTTTCTGGACGTTCCCTAGTAAGCGACCTAGGAGTGATCTTCGAACCATTGCTTGCAATGGTAGCCGCAACAGTCACTACAAGATATACTCTTTATTATGAGCAAAGACGAGTTCGCACCCCCAAATCTAGATCTAGATCTAGGTCACGGCTAATATCCAACCGCAGATGATCTCAAATACTAAACATATGGGCTACACCTTCAGTTCGGGAAATCGTAGTCTAATTCTGGATCCGTATGCATTATTGTTACTCGCGTCGTGCCTTCTTTTGGGTTGTTCGATTTCTTCGTTCACGCATCGACGCCAGGGGCGCGACAAGTGCCAGTCGCTTATTCTTGTACTCGCCATTCTTACGGCCACTACCATAGGTCTCGGATTAGGAATAAACGCCAATCTCATAATGTTAGCATTTGTTCCTTGGGCCCTGATTATCGCTATGGTATTCAGCGTTTTCGTTCATTCGACCATCAGTCATCATCGTAGACCCCGAAACTGTCCCGGAGCGTTCCTCCTCGAAAGAATCGAAAAAGATGTGATGGCTTCAAGGCTAGAAGAGATCCACGGCTGCTAAGGTCACCGCACTTGAGTGGGTGCTCCTATGTAGCAAGCGCAAACTTGAAGGTGGTATTATTGACATGGCATTTTATAGATAGGATTCAGAATCTTGAGTCGGTACAAGATTAAGTACTCAGTCTGATTGAATCACACAAAAAGGGGCAGATAGTGGTTATCTAAAAGTAGCCTATACTTTTCGAACAAAACCATGCGAGTATTGGAGCACCATCCTTCATAACATCGCCTCATGTTTGTCTCATCGAGCAGTTAATCGCCAATCATTATTTGATTTCGATGCGCTGTCGTGGATCCGTTTTACACCATATGTTTGATACAAGAGGATCAATACCATGTAAAAGTTGGCTTGGTGGATAATATCAGTGGAAGGTCTAAGCACATGGATGACTAGCGCTTTCATACTCATACTGTAAAGATATCGAGGTATCTCACGGTGAAGAAGCTAGAGCTGGAAGATCTATGATCAAATGCAGAGCTCGGGAATGGATTGTTGAGGTAGACTGTTGCTTGGCGATTAGCTGTTAATTGTTGAAGCCGTGAGCTTTGTATACTTCCAATTCATTGCTGTTACTTGAAGGGATGAGCCACCAAGAACTTTCTCTTTCCATGTTGTTACATGCTCGGAATATGGAAGGTCCGATTATCGTAAGGAATACAGGAATTTCTTAAGTGTCGACAAATTTTCAGAGAATACCCACATCTGGAGGTCGTTATACATGCAAACTTCAGCAAGAAGCAAGTGTTAGAAGTAGCCCAACCTGAAAAGCAGATGAACAGTAGCCAAGGCGAGTAGTTGTGTGAGATTTCCTGACCCTAGGTACATTAGTCGAGAATCACCAGAGGCTTGGAGGCTCTAGCTGACTGATGCTGGAATTAGTGGCGCAAGGGGAAAATGGAAGCGAAAGGGTTGTTAGGTCTGAGGAGGAGTCATAGAGACGAGGAGGCCAGATAGGATTGAGAAAAATACGAGATCTTAGAGAGAGAAAAAACATCATGAAAGGCTAAAATTAACTTCATGTAAAGATATAGAAGCAAAGAATGGATTTTCTAAAAACCGGGGTGTGTGGAATCATACCTAGGTACACCAAAAAAGACCTAGAAAAGATACAATCGTCCGATCAATGCACACCACTGGGTATGAGAAAATAAGTCAAGGAGAGTTTCTGCACATGAGATCAATGAGCCTTCGAGGTTTAGAAAATATTTTATTGTGTCATATTGACCTGAACTTCCTTTTAAATTGATCGTTGGTAACAGCTTGATAAAGCTTTGTGGATGGTGGAGACTGTTGAATTGATGTTGCAAGGCCAGAGGAAATGGCGCATCATGATATTCTATAAATGACGGGGTCCAACTGTGATTGATGCAAGATCCTGGAAAGGGAAAGATCCAAAGCGGGAAAATCGTGTCGCCAAACAATCTTGGGTTCTTGACATTGCGCCGGCAGGTCTTTTACACACAGAAATTCGGGAAAGGGACACAGTACGCTTCCAATGTTAGGACAAAGATAACAGAAGAACTTGTGAGTGGAATAGGTGCTTACAGAAGCAACCAAACGCTTGAGGGTATATTATAGTTCGATTTATCACTCCGAAGCAATCTTCATTTTCTCTAACGTTTCTTCCGTGCTTGACCCAACGGTAACTTTTTGGGCATCTTTTCCTTCGACGTGTCCATCTGGCTGTGCAACGACATTTTTCCTGGCTGCTAATGCCGCGGCTTTTCTTGCTGGATCAATTTCCTTTTTCGCCTTCTTGACCTTGACTGGACCTGGTACAGAGTTAGCTCAAGTATCTATACGAGGAAGGGTGCAAAAAACCTTGTTCTGAAGGGTAAGCTTGTACTTCAATTGCTTGCCATTCTGGTGATGTTTCAAATTCCTCTCTAATTGGTTTTAAAATGTCGTTAAGGTGGGCAGTGAGACTTTGTTTAATGAGTTGAGGGGTGAGCTGTGGTTTAAATCAGTGACTGGTCAACAAGAACTATGCCTAAAAGTCTACTCACAATATCTGCTATGTAATCTTCCTTCAATTTCTCCACAGACTCGTAGATCAATGGCTCCTGATCTCTTCTCTCAACAACAAATCTTGAAGTACCGCCATTCTTTAGAGCGAGAGCGCGGAAAATAACATGCTCGACAAAAGCGATGACACCATTGCCTTCAACTTCCTTTGGCGTGCATTTGGCCTTCTTTAATTTCTTCTCGACAGCCTCTGGTCCATCGATCAGGTCGATCTTCGAGTCCGCATCACTGGAGCTCATCTTCGCAGCCTCTCCTAGACCAGGAACCATTGTGTTCATTAAATGTGCTCTGACTTTGTAATTAATCTTTGGCAGATTTTCTTTTGCAAATGTGAAGATTTTCCTTTGGTCAACACCACCGAATTGTGCATCAACATCGAGATATTGTTCGTCCAGAGCCTGCATGAGAGGGTAAATTAAACCACCAAGTGTTGGATCATCTGTTTGTTTGACGACTTCGGCCCCAGCCTTTTGGGCAACGTTAATTCTGGTGATACCTTCCAACTTAAATCGGTCCATTGTATATTCCTTGTCAAGTTGGTAAGAGCTTCCTAGCACAAACTCCAAACGACTCAAATCAACACCAACCGCTCTCAAAGCTGATTTGATTACTCGTTCGTAGTACTTGGCGCGGTATTCGACGAGTTCGAGAGGTGCTTTCATGTTGTCGAGGTAACCGTGAATATCTGCGAGAAGAACCTTAACATTACAGCCCGCCCTCAGTAACTCTGCTATCTTGATCATTGGTACAAAGTATCCACAGTGAGGTCTGCCAGTCGTTGCAGTTCCCCAGTAAACCTTGAGAGGACGCTTCTCCTTGAGAATGACATTATCGATAATATCTCCATCGAGAATCTCGGCAAGGTTTGCCTTGATCAGGGCAATTGATTCCTCTGGACTCATATTGGAAGCCATCTTGTGATGTTGTTGAAAGTAAATAGACGCGAAACTCAAGAAGGGGATACTTTGACTCATCTTCGGCGGGGGATAATTTTGGCGGGGTACCGACAATATCACGTGCGTGCATTATATAAGCTAGACTGCCTCGAATGGAGCTGGCTTCGTAGAACACAGAAGACTACAAGGAAAGCTGGCACCTCATCCATGAAGCTCTTCCAGGATCTTTTCTTCACCATGCACTTTAGATTATTTCTCAGCCAGGTCCGGTTGTAGTTATATCCAATTAGTTGCCAATGTGTCAGGGCTTGTAGCACGATTTTCTTCTCCATGCTTCCTCCCATTATTTTATGCCTTCTAGAATGGCGTTATCCACCACACAGTCTTTCGTAACCGTGATCCAATCCGATCTTGTCCATGGGCGAAGCACTTGGAAATCATACTCTATCCTACCGGGAAAATGACGAAACATTTCAGCAATCGTATCCGTTAGTTTTTGTACTTAATTGCAAGTGACCTCGATGCTCTACCACCATCAAGCAAAAATCCAATAAGCATCCAGAGGAGAATGTGGAAGAGACATACTTGACCGTAATTATAGACTTAGACTGAACATTCAAGGGGAGGGGGCGCCTGGACAATGAGTGAGTTCGAAGCGAAGTGGAATCAGAGCTGGGCATTCACAGCTGGATTACATTGCAGTCTTGGAAGAAGAAAACCCCATGGATGTATGAACATAAATCTAACAGTATGCTAGTGATATCACAGAAACACGCATGGAAAAAAGAAAGTAGATTCATGGAAATACCTGATGTCTCAAAAAATGACGGTCTCGATCAAGTGGCATTACAGCCTGAATTTGATAAATTCTGGCTGCAGAATAGAACGAAATATCGATTAAGGATTTTGTACAAGGTCACCAGTGCTTTTGCTTTCGTCAAATCCGAAACAATCCTATAGCCTCAGTCGGCTCCTCTATTTTCCTTTCTTGACCCAGTCCTCTACCTTTTCTCTTCCTTCAGTAACCTTTCCATCCACTATTGAAATTGCCTGCTTTGAATGCACTCGTGCCATTCTCCATGCGTTCTCTACGCTTTCCCTTGTCCTGATATGTGTATCCGCAATCACGGGGAACCTTCGCTCATATTCCCATGCCAAATTGGCAACATTTCTCATCGTTACTGGAAGAACAGCCCATCCTGCTCCGATTCCGACTGCGAATGGCACAGCAGCTCTCAGTACGATGTTTCTGTTTCGTGATATGATTGAGCCAGTCATGGCAGCAACCAAAACATAGATAGATCCAGGCATTAACTTCTCCCCAGATTGTTGGGATGGTGCAAGTGAAGCAATCGTGGATGTGAAACTGGATTCGAGGTTGAGAGCAGAGTCCATCATGGAGTTCAATTTGTTTTCGGCAGCGACGACATGTGCATAGAGAAATAGTCGACTCTTTCCTATTTGCACAGCGAGCCTGTCGGTAGGAGTTGGGCCAGTATGTTTCCTTGATATTTCCTCCAAAGCGGGGCTTGGAGATTTGGATGATGGGAGAGTTGGAGCGGATGTGGGAGGGAGCTCCTCGAACTCATCATAGATGGGTTTTCTTCCCTAGAATTATGCGAAGGTTAGTGATAGAAATATGAGTGGGTTCAAACACTGCTGCGTACATCTGGTGCTTCAGCATGTAATGGTCTCTGAGGATAGAGAGCCATTCCGATTAAGGCCGCGCCAGTTGCTACAGGCGCAATGCGCTTTGAATTGTTAGCTGAGTATAATTTTTGTGTAGTTGATTTTACTAACCTGCCGCAGGAATACTCTGGAAGCCATCGCTCAATTGACTTGATTGTACAATTAGTATGTATTGAGATCGAGTTCCGCGATAATTAAAGCTTCGTTAACTTCCGTTCGTATGATTTTTTGTGCAAACATGCTGACGTAATTATACAAGTTCATAGAATTTGCATAATTTATTAAACTACCTGCTCGAGTATTATTGTCCGCATTATCTGCTGTGATATCGTCTTCCAATCACCAACTTTCGTGCCATTGACAGTTCGGACGAACGTGCCCTGGAGTATGTTGAAAGCGGCCACGCCCATGCCGTGGGTTTGTTCTCGGTGCGTTAGGAGACAGATTCAATCACGTCGGAGACTTGCGACAGCTTCTACACAATATCGCGAATCTCGACCTGTACCTGTAGACAACTCCGCTCCAGGCGCAAAACATGATGACAGAACGCTGCGGCAGATCTTTGACTCTCCAAATTTCTGGGCTGAATTCTCTCAATCCTCGAAGCAAAGTTACAACAGACCAGCTGTTGGACTTTTTCAGAATCGGTACCTTGTCAACCCCCAGGGATTCGAAGTTTTTGCGAACACGAGTCTGCGAAAGGCACAAAGAATTGTGGACAAAGTTCTGAGTGCTTCGACAGTTGAGGAATACAGACATGTTGCTAGAGAACTAGATCGTCTTAGTGACCTGTTATGCCGGGTTATCGATTTGTCAGATTTTGTGCGAGCTACACATCCGAATGCAGCCATACAAGCAGCTGCATCAAGAGCCTACGCAAAGATGTTTGAGTATATGAACATCCTGAATACAACTACTGGGCTGGACAAGCAACTTGAGATCGCCATGGCAACACCAGAAATTGTGGCAGGATGGACAGAAGAAGAAGTGGTAGTCGCAGATATTTTAAGGAAAGACTTTGCAAAGTCGGCCATTGATCTACCTCGTGCCCAGCGAGAAAGGTTTGTAGCTCTCTCGCAAGAAATCAGTGAAATCGGTCCTGAATTTGTTGACTATATGACTCCTGCAAAACCTTACTTAACTTTTGAAAGCAGTAAGTTGAAGGGGATGGATCCAGTACTGGTGAGGCAATATACGACATGGGGACAGACTAAAATACCAACCATTGGTGGTGCTGCCGCTGCAGCTATTAGATCAGTCCAGAATGAAGAAGTTAGAAAAGAGATATTTATGGCTACTCGCACAGCTTCAAGAAATACAGTATATAAATTGGAGGAGCTCATGCGTAAAAGAGCGGAACTGGCCAAACTCTCTAGGTACGAAAGTTATTCTCACCTAGCCCTAGGAGACAAAATGGCCAAAAGTCCAGCATCCGTATCACAATTCTTGGAAGCACTATCAAAGGATAACAACCAGATTGTAAAAGGAGAAGTTTCCGAGCTCCTCAAGTTCAAAATGTCGAATTCGCATGGCTCTTCTCCAGGTTTACAGCCATGGGATAAAGATTATTACATGTCACAGATTTTGGCTTCAGTGCGTTCGCACTCTCGCAATTCCGATTTTCTCTCAGCATATTTCTCACTTGGTACAGTCATGCAAGGTCTCTCTAGGCTATTTACACGTCTATACGGTGTTAGACTTGCTCCTCATGAGACAATGCCAGGAGAAACATGGAATTCAGATGTTCGAAGGCTAGATGTGATCTCTGAAACCGATGGTCATGTTGCTGTACTATATTGTGATCTGTTTTCTCGTCCCGGAAAGTCCCCGAATCCCGCGCACTTCACCCTTCGCTGCTCTCGAGAGATCACAACGCCTGAACTTGAAGAAGCTTCGTCATTGTCCCAAAATGGATTATTCAAAACTAACGAAGAAGCTGCTAACGATGGTATGGCCACTTCAAGGGCTTCGGGAGTTCTTAAGCAATTGCCAACCATAGCTCTCATCTGTGATTTCGTCACTATGTCCGGAAAGTCTTCCCGCCCTGCCCTTCTTAGTTTTAATGAGGTGCAAACTCTCTTCCACGAAATGGGCCATGCCATCCATTCCATTCTCGGGCGAACATCTCTCCAGAATGTTTCAGGAACTCGTTGTGCGACCGACTTCGCAGAGTTGCCTTCAGTCCTCATGGAACATTTCGCAGCAGACCCATCAGTCCTTTCCTTATTCGCGCGCCATTATGAGACCGACCAACCCCTCCCATATGAAATGGTAGCCGAGAAACTAGCATTAGATAAACGTTTCGAGGGCTCTGATACCGAAAATCAGATTATCCTTTCCATGCTCGATTTAGCGTATCACTCTGACCTTCCTCTCTCTCCATCTTTCAGCTCGACACAAATATATCATTCTCTCCAGCAGAAGCATGGTGCTCTTCCAGTTGACCCTCCCGGAACATGCTGGCAGGGTTTCTTCGGCCATCTCTTCGGATACGGTAGTACGTACTACAGTTATCTCTTCGACCGAGTTCTCGCAAGGAGGATCTGGCAAGTAGTATTCAAGGACGGAGAAGCCGGTGGTAGCATTCAAAGAGACAATGGCGAGAAGATGAAAGAAGAAGTCCTGAAGTGGGGTGGAGGTAGAGATCCTTGGAAATGCTTGGCAGGTGTACTAGATGATGGTAGAGTGGAGAATGGCGATGAGAAAGCCATGGCTATTGTGGGCAGCTGGGGTGTGAAGGAATGAAGAGAGTCCACTCTTACGGAGATAGACTTTGAAACATAGCTTGTTTATATATGTTTATACCCTTGAGCTCAGATGGGATGATCTTGATAGAAATCATCGTGTATATGAAAATCTAGTTGGTTCAAGATTCTCAATTTACTCATCAACCTTGCTGTGGATGTGAAAATACATATCAAATATAAAGGCTCATGGATAGTAAACCACAATGTCAAATTAGAAGCATTGAAACACAGCTCTGGGATATGGACCGGCCACCGCTGACATTTGATACAACTTGTAAGATACGAAGTTGATAAATCATTCACCATTGCTTGATTACTAGGTATTTTCACGAAAGCGAGCTTTCAGAGCTTTAAAAGAGGGGTTAAAGCCTGAATCTATTGAGAGTAGAAGAAGTCTGATTGTCTAATAATACCTCTATTAATACAATCCCCAAGGAAACACCAATGAGTCTTCGATGATATTCTCCGTCTTGTTGTCGACCGTCCAAGGATTTGCTAAATAATATAACCAACCTTTTTCTGTATTTTCTTTGTTCCTATGTATGAACTTGCCCACCCACCCCCTTTGTCCTCTTGTCTAGAATCGATACCTTCATTGACTTGAAGTACAGTGTCCAATATTACTATTCAGAATAAATATAAAATTCTAACCGTCAAAACTAGTTCAACAATTTGAACACTCCCGTTCTAGCCTAGAGATCGGACAATCTGATCGTCAGACTGTAATCCTAGTCGTCTTTACCAACAGTCCTGAAGTTCTGAAACCTAATCGCGGGACCAATTTCTGTGATGGAACAGACGATTCCTTTCTTCTGAAAAGCTTGCGTGGCATGCTCTAAGATCTGATCCTTTTCCTCTCTATAATTATCCGGAGACAACATCAAGCTAGTCGCAATTAATTCTTTCTTTTTAAGAAACTTTATTGATAGTGATAATGTATTTGCAAAGATTGTAAACTCATCTGACCAAGTCTGCTTTCGAAGGATACGGGGACCTGGGTAAAGTTCATAGATGTACCCCAATTCATATACCAGTCCTAGATATGTCAACGATTGCGGAAGTAAATTCTCCATGTGGTGATCAATTGCTTCCCCCTTCGACCGGCCACCCAACACAACCGGATCTATTGTAAGCGAAATCATTTCTGGGAATTTGACGAGAAACTCAGGAACAATGGCTCCTCCGTTCGTTTCGACTCCATAAACCAATTTGGAGTCGGTCTAGAACAAGTGTGGTCGAGAAATCGTAGATCAAGTTTCTTCAAAGTTCCCTTGTGTGGGTTCAGTAGCTCCCGTATTCTTTTGCTAATCTAATCCAGTGTTTCAGGAGAGTTTGATTTGCTCAAGGAATATTTGTATGTCCATCTGAACTTCTCAAGCTTCTTCGCTTCCACTTGATCGCACAATAATGTGAAGGGTCACGTGAATATATCGCAAAACATAATTTTGCCTTAGGGTAACCCAACTACTCAACTCGAGTGTGACAAAAATAAGCACAACGCATGGGATGATGTGTATTTACAAATACAATCGCGAAACGATCAGCCGTACGCATTTATCTTCTATAATCCTCAACATGTTCGAGATATCACTGGAATTGATGATTGTAGATCGAAAAGTGGTCTCGATTGCATGTTTCGGTAAGAACCACACAAATATTGAATGCTCATTGGACTGATTGAGTATGCAGCCAATTCGAGTGTGCAGAAATGCGATTACAAGAGCTGAACAACGCAACTTGCTTATAAACATTAGTCTTACATATGGATGTCGATCTCTCGATTCGTAGCTGTGCATGAAGTCATGTAATGTACTGACGGGATTTCTGCTTACTGGGAAGGTCTCATTGGATGGTGGTATGCTCAGAATGGGATCTAAGATTGTGGGGATGTAGATGAGTGCTGTTTATATCCTCATCCCCCGCGCTCAAGATCAAGCTGAAGTTTTGCTTTTCGTCTTTTCATCTTTTTGTGCCATGCAACGTTGGCCAAAATGAGAGTCTTCACTGTTTTATCTGGTCTGCTGTCTCAAGTCAACCCATTGATGTGCGTGTGTGCCATTGCCATATACACATTCACTTTGGTCATATATAGACTATATTTCAGTCCATTGGCTAAATTTCCTGGTCCAAAGTTGACGGCTGCGACCGAATGGTATGAAATATATTATCAGCTTGTAAAAGGTGGACAGTTCTTTCGAAAACTTCCCGAATGGCATGAAAAATATGGTTCGTCTCTCCATCCAATGCCCTTCTTATACTAAAAGTTACAAGGCCCAATTGTTCGTATCAATCCCACAGAGCTCCATATCAGTGATCCTGAGTTCTATGATACAATATACACTACCGATAGACGCGACAAATTGCCTCTTCATTCCTCACTTCCCACGGTCCCGTTATCTGGTCAATCCACCCTAGATCACTTCCTTCATCGAAAACGACGTGCCGCACTCAATCCTTTCTTCTCTAAACCTAACATTCAGAAATTTGTTCCATTCATACAATCCCGTGTCGACACCTTAGTTAATCGTATTAATACCGAATACAAAGGAACTGACAAAATTCTTGATCTCGGAGATGTTTTTTCTTGTTATACGACAGATGTCGTGATGGAATGTAGCTTTGGTACTAATTATAATTTTTGCGAAAAAGGAGAGTTTACGTCGGATTTTATGGTGGCTGTAGCCGGTATGCTATCTATAGTGCACTGGACAGAGCATTTTCCAAGTATAGCATGGGTAATGAACATGGTTCTTGCTTTACCATACAGTGTGCTTAAGAAGGTTGTTCCGAAAAAGTCAATGCCTGTTTTGGAGTGGCTTGAGGTAATATATGTGATCGCTTTAAGAAGATATTGAGGCTGATGTTTGATTAGGACCTTAGACTTGAATTGAGAGGAGTGATGTATGGAACCAAAGAGAAGACTGATGCCTCACGGTCAACCATATTTCACGAGATCATAGAATCCAGTCTTCCTCTGGAAGAGAAAACAGAGGAGAGGCTTCATCAAGAAGCACAAGTGGTAGTCGGTGCTGGTGTTGAAACCACAAAGTGGACATTGGCAGTTGCAATGTTCCATCTCCTTGACCAACCGGACCTTCTCTCTAAACTACAAGCTGAAATTCTTGAAGTCTTTCCAGACCCCTCCTCTCCTCCCTCATTGGCAACTCTCGAAAAACTCCCCTATTTAATTGCGGTTTGTCAAGAAGGTATTGTAAACACCGATTCCGATGTATATCACGCGTAGTTTCTGACAAAATTGGGCTGAATAGCAATTCGGCTCTCCATGGGACCAGTTCAACACCTTCCACGATTTGCACACAAACCCCTTCCATATACAGACCCATCCACTGGGCATACCTACATAATTCCAGCCGGTACTCCACTATCCTGCGCCACACCCATCATCCATTACAACGAATCACTCTTTCCATCTTCTCATTCCTTCATCCCCGAAAGATGGCTCTCAGATCCCATTACCGGCCTCCCACCTAAAGTCACCATAGCTTCTGGAGAAGAAAAACCACTCGCAAAATATCTCGTCAGCTTTTCGAAAGGTAGCAGACAATGTTTAGGAATGAATCTAGCTTATGCGGAGCTATATATTGCACTTGCGAGTTTTGTCCGAAGATGCGAGTTTAAGTTGTGGGAAACGAATCAAGAAGCGGTGGAAATCTGGTCGGAATACCTCATTAATGTTCCTAAACCGGGGACTGGAATCAGGGTCAAAGTTCTCTGATATAATGGGACGGGATGGGGTGAGCACACGGCGGAATTTAATTATCTATATGTGGAGAAGTGATAATTAGATTTTTGTTGGTATCATATTTCGCTCTATTTGAAGCACAATTCACACTCGATTGAGTAAGAATTTGTACAGAAATCATATTAAGCCCAGTTATCTGTAATCAAACAAAGCGCCATATTTTCAGTTCAATGCTCGAGTATGAATCAAATGATCATGTATACACCGAAAAGAACGCCCGACACATTAACGCACGATAGATAATGCTGATAATATATCTGAGCTCTCTCATTGTGAGAACTTCACATGATCCGACGGCGCTTCTCGAAGCGTGATTGTCGTGTTGCGAAATTGCTGACTGTCGTCCAACTCCCTTTGATTACTGATCTCGGCTCGCTTGTCATTCCAATTATTGGTTACCGAACTCCATATTCCTGTCTATCCCAAGTTCCTTTCCCTTTCCTTCTCCCTCGTCTTCATCTTCACGTCAATCATATCTTCCCTCCCTCCCTCAACTCAAAGCCAAAAATCCTCCAAACGTAACCCCCAACGCTATCAGCGCCTGTTTTCCCGCGCTCGCTCCCCTCCCTCCACCCGCATCCCCTTTCTGACTCCCATCCTGCAAATAAACCGAGAGCGTCCACGAGCCGCCACATATCTGGCTGGCGTTTCCTTTACATGGGAGATCGCATTTCGCATCGTCGACTTTGGGGGCGAGGGCGGACAGATATTGCGCGCAGTAGCATTCTCTGGTGAGATCTATTAGTTTTTCTCTCCTGTAGTATGATGATATTCCAGTTTTGTATGGAGGGAGATTAAGTGGCACATAAAATAAAGAGACAGCAAACGAACCGGGTATATTCAATCCCCGCATATGCATAGCCGTTTGATTTACAAAATGCCATGCAAAGCGGTATCGTCATGACATCGAGGGCTTCCGTGACGCCACCATTGAGAGATCGTAATCCGCCTGTGGTATTTGTATTAAGGGTTTCGTTGTAACATCCCACGTACGTGTATGACGATGCGCTGGGGACGATGGCGGGTATGACGGTGGAGGTTGAGGATGCGGGGGTTGTGGATGTTTGGGCGAATGTGAGGGTGGTGAGGGAGAGGAATGAGAGGAGGATCGCAAGGAGGAAAATTGGCGGAGCCATTGTATTGGTAGTTTGTGGTGGGAGTGGTGTTCAATTATCGATCCCTTTTCCTTTTATTTTTTCCTTCTTCTCTCCTCTTTGCTTGTATTTCTTGGCCCAGGTGTATGCAAATATGTACGAGTACACGAAATAAACACACGATGATATCACTCCAAAGCGAACGGACAGGAACCGTTCAACGACAACGCGGAGCACAGCAAAGGAGAGTGGATGATATCAGAAGAAAAGAATCAAACAAAAATCAAATCAAGCAACTTAAACTAAATCACAGCACAGCTATTCTTTAAACCATCTCATCCCGATTAATTTTTTTCTGGCATGGCAAGCTAGAAAATGGAAAGTGTGGCCGAGACTTCTTGTTCAGCGCGGGAGATCGACGGCTGGGGACTTGATTTAAACTTTGTTTGGGTTGGGGGTATTTTTAGTGAGGGCTTGAGCTTGGGCTTATCGATAGTGGGATTTGATGGCGAGATTCCTTGAGTTTTCCAGGGGGATGGTGGGATTGTGGATGGTAGATAATGAAGTGCGGGATGAGATAGAGATGACAGGACGGGTGGTGGATGTTGAGTTTTTTAGGTGATGGTTATGCTGTTGGGTTCTTCTGCATTTGAATTGGAAGAAGATATAACATTTTCGAGATATTTCCCATCCATACTCATAAGTAATCCATATTCCAATTCTATCTAATCTAGGTAGCTGGGTAGGTATGACAAGACGACAATCCCATATAGCTCAGACATACATCCATACCGATAGCAGACTCATGCTGTGGACCCAAACACGGAGAGAAATCTCTTCGGCGCTGAATACGAAGCCGCCATCTGGGCACAGAGAATCCGAGCGTACGACCATCCGTCTTTGCAATTCCCACAAAGCGCAATATGTGGAATTAATTTGGGTATATTTACCGGGAAATTCGTATATTCTAAATTTCAGCTAGTCGACAAGTTCCCCTGAATCTTGCGAGATGGGTATAATATCGGAGAGCGAATGGGGTGGAATTGTTGATGATTGGTTTATATTGTCGACAAGTCTCGAAGGGGTTTATATATGTGGCGTTTTTTGGCTGTGGATTTGGAGCTTTTAGATTCTAGCTGTATACTTTAAGATTGGATTTTAATAGCTATTAATATCCTGACGTGAATCTTGTATTATATCTTTAGTACACTTCCTCGTCGCGATATAATTTATTCCATTCGATATTTCAATGTGTCGTTTATCTCAAGAGGTTATATGATCGTGACATATATTTTCTCCGCTTTTCTCTTTCCATACCCCCCTCAACTCCAGTTCCCGTCGCTTTGAAGAAAGAAGTAAGACTGAAGAACTCGAAGTACTTGCTTTTCATCAGTGAAGCATTTAAAAACTACAAATTCCAGAAATTCTTCAAAGATACATTCGTATCGAGTACTGGGGTCCAACAATGAACAAGTCAAGAAGTTTCTAACATGCTGTTAGCTTTTCATCAAGAGAAATAAGACGCAAATAGAATCGATAAAAATGTCTAGATTTTGAGCAGATGTCGTATCTTCCTCAAGTATTTCGGGCTCCCTCAAAAACTCCCCCTCATTTCTTACATCTCACCTCATAGTAGAACGCCACAGAAGTGTTCTTGAGATAACTCGTTCTCGTCATTGATATTTTCTTCATGTTCCTGTTATGAAAAAGGAAGGACCCTTCGTATTAGATACTCAAAATCCTATGAATAATATGAAGTTAGTTTGCAGATATCTGCTCTTCAGAATATACGCTGTGAGTATTCAGATTCATGATGGAAGGGGAAAGCATACCTCGGAAAACACCACTTATATCTTATCTTGCTTTTGCCCAATATCTGGTTCCATGATAAAAATGCAGGTTTCCAGCAGGAATGATAGATTCTCCCTCAGTGATTTGTTTGCATCGACGAGAATATTAGAATCTTCTCAAACATTTTGAATCTAGAGGAGAGTTCTTGAATGTTACTGTTCTAGAATCTATATTGCCATCCTGCACACTGAAGCGCAAGGTTATTCCAACCACAGCATTTAACCAGGAAAGGTGAGATGATGATGAATAAGTGATTTAAACAAAGTATCAAGAGAAGAAAAATCTTAACAAAACCCAGGCATGCCCTGACCTGTAATCTTTCCTCCAAGAGGACTTGAGCAGCGATAGATGCATAAATTAAGCTTTCTTGAAGAAAGCTTCCTCTCTATTCTAAATGTGAATGAGAGATCTTGCTTAAAAATTGGAAAAAACCAGGCATACAACATGACATCGCTTCTCTAGCCCTTTAAAAACGACCAAAAATCAAAAACAAGCAAGTCAGAAAAGAAAAAATCTCAGGACCAGTCACTCATCCCCTCCTCTCTAACCTCCTTTTCAGAAGACTCGACTAAGAGAGATAAACCCAACTTTCTTAAAAAGTGACTTGTTTTCATCATAGATATTAAATTTAGTGACGCGGCTGACTTATGTGACACTGCCGATACAATATGCGATGGTGTATTCTTTCACACTCGCGCTTGTGAGGGGATAGATAAACATGGAACGGAAAACCCCCATCCCCCAGAAAGATATGATAATCTCAGAAGAAGCCACTCATCCCTGTTTATATTCCTACCTCGTAAAAGAGAGGAATGATGGGATTCACTACGGATTGTTGAAATGTGACTTATGTTCATCATAGATCCCACGACTAGCTCTCTTCGATCTTGAAATAGTGCAGTATATTCTCTCATTCTCACTTTCCAAGCTTGTGTAGTTGCAAGACAATAAACGATATAAAAAAATCGAAAGAAATCAATCTCAAAAGAAGTCACGAACTTCTCTTTATGTATTCCTACTTCATGAAAGATAGCAATGATAGAGATAATCAAGGGTTTGTTAACGTGGCTTCTTTCCACCATGGATTTGAATGGTGAGTTTGTGGTGATGTACTCAGAGAATGGATACATGTAAATCATGGAACTCAAAGCCTCGCAGCGAGCATAGTTACAGAAACTGCGCCAAAGAAACACTTGTTTCCTCATCTGCTATCTCAAGCTCTCTACAAACGACCACCCAGAATCCAGACATTTTCTTAAAACGATTTCTCGAATTATAGACATGTAATCCAAAAAGAAAATTTCGAATGTGAAATAGAGCGGAAAGGGAAGGAAAGGTAATTGACTTACCAATCAAGAAATAGAAGCTTCCTCGTTGATGACGACATCATTATCAATAAAATTGTAAAAAGCTCGATTGCGTTCTTCCTCGTGAATTACACATAACATATCTCATACCATGCGCTCATTACATCTCATATAATAGAAAGAATAACACCATTCACACATCCGCACATCTGCATGACAGTCTTCTCGAAATCGATATTGATTCCAAATACCAAAAAACAAAAAAACAAAAAAAACCCCCCTCAAAACCATCCAAAACGACATTCCAAGAATCTAAGAAAAATGCAAGAGAGATACAAGTCTTATATACCCACCACCTAACACTTAACAGCCAATACTAACCTAACCTGGTAAGTAAGCGACGAAGAAAAAAAAAGAGGTTGAGCTAGAGAATTTTAGTAAATAGATAGATACTGAAACTAAAGATACTAAAGATTGACTAAAGATTAGATACGCAAGACTAGAGAAGCTATTTATCTACTAAGTAGTATATACATATATACACACTAGTACTAACCGAACTGCTATCTAGAGCTATGTAATCTTCCCTTTTCTAGCTATTCAAGATATCCAAATATAAAAAATTTCGGTTGTAATGAGTAATAAGGAATAGCTCAGGTAGATAGAGTTTAAAACATTTTTCATGATGAATAACTCAATGACGGACTGACTTTCTTTGTATTCAAACCGGGACGCTGATCTTGATGTCTAGGAAGAAGATGATTCTTCTCGGGATCTGTTTTTCCCAATCTAGACCATGGTATTTTTTTCTTCCCCTTTTGGGTGTGGCTTGATGATTATGATATATATATATATATATATATTCTCAAGAGCAATTTAGGGAATTTGAATTTGGGATTTATATTCGGAAGCTTGGGTGATAGATTTAATTCGATTTTATGACGTGGAGATAAGACTCCTTTAGTATGAGATTGAGGGGATGATGGACAAATGTTGCACATCTGGATAAGTGATAAGGAGGTTAAACTCCAGAACACGTATCTCCAAGTCATGAAGTCTATTTCACGCTTAAGTTTACACCAAGGAGCAAGTTAAATTCGTAGACTGACGGTCAGTCAAGGATCTAAATACATCAGAAATCAAGTCTACCCAATCCTCTCTCCTTAACAGCCTCCTGAATTTTACAACATACATCCCCGTATGCTTTTTCCCATTGTCGTTTTCCTTTTCCTATAACTTCACTATCATCTATTAACCATCCCAACCATTTCACAACGCCTACCACTTTTGCCAAGTCCCTCTCGTCCAAAATTACTCTTCTTAAATATCTCTCCATGGCAGAGACATCATCTGGATGTGGGCCTTCACTTTCGAATTCACGATACCAGATTGTAAGTGTCTCCCTGAGTTCCTCTAGTGTACTCAATTCCTGCGTTGTGAAAGTGGGCTTTGCAGGTTTAGGAGGTAAGCGGATTCTTCGCGGTCCTAATGGAGCTGGATCTGGTTTCTTTATTTTTTTGACTGCGGATGTCATGAGTCCACCACGTTTCTGTAACCGCTTTCGTCGATGTTCGGCTATTATTTCTTCGCGCATATCTTCAGGTAATGCAGCGAGAAAATCTGGATCAAGAACATCGGTATCATCGCCAGCATCAATTGAGGCTTCTCTTCTAGGAGGGTTGGCGACGAATTTCGATTGAAGTGGACCACCTGGAGGTTCAGGTTTGATCCTAGGCCCGGGAGGTCTACCTCGTCCCCGTTTCTTGATAGGAGTTGGCGGCTTTTTACCAGTTATTGTTCTGTTTTTGCGAGGTGACTGAGGAAGAATCGTTTGTACCCCCGGTACTGGATGTGAAATTTGTGACTTATAACTTTCTAATATTTCTGCTTTCATTTCTTCAGGCAGTGCATCAAATACTTCAGGATCGAGTTGTGGAGGCATATAAGAAGAGAATTTGGGTTTGACTGGACTTCCAAACAAGGAATCTTTCACGGGAATACTAGGAGTGTGTTCTCTTGAGGCAGGCAAGCTCTTACTTTGAGCCATTAATCTTGACCTGATATCTAGAGGGAGTTCTTTCAAGACTTCGGGGTCGATTTGACTTGGTATAATGAACTGAGTCCCACTCAAATTCAGCTTCTTGGCACTTTGATCACCAGCATTTGTTCTTGCAATGAAAGTCGCGGGGTGAGCTGGAGTTGGTCTGGCTTTCAAAGGACTACTTTCATCAATAGGATCCTCCGTATTTATTGATTTCGTGATAGATTTAGGTTTCGTTGGTGTTGTAAAATCGACGCCATCCTCTGAAAGTCTTTTTGTAGATTGTGCGTATGGAATTATTCTCTGCTTCGTTGGAGTTTCTGGTTCATCAATAATAGGATCCTCAATAGCTTTCTTGCTTGACTTTGATGCCACAGGAGCACCAAAACTAATTTTTCTTTGACTGCCATCAAGTAAAGTACCATTGGTAAACTTCACAGGCTCAAGTTTGGTCATTTGAACACCAAGGCCGCGTAACTCTCCCGGAGAGAAGCCATAACTTCTGAGAACTGAAATTGCTTCCCGCCCGATAATTACAGCATCATTGGTAGCCACACCAAGGACTATGCTCTTGTTGAAAGTATCGCAACTTCCATGACCAAGGAATTTGAGTGGGTCAAGAGGCGCATCGGCAGATTTCCTCATGATTTTCAAAGTCAATTGCTTACCCTTGACCCTTTGCTCGATTAATCGACGCTGTAGCTCAGTGCAGAGATTTTGAACAAATTCTTCAGCTTCAGTCTGTGAAGTAAACCTAATTCCCCAGTTCACCTCGGCTGAGACAGACTTTCGTATGACTTGCTCTCCAACCTCCATGTTGTCAATACCCTTTGAGTAGTCCCATATCCTTTCTCCGGTTTTGGGGCCCAAAACGGTCATCAGACGATCTTTGGATAATTGTCGGACGTCTTTCACAAATTTTACTCCAATCTCTTCGAGCTTCCCACCAATACTGTAGGCAACACCGGGAAGATTCTTTACATCAAGTCCACCGATAAAATCTAAAACCTCTTCTGGTTTGATTTGATGCTGACCAGCCGGTTTAGCTTTCCGAAGTGCAACCTTCGCAAGTAAAATGTTTCCTCCAATTCCAACAGATACATTGCAATCTGTTTTCTCTTTGATAACCTTTCGAAGCTTTTTTCCAATCTCATCAGCTCTTTCTTGTTCCATCCTAATACTACTCTCTAGAATCTCGACTCCATCAGTGCAACCGGCGGCTAAGCACAAAGAAGTAATATCAACGAGGGCTTCATCGACACTGACACTTTGTACTACACCGCCGACATCTAGGATGGCTTCATAAAATAATTTGCTAGCGTCCTCGTACGCTGGAAAATTGTAAGGTAAGACCTTGATGTCGGGACACAATTTAATCGCACTTTTCATCCACATTCCATTCTTGATGCCAAATTCACGAGCTGGATAGTTGCAACTAGCAATTTCAGACCCCGTCCCACTGCCATGAGCAACAACTGCAGGTTTGTTGACAAATTCGGGTGCGCTTTTGAGAGATACCGCACAAAAGAAACTGTCGAAATCTACATGCATGACGTATCTTCGGGAGCCAGGTTTTCGCTTTGTTGTCCGTTTTTGAGAGGCCGACTTCTCGAATGCCATCTGCTGAAATTTTGATTTAAGATCTGCCTTCCAGGTAGACAAATGATGTAGCCGAGATTCGGAATAGTATTGTTTGATAAAGTCTGGATTTGCAGTCGTAGACTTTCGCATGTGAGGATCTGCCAACAATATTGCATTGTGTTCTTCTGCCGTCTCAAACTTTGCTTTCTTGGGAGAGCTGGTTATTTCTTCATCGCTCGATCCCTTCTTAGGGTTGAGAAACGATCTTGGTTCAATGGGTATGAGTTTAGGTGTATTTGACCTTTCATCATGATGTGCTTCTCTTCTGAGAGGCGTGAGAAATTTTGGTTTAGTAGGAGTGACAGCTGTTGGACTTGATGAGACCTGAGGATCAGGGGAAAGCGAGGGAGATTTCTTCATAAGAAAACTATCTTTCGATATCTGTATAGACTTTAATGCTGCTTTTCGAGCGGGAGTAGTAACATTGGCGGCATGCTTCAAGGCTTCTTCCAAAGATGATGAAACTTCAAAGCTTCCACCTGAGCTTATAGGATCATAAACCGGGACTTGGTCGACTTCCTCGATGTCTTCAATTGTTTGATCGGCAGGTGATGGTGTTAACACGCCTGGATTATGCGACATGATCTTTTGTACCTGCGAGCTCGGAAATTGAGGCCCATCGTCATCATCAATATCTTCGGCGACATTTCTGACCTGACTGGTGTACCAACTTGTGTCTGTTTGATCGCGGTAGCCTCTCTGTGTGGTTGCTGATTGATTGACAACTGTACCACCACTAAATCCAAGTATTCGTTGACCGACTCCCTCATCTAGAACACGATAAGAATCCCATGGAAGACATTTTCCAGCCTTCACACTGTCCACTATCCAAGCTGGTTTCACGATTCTGTATCGCTTAAACTCGATTGCTTTTCGGGGAGTCAGAGTTGATGCAATGATATGAGTAACTGCGGTTTTCCCATCCAGGTATTGCATGAAACCACCACCATGAGATACTATCAGGTGATGAAGATCACGCAAGGAGGGTTGTGTATAGCCGTTAACATGCACCACGATACCGCGAAAAATATTTGGATTTCCCGTCGATGTAGAGCGGACTTCTGCATCCAAATTTTGCAATTTGATCCTTTTGCGCCGAAAATAGTCTGAGAAGCCTCCAAATTTTGAACTTTCATACTCTTCACCACCCTCGCTTTGGAAAGTATGCGATTCGATGCGCTTTCGGACTGATTCCGAATTCTTATCCAGGCGACTACCCATTTTGATGGCAAGAATCGCAAATTTGTGTCAAGCAGAGGAATGATTTCCTCGGAATGTCATCTTTGATCACGGTGAGAATTTGAGCTGACGGAGGATCAAACAGCGGTTACCTATTCATAGTATCTACAACTCGTTACTGGTTGGAACTGCATGGAATAAATGAATGAATGGAATGATACGGCGGAGTATGATGGGCTGATGTGGTGATGTGAGCGAACAAGGGAGAAAGAAGACAGCAGCGACCGGCGACGCGCCACAGCTTATTCGAACCACGCGTTCAAAAGTTGGTGAAAACGCGAAAATCATTATAATCACGTGACTGTAAAATAGTCTTCCTATCCAAGGTTACAGGGATTCCCCGCACGTACAATTGAAGTGAAGGCAAAGACAAGAAAAACAACAAATGAGTCCTGAATGAAGTGATGGAAAGATATATTCTGATTTGGCACTTGGGTAGGTAGATGAAAGCCAATGGTAAATTTGGCAAGTACGGCATCATGGATTGAATCATGCAAAAGTTAAGTGAAGAACATCATTCCTGACTGCTTGAGTATACATACGCCTTCACGTTGCTTTTCCCTTTCAATCTTGGAACCAGAACTACTGGGGCACAGGTAGTGTCTCAACGTCATTGAAAAATTGACATCGAGCTTCTGAGAAGTCACCATCATTCTCTCTGTTGATTCATCAAACAATCGGCGTAGTTATTATTTGTTCTTATAAAATACATGTTTATTGCCGCGTTTGTCACTTCATACTCATTGGAACTCTACAATTCAACATGCATCCCAGGAATATGCCCGGAATGGTACACGAGAGGTCGCCACTCATTCAACATGAAGAAGCTGGTGACAACAAAGAAGTTAGTATCCCTCGGTCTGGCACTTCAACAGCTGCGGATTGACATGTGTTTCAGCTGCTCGAATTCTCAGAGCACGATGATGAAAACCCGAGAAATTGGTCGACGTGGAAGAAACTGGGGAACATCGCTGTCATTGCGACTATGGCCAGTATGTGTCTGATGATTCCACACTCCGCTTCATGACGCTGATAATAGATAGTTTTATCGCCACTTGCAAGTAGTATGTTCGCACCTGGCATCAATCAGATCGCGGAATCGTTGGACACAACAGCTCAGGCTGTAATTGCGTGTCAAACCGGCTTCGTTATCATGCTTGGAATTGGACCGTGAGAACATCCATCACAACTCTATTATCTATTTTGTACTGACATGTTGACATGATAGTCTTCTGCTTGCTCCTTTGTCTGAAACCTTTGGTCGAAAGCCGGTCTACTTGGTTTGCTTTGGAATCTTTACGTTGCTCCAAATTCCAACTGCACTAAGTCCAAATATCGCTACCCTAATCGCATTTCGTTCCCTCGCTGGATTCTTTGGGAGTAATGCCTCCTTTATTTCTATATAGACAGAGTATCACTGACTTCACACAGGTGTTTCCATTGCCAATGGAGGTGGAACTATCTCTGACATGTATCCGCCGAGCGAACGAGCAGGTGTTTTCGGATGGTATCTCCTGGGGCCACTTTTGGGACCGACAATAGGGCCTCTGATTGGTGGCGTTATTCTGCAAAATTTGGAATGGCCATGGCTATTTTGGATCTTGTTGATGATATGCGGTGTCGTTTTCGCTGGTGTATATTTTTTTCTGCACGAAACCTACGTTCCTATTCTTCTTGCTCATCGAAAGAAGGAGCTTGAAGAGTGCTCAGACGTTAAATACTATTTCGAAGGAGAAGATTTGAGACCGTTTTCATCGAAAGCTATTCAAGCAGTTCATCGACCGCTCAAGATACTATTCACTCAGCCTATAGTTTTGATTATGTCAACGTATCAAGCTCTTATTTTTGCCACAACATATAGTCTTTATACCCAATTTTCACGAATCTATGGCGATGGATATGGGTTCAGCACTGTTCAAATAGGACTTGTATATCTTGCCCCAGGACTTGGGTTTCTTTCGGCAGTAAGATTTCTAGTTCCGAGAATCGACGATATCCGGAATCACCTTACACGCAAAAACAAGGGCGAAGCAAAACCTGAATTTCGCCTTCCTCTTGCAAACATCGGCTCAGTTTTAATTCCCATCACACTATTTTCGTTTGCCTGGATGGTGGAGTACCACGTACACTGGGCCTTCACACTCATCGCTACTTTCTTTTATGGTATTGGACAAGTCGCTATTTTCAATACCGTACAGAATTATTACATCGATAGTTTCGAGAAATATGCGGCAAGTGCCATCGCAGCTGGAGCGTTTTTTAGAAGTCTTTTTGGAGGGATTGTACCTCTAATTACGCCAAGCATTTTGGACAACATTGGAGTTGGGTGGGGACTCAGTATTTTTGCATTTTTGAGTGTTGCGATTGCCCCAAGTCCTATACTCTTTTATTACTATGGCGACTCATTACGGAAAAGATTCTCAATAGACTTGGAGTAAGCAGGTCTCCTTGATTTCGATAGTCATTGAAGATAGAACACTTCGGTATCCGCTTTTCCAATGTGGACAGTCACTTCTGCCCTTGTCAAACGTGTTCTATCCAAGTGAACGACAATTATGCCTAGTTCCATGTCAGATGCAGCAGTGAGCGGCTGCTTTATAATTGATTTAGAATAATTAAAACATTTCGTCTGCGTTTCTCCTTTGGTCTTTTTGGTGCAACACAGAATTTGGAATTCGCACATGTAATCATCAGATTCGGCATGGTACTGGCCATGAGGATCCACAACTATGCTTACGCATCGTACGGAACCTACGTCACATAATATATCTATTGGCCGATGCGCCTGTGATATTTACCGACATGCGTTGCAATGTCACCCTTCATTAGATAGCCGTACCTTTCAAAACCTGTGCCAGATACTGAATTATGGATCGCATTTACATGTGAAGTTTCGATATTCTACTTTTGGCAATGCCGCTCGTTATTGCCGTGGTATTCACGAAATACATACCCACATACTGTGGACCCATTGAACTTCAATTTCTCTGGAGACCCCAAACCAAGATTCATGCTGTCAAAAAAACCTGGAGGATTGCCCCAACATCTCCACAACAAATAATTTGCTGGAGCCCGCACAATTCTACGTCAGCATTGAGCCATATCACATGCATGCGCTCCTATGAACAAGCAGAGAAAATCGGGCCTGGCTAACGGCCCGATCTGAAGTTATGAGTGATTCGATGCTTCCGAAGTTCATCATGATTTGACATTACACAATATGTGGATTATAGGTGGAAGCACGGGCTCTAATTAACCTTCATCCTAAAGAAACATAGTACGGGCACTAAAAAAACCCATCCCGAAGATCTCAACTTCATATAGGATAGACATCGAGGAAAGTAATATGCGCACCAATGACAGATGATATTTCATCTTTGGGGATTCTCTCCGTGGGGAGTCCCACAAATTTCTTATATAGTCTTGAGTAAAGCTTATGATGTATGTAAATGCCCCATACAATGTTATCTTTATATAAAGATAAGTGAATATCTCATCTTTTGACTTTCACTTTCTCCAGGAAAGAAAGATTCCCTGGGTCTTTACTGCTCAAAATGGTGCATCTCCCAAAGATCAACAATGTCTATTTTCTGGCTTCTATCGCCACTGTTGGTGGGATGCTGTAAGTGCTAAAATCACAATCTACAATCTACAACCCACAGCTGAATATTCAGAATATGAACAACAGATCTAACGAAGTGTGTTTAGGTTTGGTTTCGACATTTCGTCTATGTCGGCCATTATCGGTACCAGCCAATATATAGACTACTTCAACAATCCTCAAGGTGTCGTTCAAGGAGGTATTGGCTCCGCTTTGGCTGGTGGTTCAGTAATTGGTGCCATCATGGCCGGACCAGTATCCAACAAGTATGGTCGTCGAGATTCTTTATTCTTCGCTTGTATCTGGTGGTTACTAGGCACCGCCCTCCAAACTTCCTGTAATGGAATTGGCATGTTAGTTGCTGGTCGTTTCATCAATGGTATCTGCGTAGGTATCACTTCCTCGCAAGCACCTGTATACCTCGCCGAGATTGCCAAGAAAGAGAGTCGAGGATCTATTATCGTTATTCAACAATGGTCTATTGAATGGGGTATCTTCATCATGTATTTCGTGGGATATGGATGCAGCTTCATCAAGTCTACCCCCACAGCATCATTCCGTACCGCGTGGGCTATGCAGTTTATTCCCTGTGTTATTCTCATGATGGGTATCCCATTTCTTCCCCGCTCACCTCGCTGGCTAGCAAAAGTTGGACGCGAAAAAGAAGCTATTGCGATCCTGGCAGATATTCAAGCAGGCGGTAATATTAACGATCCACTCGTAATCGCAGAATGGGAAGAAATCACCACCATTCTTGCTGCCGAACGTGAAGGCCAGAAGGGATGGAGACGATTCTTCAAAAACGGAATGTGGAAGCGCACATTGGCGGGTACGTCTGTGCAAGCATGGCAACAATTGAGCGGTGCGAATGTCATGACATACTACGTGGTTTATATTTTCGAAATGGCTAGTTTGACGGGAAACATCGGGCTTATTTCCTCTGGAATTCAATATGCGATTTTCATCATCGGGACTGCAGCAACTTTCTTCTTTATTGATAAAACTGGTCGAAGACCCTTACTCGTAAGCACGCTCTTTCCTATTAATCAACCCTATTCTCCCAAAACAGATACAATAATCCTCTAACCCAAACTTCCAGATCTACGGCGCCCTCGGAATGGGTATCTGCATGTTCGTCGTAGGCGGCGTTCTCGGCTCCTACGGCACCTACCTCCCCGACGGTCTAGACGGCAACCTCAGCGTGCGCGTGCAAGTCTCCGGCTCTCCAGCCTACACCGTCATCGCCTTCTGCTACCTTCTTGTGCTTCTCTACTCGGTAACTCTCGCGCCCATTGCCTGGGTCTACGCTGCCGAAGTCTGGTCGCTCGAAACACGCGCCACGGGAATGGCGCTTGCGTCGATAGCAAACTGGCTGTTCAATTTCGCGATTGGTTTGTTCATCCCGAGTGCGTTTCAGAATATTAGCTGGAAGCTTTTTATTATCTTTGGAGTCTTGTGTTTTGCGGCGGCCGTGCAGGCGTTTTTTACGTATCCGGAAACGGCGGGCAAGACGCTCGAGGAGATTGAATTGCTTTTTGCTAAAGGCGGGCCGAAGCCGTGGAAGACGAGGCCGGGAGATAGTTTGCTGGATGAGAGGGTGAGGGATGTAGCTGTGGAGGATGGGAAGATGGGGGTGGGGATTGGTGGGGTGCAGGAGGAGAGGGTGGAGTATGGGGGTGTTGGGTCGGCGGATGAGAAGGGTGGAAGTGGGGTGTAGAGGCTTGGAGAAGACTAGATGGATTGATTGATAGATAGATACCATGGGATTTTATGAATAATGAGGAGTCTGAAATATTTATTCGAAGTTAATTTTTCAAAGACACTTTTTTTATGTTGATTATTCCTCCAGGTGCCCATACAATGCTATGAACCTCGAGCTTTCGAACTTGTGAATATTCAACAGAGATAAACTGAAAGATAAGATAATACACTCGTAGCTAAATCGGACGATACCTCAATCACCCTTCCGTAATTTCTATGGAGTAGAATAATCATTTTGCGAATAGATGGTATTTTATTAGTTATCATGTATTAAGCATCTAGTTAACATCACCACATCAATTGGCAGCCTCAAATTGTTCTATTTAATTACTCTATGAGAATGACAACTCTGAATGATCTTATAACTATGAGAGATAGTTCTACATGAAAGAAATTCTTGAACATTTCGATATTGGCTGATAATTGTCGTAGATATCTAGGATAGTCTATAAGAAATTCTTTCCGAACGACAAATGTCCCGTGTATCTAACGATGTCTAGTCCGGCTGAAGTGTAAGTTTGGGAATCGAGAGTGTAAATGATTTGTGACGGAATTATCTGCTATGGTAGAATAAATAGAAGATACACGAATAGAGATTCCGTAAAATCAGAGAGGAGTTTGCGAGTAAGAAGGGATAGTGTTGTAAGGGGCGTGTAGACGGTAGGAATGGTAAGTGTGAGAATAAGCTCTAGAATTGGGGGTTAAAAATGGGCTTGGGGGTTAATATAGAGTTTTATATTTTCTGATCATGATCGACGTTGTAATGGATTTTGGTTTTTCTTGTGTGTTTTTGTGGTATCTATGTTGACCTTTCATATGCAAACTTCCTCTGAATAAACTTTATGACAAAAGCTTCAAATAGAAAGCTCATCTAGTGCAAATCGGGTTAGTGATTTAAACTAACACTCTTCATCACTACCGTCATCATCCACGAACCGCACCGAAGACCTCCTTCTCTGCTCCTCAGGCAATCTCTCCAATTCCACCGGAGACACACTCTCCTCCAAGGGCGGACCTCTCTCACTCGCTCCCTTCACCCATTTCCGCACATGCCGATGCTGAAAACAAAGCGGACTAAGCAACGCATCTACCGTACTCCCGCTCAGCGGCGTAGCCATTGAAACTCTTCTTGCACATGGTTTCCCAGTCGCCGTTAAAGCCATGCAGAGACGTGGGGTTCGTTCATCGTCTGCCCAGTCTTTTTCGTCTTCGTAATGCACGTAGCGCTGACGGGTGGGTGGGTAGGTTGTAGAGGTATTGCGTCGTTCGCGTAGGGGGAGATCGTGATTGGAATAGTAGTAGTGTTTTTCGGATGGGTTTAGGGAGAAGAATTGGGAGGCGTTGGTGGGGGAGGGTGGTTGTTGCGCTTTGGTTTTGGTATTGGAGAGTTGGGTTGTGGAGGATGTTGAAGTAGATGAACTTGGACTTGGACTTGGGGAACGAGGCCGGGGCTTTTTTGGGACCTTGTGCCGATTAGTATTTGGGGTGGTAGTGGCAGAGTTTTTAGCTCGGCCATGTCTTTTTGTCACGCTAGAGACTCGTGTGGGTTTCGATTTTGTTGAAGGAATTGTATACCGACTTGAGACTTCCTTCACAGAGTAGCTTTGCGGATTTTCCCGAGAGTACAATGGTGTGAATTCTTCGTCTGCGTAATAGTCCCTCTCTAAATGGTAAAAGGGGCTTTGTCGGTGCGATGCTCTAGTCTCAGGCCGTTGTTGTGATTGTGCTATACTATCCTCTATTGTAGGATGAGTCGACGCAAGATTATACATCGCCGACGGTGACCAAACGACTGGCAGTTGTCGGCTTTCAGACTTCTTGATAGTCTGGAGACTAACTAAAAGCAAGAGGATATTTATGAGGAAGACAATGCTAACAGGTGCAATCAAAATATCGCCACAAAATAGTTGACAACGATTGCCCAATGTTGGCCAATCAGTGTTTGCCGGAATTTGTGACCATGGTATGTATGCTTCTTTACTTTTTACCATGATCTTAAAATTATCGCAACCCCGTTGAAAATCGAGATTTACGTCCTTGGTCGTTTCATTACCAGGGATCCCACTTCTCCAGGTCTCAACACGACGCCATATATTGTCGCTCATAGAGTAAGGTAGCAGGTTGTCCACAAGTATATGGGCCACATTCACCCAGGTAGCGGTACAAAATTGAAGACCAGCTTTTCCTCCAGTAGGGCACATTAATCTAGTTGACAAAGTGTCATAATCCCACGGCCACGGTTTAGGTGCGAAGCTGTCAATTTCATGATGCTTTTTACCCCAATGACTATTCCAAAAATCAAGTCCAAACCTCGGTCGAAAATCAGATTTGAAACGACAACCAAAAGTCTTGTCACAAAAGTTTCGATGATGATAACGTTTTTCATCGTCACTCAATACCTCGTAAGCCTCGTTGATCAGTTGAATGGCATTTTCGACACTCCTCGTTTGCTCTGGGCCTCGTAAATTATCTGGGTGAACCAATTGGAGAAGGCGAAAATGTGCTTGTTCAATATCTTCTTGAGTTGCACTGATTGGAAGATCAAGATTGTAGTAGTGAGGAGTAAAGTTTGGAGTGTGGCATTCTTTGCGTTTTGCCATATTGTAAACTTCGCATAGCCTTACATGGGAATCGTTCTGGCGATGATATAACGATATATCATTATTCACGCAGGAAAATCAGCGAATTTCATGTCATGGTAAAGCCATTGACGTTTTTGAACATAAATAGAAGGATAAAAATGCTAATGATAGAAGAACATGTTTTGGCGGAGGGACAAAGAGTTGAATCTTTTAATGTGAATGATGCTGCAAACAGGCTTGCAAAGTGTTGCTTCTCTTATCTGCCTAGTACATACAGTGAGACAATTGCATTGTTTGAAGTTCCAGATATCTCTTTGGTCTTTTTGTTTCTGCACAACATTCTTCAATTATCGTGGCATCACCGATAATGAGGAGCAACCGACATGAGTGATATCCTCATACCTTCGCATGTACTCTGACCCTAATGAACTTTCATCAAGGATACATGAATTCATTGCAGATCCATAGACTTCTCTTAAGCTGAGAGAATGATCTTGTAATCACATATAGTCTCTGAATGACACCGATTAGAGAAGAGGAAAGAAGTTCGGTGAGAGATGCCATCAAAAGGCATGCTTATGTAAGCACGGATTGTCGGCCACCATTGCCTGGTGGGCTTCATTTCTTCATTCCTGACCTACCTAGCAAGGGACCTTATGCATCTCCAGCTTTCCTAGACCAAATATATGTTCATCGATACCAAGTCTTACGATGATCGTGATGAACTTGGAAGAAGTCTGCCACCCAGTTTCATGTACAAGTTTTGAACCGAACAGGATGAAATCCCAGAATGAAGGCACTACCAGATGGAGTGGTTGGAATATACCCATGACAACAAAGAGCTTCCTACGATAGGTAACTTGCAAACATTTGTCCTTACATTTGGAAGATTCAAGGAACAATAGTAAGAACAATAAAAGGCAAGTGCCCCTAGTTAGGGAAACACGCCTTTTGGGGGGATATTTAATAGAAAGTGACAGACACACGAGTTATAGTTCGTTCTCTGTCAAGTCTTTTTCAAACGGAGTCCTCGAATAATTTTGCGTTGAATATGAAATTACTGGACAACTTGTACCTTTACGAGGGCTGGAAGGCAATAGCTTTGTCTGTCTGCCTCTTGCCCTTCCTGGTATCTTACCTTGTTACCACAATTAAATCTGTCATTGCTGTGCGCAGTAAAAATAATGACAAGTCGCCCGCTATTGATCCATCAGCGGATTTTATATTTGGAAACCTTTTAGCCTTTTCTTTTGACACTCGTGGATATATGGCACATCTCATGTGAGTATATGGCGATTCATCCATGGTTATCTGAGTTTGCTTATAAATGCGATCAGAGAACGGTTCGGTCCTCATGTACCTGTTCGAATAAGAGTAGCCTCCGATAGCTTTTATTTTGTTTCAGGGCCAGAATATATTCTTAAATTTTTCCGCGGCTCTCGGGATCTTCCTGCCATTCCTGCCATGGCAGCTATCGTGGAACGAATATTCGGCGCTCCTCCTGAAGCCAGTTCTGTGCTTTTAGATGACAACACTGGAACCTCACCAAAGCCATTGCTAGATAGCAATCCTCTGCCTGCAGACCAGCGTTACCACCATATTTCACACCATGCATATACTGATAACCTTACTGGTGTGAGGTTGGCAGAAGTAGTAGCTCGGTTTCTGACCAATCTTGGCACAGAACTGGATAAAATTGGTGTGGGAACGAACGAATGGCTGGATATCCCGGATCTGTACTCCTTCATACAAAATGCAGTATTCAATGCTAACACGCTTGCACTTTGTGGGTCCCATATATTTGAAGTAAATCCTACATTCACCGAGGACTTTTGGAACTTTGATTCTCAGGTTGGGACCACTGAAGGGTATTCCAAGATTTTTCATACCCGACGCATACAGAATAAGAGATAAAATGGTCAAGAGTATCCTTGAATGGCATCGATCAGCAGAAGCACATCTCGATCATAGCGACAAGGAACTTGATAAGAAGTCATGGGAGCCTTATTATGGCTCAAGGCTTTTCCGAAATCGAGCACGCCATCTTTCTAAGATCAATGGCTTCGGTGATCAAGCTCGTGCGGCTAATGATCTGGGCTTGATATGGGGGTAAGTTGATCTGTAATGCGGAACATGATCTTCCGAATGCAATCTAACGCCCCACAGTGCAAATTCCAATAGTATTCCAGCAATTT